>JAPKLX010000005.1:1122311-1395534 GCA_026898415.1 Leonotis leonurus | reverse complement strand
CAAGTCTTCTTATATTCTAAGATTGCTTAAACCTTATCTATCAAAAATAAAAACAAGAAAACCTAAAAAGTTGGAATTGGTGTATTCCCCCCCCTCCATACACCAAACTAGCTCTTTCGGGACCAACACAATGGAAACTAACAATAATAACATTCACGGTGCAAAATACAATATAAAGCATAAAGTAACCAATTTTTTTTCAAATAGAGCACTGTTGTTAATGTTTTTGTGGAAAAACAAATAAAGATTAAAGTGAACAAACCTTCATTAGTAGATATCAATATTCTTGTCGCCCTCTGTTCTTGCATCATTTCTTGAGTGGGTCTAGGTGGACTTTGAAAATATTCTTCGTCGTCGTCCACTAAGGCAGTTGGTCGATCTTTCTTCATAATTTCGACGAGATGCAGTGTCTGAAGCGGGAAGATGGTTTCTTGTTTCAAAAAAATGACAGAGATTGTGTTGAGTTTGTGTAGAAAGGAAACTGCCTATTGCAGTTGCTAGAATATAAGGATGATTGATTAATTCCTTTATTATGCATAACCGTTTAATTCCAAAATAACCTTTATGCATTATAAGTCTACAATGCACGCGAATTGAATAAGATTTAAACGCGTTTTTCCCTTTAATCATGGTCGTCGGATTGGGTTGATTTAATGGCCCGGATGATTTCCTATTTTACACTAATTTAACACTTTATACCCGAACCCTTCCCTATATATATATATATTTTTTTTAGGTGGCGTGCTAAATATTATTCCATTCGTCCACAAATTTTTTATTTATCTTATCCTTTTAGTTTGTCTACAAATTTGTTACTTGATTTTTTTTTCCTTTTATAATAAGCAGATCCATGCACTTTATACACACAACTCAATTAAATAAAATGAGGTAAGTAGGATACAATAGCACTAAATACACAGTACACCTTAAATCAAATTATTTTTTTAAAATGCGTGTTGAGTCAAAGTGTGATTTGAAAAAAATGGTGTTCGACTACACAGAGCTAAGGATCGAGAGAAGAGCCATCGTCGGCTGGAATCGAAATGAGCATAACTTTTGACTTTGAGCTTGTTATTGCTATTAAAGCCTCATTCCAAAAATGGAACGACGAGATGAACACGAATCATTGCTTTTCAAGAAAATGAGTACTTTATTAAATAATAGTAAAAATGTACGACTTTAAAATGACCATACCTAAGTGGGTCAATTTAGCAAACCTTAGGATATGAATTTAATATTTGTTACAATATATATCAAAACATGAATTAAAAGTAGTGCTTTAACTTATAATTCAAAACTTTTTTAAATCAATATAAATGCACATGATTTTAATTGTTGGTCCATTCCAAGTTCAAAGATTATTATTTGTTTTACCAAATTTTGCTTATAATTTGATGAACACATTTCAAGTTCCATGTTGAAATTTAATAGATCAAGATCATATGAATAATATGTTCTGTGAGACTTGTTGAGTATTGTTGTGGTTAATTGGTGCTAGTTGTTGTTGTTAAATCACCGAGATGCATCATGCTAGTTGTTGAACTAACATGATCTCTCACTCATATACACCAACCCACTAATAAATGTCAATTACATCCGTTGAGGTGTGATTACAATTTAATCAAGTAAGAGCTCAACACCTCAAAGTATGGGTTTCCAAATTGGATCGGGCATTGCAAAGGAGCGTGAAAGAACTGTAACAACCCGAATTTTCACTTTACCTGATAATTTGTAACAATCTAGATCTTACAACTTTTGGATCAAAACTAGATCCTAACTTGGGTTTGAACTAAGAACAGTTTTCTAGAGACTATCTTCAAAAGGAATAAAACACTCAGAGAGTTCTAGAGCTTGAAAGAGTGTTTTTGAGCTTTTAATATTTGAAGATATTTGAGCAGAGTTTAAGCTTTGTTATCGTGAATACTCGTACTCGTTCCTGGAAGAGAAGGTGGTATTTATAGAGCTTTGGCCGGAACTATCCGTTAGAGAGATAGTGTCATTCTTCTCCGTCGCATTAATGACAGCATTAAATGCATGGCTCAGTTGGTGAAGCACGCGCTGCTTTAAGCGAGTAGTTACCACCTTTCATGTAATTTCCCAATTTGTTGCCCTACCAGGAATGATATGAAGTATAGATAAATTGATATTCTCGTACTTCTCATTCCCCAAATTATCCTGTTGATGTGACAACTCACTGAGCGGTTGACTTATGACAGATTTAGGTGTGTCGACAGTCCACCGTAACTATGATGAGGGTTAAGCAGCTCGCTGTCTTGTAGCAGGTGCATATTGTTTCCTACAATAGCTTAGAGTCGAGCTGTTCACTATTGATACCTTATAATACTTGATCTTTGAGCTTTGGAAGAGTTTGAGAGAACAGATCGTCTTTGGACTATGATCTGTTGTTGTCATCACTCGCTGTGTGAACATAATCTCGAGCTGGTCTTCGCTTGGCTAGTCCGAGTCTTTCTAATAACAGCTAGATAGATAGATGGTATTTTATTATCCATCTGTGCTATTTACATAAGATAGATCACTATAAGTTAGTTTGAAAATTCAAACTTCCTTTTACAACGTTGATCTCGTAAAAAGCTATTCTAGTATATATATAAAAAACTAACATAAGGCAGGGAACAACGACATGTTAATTTGTGAACAGATCGTAAACTCGATCTGTTCAGAATTTAACTCGCTATTACTACAATGAGTTTAAGCCTTGAGAAGATATAGTTAAAGAAACTGGGAGAGTTTTAAAAGAATAATACAGATAGTAAAAACTTATACTATCTGCTTCTTTTAAAACTCTAGCTGATCCTCAACAGATAACATTAATTACTTGGTTTAAGATCCCATAACTTAATTAAGTGTTGTTTCGAATAACATTATCAAAACCAAGATAATACAAGGTTTATTTTATTTAGATGCAATTGTATAAGTGTAAATTGATCGAGTTCTAATATAGTATAATTCAAGTACGCCCATAAATATATTTCTGTATTTTAATTTATATTTAAGTGTTCATTGTTTAAAATTTTAATTAAGAATAATTTAGATTTGTATACATATACGTATATATATTTGCAATTATCCGATAGAATTATTCATGTGTTTCATAGTGTGTATATATATATATATGATTGAGATTTATTTATTATCAAGTTGTTATTAATAAGATAAAATTTTACGTTTTAAATTCAAGGTGATTATTTTCTTGTTTGATATTAATAATATATATAGATATAGAATAATATAATTATTATAAAATTAAAAAAAGAAGTGGCCTTATTTCTAGGAACTATCCACGTTCAAATTGAAATTCAAGATTTAATTGTAACATGCGGTAAGTATTGTATGCTTTAATTCAATTGTTTCTTTATTTTATTATATCTTTGTATAATAAATATATATATTAATTAGCCAAATTCTATTATTTTGTCTTTACATATTTATAAGTATATATTTTATTCGAACTCACCTAATTAAATATACACATCTGTATGATTTATAAAACATATCCTATATAATCTATTTGATAAGTGTGCCGATTAAACTATTTATCTATATTATATAGATAAATTTCTATTGATTGATACCACAAAGAATAAATAAAAATATGAAGTACTCATCCTCATCAACCTTTATGTGTATGAGATGACCAAAATATAGGAACTATTGTAATATGGAAGAAATAAGAGAAATATATAGAAAAGAAAACTGTAAAGAAGCGATCCAAAGAAAAGAAACGATAGAGTTTTAAACCCTATAAATATATTTTTATATATATAGATTGTTTACATTACAAAGAGTACATATAATTATAAATACATTAGTATTCTAAAATAGTAATGTCCACATATATAATAATATTTATAACACTCTTCCTTGGACATTACTGTGTGATGTACATATTTCGTTAAAAATCTCGCCGAAAAACCCTGTGGGATAAAAACAGTCGAGGAAAAGAGTATATGTCATACACATATATATTCGTTATTTATTGTCTCATTAAAAACCTTCACCAAGAAAATCCAGTGGGAAATAACTTGGCAAGGGAAAAAGAGTACAACATGATATAGCCTTCAAGGCGTAATAAGGTTAACATTCAGGTCTAACTTAATTAAGAAAACCTCCATTACTATGAATATATTCGATGGAGAAAAATGATACATAACATACAATTTATATTGTATTTCACATGTTGCCTCATTAAAAACCTTAACTAAGAAAACCTCGTGGGAAAAGCTTAGCAAGGGAAAAAGAGTGCAACCAATTCATCTTCAGACGTAATCTTTAGGATAATTTATTTGGTTTTCATGACATAATCTTCAAGATTATGTATAAGTTATCTCTCCCCCTCAATAAAACAGTTTATAAGTATGACAATTTAATATTATAAGCATATTCCTATATGGAAAATATAATATTGTCATACAATATATATGTATTGCACTAGTTATCTCGTTAAAAACCATAACTAAAAAAATATTGGGGAAAAACTTAGTCTAATTAGTCTTCAGGACATATAATCTTCGGGATTATATATGATATTCATGATTACATGATCTTCAAAATTATGTATAAATTAGTGCTCCCCTCAATAAAATATTCATATGAGCTAATATAAAATTTCAATATTATCAATATATGAATATAAACGTTGGGGGAAAAAAATTAAGTATACACATTATCGTTGCTTTGCTGGAACTCATTTGTGCAACATATTATATTATTCCTTATAGAAAAATAGTGGATATATGTTTCATATCGTCATACTAGTCCAAGATCAAATTATACGAGGATCAAATAATTAATCATTATCTGAGTAGCACACTAATGTCAATCTCAATCTTTGTACCAATATAGACACACAACTTGTGTATCTTGAAAATAACCAATGATATATATAAATATCATTTCAATGTGTCTTTCAAAGAGAGAAATAATATATTTTGCTAGAAAATCAAATTGTTTAGAATCATGCCTGATATATTAATTAGTGCTTCTGACACTTGAAATAATGAACTTTTGATCCAACATTATTTGGTTACCTTCTTTTGGTATAATTGAGTTCATTCACTTCAAGATATGAGACAATCATTGGGGCAAACGGATGTTATCTATCAAAAATATGTTCTATATAGAATCTTATTCGAATATGTTCTCCATTGAACCTTATCGAATAGATTGACTGGTAAAAACAAATTATTTCATGAATATTCTCGATCTGCAGGTTTAGATACTAGTTAGAATTACTTAAGTCTTTTAGTTCTCAAATGTTATGTGTGTTCCAATAATACAAAGTCTCACACAAAACAGAATTATTGATAATCACATAAAAATACATTTTTTTATTATTATTATGATGCATCTTCTCATGGAAGAATTCAATTAGTTGAATTTTCAACTATAATAAAACATATAGTGATCTTATTTAAGAGAATATGTTGCGAATTTATTTTTCCTAACTATAGGAACTATCATGTCCATCAGAGACTCTTATAAGATAACAACTTATAATAAATAGGAGAGTATATGTAATTAATTTAGGATTTCTGCTAAAATCCTTGAGTTAACCATATATTTCATTTATCATTTTGTACAAGCACTCAATTGTGTCCTACATGGACTACATTATTTATTTCTAATTATACAATCATATGTGTCCTACCGGGACCACATTCCTTTGTGCATGTATTATAAAACACTTTCGTCTATTTAGCGAGTTAACTCTGCCTATATTGCTCTTCTAACTTTATTTAGTGCTTCTGGCACAGTTCTTTCAAGTTTAGTTTTTAGATCCATATAATTAATTCGAAAGCAATTCTTGAAGCATAATTTGTTGTCGACAACTATAATATATTTATTTTACTCTCCTTATATTGACAATTTTAAGTCAATAACAATATAAATTTTAAACTAGATTTATTTCATTTCCCATAATATTTGAATCTAGTCGTTCCGTAATCACAATATTATGATTATTTAGTGCACGTGTAAATGTACAGTGATTCACGTCTTCAAGACGATCCTCTTTAGGAGGTTTTTGGAGTGAAGTAATTTGTTAAATTATTATTCCGCGGATTATAATCTTTAGCACCAATGCATATCTCACACTTGTATTGTTATGCTTCTAGTATAGAGTGATTGATCTCATTAGAGATCTCACGCTTCTAATGTTATGCTTCTAGCATATATGAATTGATCTCATTCAGAGATATACATATCGATCTCACACTTCTAGTATTATGCTTTTAGCATATAGAAGATGATCTCATTTAGAGATTTTCGATTCTTTATGGTGCATTTATAGTTATCATAAAAGATTTAATCACTCATTTGACAGTTAAGAATATATTGAACTTCTTGTTCATATCCATTAGTGTGTATTTTAATCAATTAAATCCAACAAGATTTTCACGGCATTCTTTTATCATATTATATTTTTCCCCTAATGCCGGAAATATTATTTTAATTGGATTAGATAATAAACGTACCATTAGAAATTGATCATCAATTATTGACTCTAGATAATTCTTTTCGACAGAGTATCAATTTATTTTTCTAGAGTCCGTTCGGTACGTTTTGGTGATGATAAAATAAATAGCAGACGAGAAATAATTTATTTATATCACACACTAATTAATAAGGGGGTGACCTAGCATTCATGCCTTTATTATATATTAATAATTTGGGTATTTAATCTTTCGCAACATTATATTAGATAACTTTTATAGCTAAATCAACTAATAAGCTAAGGGAATCCTCTGATTATTTTCTAGAAATACTCCGCTATCACGGAAATATTCCTTCATGGCACGCCTAGAATATGAGGTCAAAAATTTCAGATGAGTAGATTTCGAAGCATGTATGCTATTAGAATTGAATGTTCTAAAGCGTTGACTTCTAAAATAATTTGAACTAATTGTGTCATAATTGAACGTGTATGTCCAATCGCTATATAAACACAATACAATGTCTCACTCTCAGAGGTGACTTTTAGTTCAATGGCTTTTGTTTATGCAAATATTTGGGTAAAGACATATATATATATATATATATATTAATAGATTAGATTATTAAGTTCTTCAGGAGTAAACAATTTGAATATTGCTACTGTAAATATTGTATTGCTCTTTTTTTAATAATCTAGAAAAATATCATGGTTTTCAATCCAAAAGTTAGAAACCAAGATTTGAAAAATCTAATCAAAACAATGCAACATTTATATACAAACTATCTAAAAGTGTGAGTATTTGTTTCGACGAAACAAATAATAAACATAATTGATGGTTAATAGTAGTAACCAACAAGCATATAAATGAACAAGTTTCATTGATCTTAGAGCACTTACAATATTAATCTATCCCTCAATGTATAGAAAGTAATGTGATACGATAGCATGAATAAGAAAGCAAGTTTACCGGTACTTATAGGAAATTTATGACTAACCATGAGATAACAAAGCATAATATAGCTTCTCATGCACTCATACCAAAGATATTTTTCATTGAAAGGTCAGGCTGCATTATCAAACCATTTACTCATCATTTCAATAATTAGAAGAACATAAATCAAAATCTTAAACACATTGATCGACAACATTCTCAATGTTACTACATGTGTTCACATCTATAATTTGAGTTAGTATGTTTCGATGCAGTGCAATATGATTATTCACATGACTAAGTAATTCATTCTAATTGATGAACAAAACATTTCACCACATCAAATGTCAAACTCAACATAGCAAGATGCATAACAAATTTAACATAGCATTAGCTACAACTAATCACCGAATAATCATTTCACGGGAAACAGATAACGAGCCATAATAAAGAGTTAGGAAAGATCTAACCAATATAAAATAAATAGGGACAATAGTTGATTTGTTGTGCAAAGCAACAGACTTCAACGACTGGTCTGGCCCCCCAGGCGGCCTCCTTTGAACTTTTTCCTAGAAATAAGAGTTGTGCCTCTCTGAATCAGCTCTCTGTTGCCACTGATTTCGCCCCAATCAGAGCTTTGTTTAGAGAGTTATGACCGTTTTACCAGGACTGCCAGAATCTGAAAAAAAAAATGGCGAAAATTATGAGTAGTTCTGATATGGCTACGCTGGTGGGGACATTTCTACAACTAATTAATAGTTCATGTCATATGCACAAGTTCTTAGCTAACATGACTACAGGTAGCAGAACCTTCATTTTCAGAAACATTATACTTTTGAGGGAATATCAGCAACAAGAACAGACCAGTTAGTACTTTCTGCTTCACTCCAAAGAAATCAGACGTTTCCTGTGAGCAGCATCGACGTCGTCGGGGGACGCCACAACAACTGCAATACCTTTGTCCCTGTAGGGAAGGGGATTTCTTAAAATGATTCACAAATTCAATTGGTTAGAGTCGTGCTAATAACGTGTTGTAATATGGAAGAAACAAAAGAAAAAGATAGAAAACTGCAAAAAGCGGCGCAAAGAAAAGAAACGGTACGGTTTTAAACCTAGAAATATATTCTCATATATATAGACTGTTTATATTACAAGATTGCGTATAATTATAAATACACTAGTATTCTAAAATAGTACTCCATCCGTCCCACTCAAAATGGCCCATTTCTTTTGGATACGCAGACCAACAATAAAGTCTCCTTCTTTTTACTTACTCAATACATATCTCTACTAAAAATATTGTTATAAAAGGAAATGAGTCATCTTATTGGGACAGACGGAAATGACAAAATGAGTCATTTTGAATAGGACGGAGCTAGTGATAAATATATTAAGTTTACAAATATATTAATATGACTATCTTGTAACCTAGCCATCCCACATTTTCGTATATAGAAAAGAAAAGAGTTGTTTTCAATCTTCTCTCATGAGTATAACTTGAAATTGGAGAAGTTTCTTTCCAGTCATTGCGAACGTATTCAAGATATTCTTCTCTTCTTCATGTTTTTCCTAATTTTGTATTTTAAGATTATTCTTAGACTAGATTGGCCGAAAAATTATTTATAAATTTTTTAAAGTATGGGTTTGCAGTAATCGGTTCTTGCGGTTTTAATCTAAATAATTTTAGAATGTGTTTTTATTATTTCCATTCATATAATTCGTTTTATTGCATGAAAATAAAATTTAAAGATACCTATATATAAATTTAATTTGGAAAGTTATTAAGATTTTAATTTTTTTTAGAAAATAAAGTGAGGATTTTGAATTTTATGTGGGTTGCTCGATCCTTTATTGAAGGAAGGAAGAAATGACAAATTTTATTAAGAGTGAAAATTGTTTCCTTTAATTCGTTTCCTTACTTAATTATGTAATTACTTTTAAATATTACTTTTTTATATTTTCTTTCTTTCCTTAATGAACCCACGAAAGGAAATATATATATATATATATATATATATATAGGTGGGAGTTCAAATAAAAAGGGACATTAAAGTATAAAATAGGAAATAATCCCATCCATTGATTTTCATGATCTGACGGTTACTAATTAATGACTTAAAATAATTAAAAAAACCAATTAAAATAAACGGAAGGGTATGATAGTAAATTGTAATTGGAAAGAGAACATGGCTGTTGCATTACGTGAGTTTGTGTAAGATATCATGCCATAACCGTCCATTTTCATAATTAGAGAGATTCAGTTACCTTATTTATGAGATTTGTGAATGTAATACCAAATTAACACATACTATGAGAAGCGATTGAAGTCGATCAGAATCAAATCAACGATTGAGCGATAGCAGTATGGTTGAAGAACATGGCAGTATGGTTGAAGATCAGTTTCCAGGTTTTTTATTGAAACTTTAGAGCATCAATTGTATAATTCAATTGCTAACTAACAGTTTAAGCGTTATTATATAAGTTTTTTGTGTTGTTAAAATCAAAATGATTGATTTGATTTATATGATTGATCTGGTTATGCGTTCATTATATTGTGAATACTATGAGACGATGTATTACGTGAGCATTTTTTTGTTTTTTGAAATACATGGTAGTTAATTCAAAACTGCATGGTACTAAAGTTGAAATTGCATTGTACTTAATTTGAAATTGCATGATACCTTATGTGAAAGTGAGCTGATCTGATTATGGTACTTAATTTTTGAAATTGCATTGTAATTAATTTGAAAGTGCATTGTTATTATGCATGTTATGCATCGTATCTGTGAGTACATTTACTGAATATTTTTTTAATTGTTAGGTATTGATGATTGTTATACAACAGATGAAAGGAATATTCACATACCACAATGTGAGTCTACATTGAAGCCTAATGTAGGTCAAACTTTCTATAAGTTAGAAGATGGTATTCAGTTCTATAAGAAATATGCTGCGACATGTGGTTTTGACATCAGAAATGGTACTATCACAAGAGCCAAGGATGGTACTATATTGTCTAGATATTTACTGTGTAATCGAGAAGGCATAAGAAATGTTGATCGTGATGAACATGACAGGAAAAGACGTAGAATGTCTAGTCGTACGAATTGCAGGGCTAGAGTCATATTCAGCATGAATGGTGCAGATGGTTATCGCGTGAAAGTTTTTGTGGAGGCACATAACCATGAGCTTATGTGTAATGAATACAAGCGATTTATGAAGTTAAATAGAAACATAGATATTGGTCATCAGAACTTTATACTAAATTGTTCAATGGTGAATATAGGACCTGCGAGGTCGTATCGTCTTTTCAGAGAGCTTGTTGGCAACTATGATGACGTTGGATGCAATTTGGGAGATTTTAAAAACTTCAGTCGCGATCTTCGAGCATATGTAGTAGGTGTTGATGCTCAGATTATGTTGGATAAATTGCACAAGCAACGAGATGTTTGCCCCGGATTCACATTTGACTTCTGTGTTGATTTAAGTGAAAAGCTCACAAGATTGTTTTGGGCAGACGAAAAAGCTATAAGCAATTACAATTCATTTGGTGATGTTGTCTCATTCGACGCAACATATTGCACGAACAAGTAAGCATACGTTAATATGTGAAAAAAACTTGTTGTTTGATATATTATTGAATTGTTTATATGTTGAAAATGAATTATTAATTGTAACAAAATGCATCATAATATTTTATTTACAGGTACAATATGATATTTGCACCTTTCACTGGAAAAGACAATCATGGGAAGTGTGTTACCTTTGCAGCTGCGCTTCTAACGTCTGAGGACGTAGACTCTTACTCATGGGTGTTTACTAAGTTCCAGGAGTGTATGGGAACACATCCACGTATATTAATCACTGATCAAGATCCAGCCATCAAGATTGCAGTTGAACGCGTTCTTCCACAGACAAGACATCGCTTCTGCATGTGGCATATAATGTGTAAGGTTGCAGATAAAATTCCTAAGAGTCTGAAAGAGAATGCTGACTTCACGAAGAAGCTTAATGATATTTTATGGTCGGAACACATTGAATCGGCTGAATTTGATCATCGTTGGCATTCTGTTATGGAAGAGTTTGAATTAAAGGATGACCAATGGTTTAAGAACATGTTTGAACTACGTAGTCTCTGGATACCTGCTTATTTTAGAGATATATCAATGAGTAGTTTGTTCCGTACAACATCAATGTCTGAAAGTGAGAATAGTTTCTTCCGTAAGTACTTGAACAAAGGTTCAAATCTTGTTGAGTTCTTCATGCATTATGGAACTGCTATTGATGCACAGCGTAATGCTAGCGATCAGTTGAGCAGTTTGGATAAATCATCCTTTCCAGAGTGCAAAACCAAATGGGAATTGGAGAAGCATGGGGCTTCTATATATACACATAAGATATTCTACGACCTGCAGAAACAAATTCATTATTCGATGAATTATTGTTCTATTCGAAGTATTATTAAAACATCAGGGGGAAATATACATGAGGTCGATGATCACAAGTATGGTATCTTCCAAGTTGTTCATGAGTTGGAAAGCTTGTCTACAAGTTGTTCATGCAAACGGTTTGTTCGTCGAGGTCTTTTGTGCCGTCACGTGTTGGTTGTTTTTAAGAACATGAAGATCAATAAGATACTAGAGAATATATTATTCGACGATGGACTAAATTTGCATGCACGCAATATAAATCCAGCGCAACATTTGGTGTAGGACTGGATAGAGGCAACATGTCTATTATGAAAGAAATTTTCACTGATTTTTATTCTTTGGTTGGAAATATCCAATGTTCAGATGGGTTGCTTGATGAGTTTGCACAGGATTTGCATCAGTTACGTGATAAGTACGAAAGTAGGATACCAAGTATCACTTTGTATGTCGGGAAGCAGTCAATGTTCGAGAGGTATTATGGATCTACAATACCTGAAATGGTTGAGGTGCACCCTCCAGATCCTGTTAAAACCAAAGGCAGTGGTAGTAGGATTAAATCTAGAAAGGAGAAAGCTATACTAAATGCTAGCAAGCCGAAGAGAAGATGTGGAAATTGTAAGCAGATGGCGCACCATGATTCAAGGAATTGTGATAAATTATGTGCAGCTGGATCAAAAGATGTTTGAAACGTTGTTTTATTAGTTTCTTTTAATACGTATTATTATGGTAGATGACATTCACTTTTATTGTTAATTTGTTTATGTTTTTATCTCTTAGTAAGAAACATTTTAGCAAATTTTATATATTATTTATTCATACATGCAGTAGTATGTATTTCGTGTTAAGGTTAGATGCACAAGTTATACGTTTATGTGTTAATATAACAGTCACAAATTAAAAAAAGAAATGAAGGTATACGTATTTCACCATGCATATAATAATAGTTTATAATGCATTATATACAATAAAACAACTCAAATTATATGAACAGTGCATTATAAAATAGTGAATTAAACATTTAGAAACGATGCATATATATTGTATTATCAATGCAATTTCATAAAAAATACAGTGCATTTTTAAAAATCGAATAGACATAGTGGTAATCAAATAACAATTCAATAACGAACTAAGTAGTAGAGATGCATTTATATAAACTAATAAAAACATAATGTTTTTAAACGTGATATAGACAACAAGATGAGCAAAAACATAATAGTTGTTTTTTTGTGTCAAATGTAGATAGTGATTTAAAGGCATACACAAAAACTACTACAAAGTGTTTTCAAAATATGTGTTTTTTTTAAAAGAGGATAAAAAAACAGCTGCCAATTGTATCAAGTTTTCACACCAACTTCAATATTGCATCTATGTTTACATCTGGTTTGGAGGACATCAGTTGAAAGTATTCAGCCGCCTCAACAACGTTTGCATCTTTAAGCTCGTTGTGAGCCCACCCAACGATTGCTGCACAGTATCGGATCCTCAATATCTTCAACTGTTTCTTTGCTCTCTTGGACAACCCGCAAATCCATTTTTTCTTTGAGTGCCCCATGTACGATTCCATGTGACGCAAGAGATAGATTCCACAATCTGTGCTGTTGGACGTATTAACCCAGTCCAATACCTCAACAATTATGTCAAAATCATTCAAATCATTATATCGCGTATCATGCCCCAATTCCTTAGCGTGGTCCATCACCAAAGTTAACTGAAAATTAAATTTGTTTAGATTAAATATTGAATAATACGTGTAATAAATGTAATAAATACATAACTATACTGAATGATTTACCAGTTTCCCAGGTATGTCTCCATAACGTTCGACTTCTGCAGTATCGTGGGAAGCATTTTTGCTATCAACTATGGTTACAACATGTCTCAGCACATCGATGCATATAAAGTAGTAATGGCCAAATCTAAGTATAGGAAAAAAAATCTGCAATGACAGATAATCAGAATAGTAAAAAAGCAGGCAAAGTAATGCATATCAAAACAAATATCAGTTCATATTTATCATAATATTATTACAATTAATAGATATCTAACCAGGTCAATCTTTTCCAATGAATCCGCACCAAACCTTGAAATCTCATCATCGAACTTATCAGAGAAAAGTTTATGTATCTTTTTGGAACTCCAGGATTTAGGTGGCGACACAACGGTTTTTATCATCATATATATGATTAGTAATTTTTGTTAATGACAATAAATATAAAATTATAAATAAATGTAATCAATAACCGGAAAGCTTACGCAAACATCAGTTGTGAAGAAGAATCTCAGTGGAGATCCGTCTGACCGAAGAGACTCTGCTCTATTTAGCATAATGCTCCACACATCGATTACACTTACATTTACCAACTCACCAATGGACATTGTAAGCAATTCATTTCTCCTCAAAACAACGTCACCATATTTAAACAATTCAATATCTCTGCACAAAGTTTAAAAATATGTATTATGGTCAGTAACGTATTAGTCATTTAATAATTTAAAATCCACATGTAATTTAAAATAAGATTTTTATTACTTCTCTTCTTCACCGGTCTGCATTGTGAACAAAGCAAGTGCTTTCTCATTCTTGCTAAGATTTGATTTTGTGTCAGTCTGCCTCTGAACAAAGGGTGAAGCAAACTCCTCTGCCACTTTCTGTTTGCTTTTATCCCTGTAGGATCTTTTCGATATAGCAATGGCTTTGCCCTTTCCCTAACAATTTGTAAGTAGCATTTATATATAATGTTGATACTTATTTATTACATAAATATGTGTAATAAATATACTTATAAAGCTTATAAATTGTAATACATAAATATGTTTAAACATACCTCCGGTCTTGTTTCAGCAACAACTTTCTCCATTTGTGCATCCGGGACAGCATCCTGAATATGCACAAAAAAAAAATGCATTAGTAAATATTATATTAATGCACCATTGATAATCACAGAATGCATCAATAATTTTTATATTTTTTAAATAGTCATACCTGTTCTAAAGTAATTGCAGCCTGCGTTATAAGTTAAAGGTTAATATTAAATAACATACATTCAAATTTCATTTAATTATAATGGCTGCATACTATATTTTACCTGAGCAACGCACTTGTTTATGGTGTTTTCAATGTTGGCATCGGTAATATCCTAATTGAAACATTTGAACATTTTATTTCTTACACAGAAGTGATAATTTATATATTAATGAATTACATTTGAATGTATTATTTAATATATTGAAATAATAATGCCCATACCTTTTCAACATTGAATTGATTGACTTCATCCACACATGTATTATGTTGCTCCTCATTCACTTCAGCCGCCATATGCAATGTCTTTTGTTTTTTTTAAAAAAAAGTCATCCAAATTAAGATGAAGCATATCGTATACTATATAAGATGTGTAAAAAAAGTAGGATTATTTAAAGTTCATACCTCATCAACATTCCCCAATCCAGCAGCTACTCCAACATTCTCAGGTTGAACCACATCGCACTGTCCTTCAACCTTTAATATATAGTGCACTAATATTAATTACAAATAAATAATAATTCACAATGCAATTATATGAACAATCTAATGCATTATTAAGGGTTATATGATGCATAATTAGTGAAATATATAAAAAAAATGCGTACATTTTCATCACCCTCCATGCCTTGCACATCATTGAAATCATCCTCGAACACTTGTGTGAAACCCGCTGTAAAACTTGGCAAATCATCCGTCCTCTTTTTGTAATCTGAAACAGTTGTAGACGACTTCAATATCTCGTCGACGTCTCGAATCACAGCTGGGTCGTTCCAGAACGCATCTAACTCAGCTTGTGATGCTGACTGAGTTGGTAAAGGACAACAATCTGAAGCTGATCCACCATCCTTTATTCCAATCAAAAAGTTTGCACCTTCAACAGATTTTTTGAAATTAACATGGTGCATCAAATCCACCGGTACTTCCTCAATCAGTCGTACAAGAGAAGCCAATTCTGTCGCAGCTTTTTTCGATGCAGCAACAACACGATGTGCATATGTATTCCCTTTTATATGCACACTCGTGTCTGCGTCATCTACTTCGTTGATAATTCCAGTATCTATCGAAGTACCTAACGTACTAATATCTATTGGATCACAGACCCTGCCGGCGCCAAAACCAAATATCCTGATTTCCTCCTTTTGTCGTGCTTTAAGTGTCCCGTGGGTCCAGTTGCTAATCAGCGGGAAATTGCGATTCACAATCCTATTGAGAATCTGCATTCTGTCCACGTAAAGTACCTATCATAAAATAAAGGAACTCATTATTAAATGCTGATATTAAACAACATCTTATTAATAAATAGTTCTTGTATAATGATACTTACCAAAACAAACAATGCCGGACCGACAAACGGCTTTGAAGTATCTTTGGACCAGGACATCCTAGTATTTACCAGACATCTAAGCATGTACTCACACCAGTTGTAACCTTTCACTGCATCAATATCTCTTATGCAGTTCATGATGGTAGGTGCGATGTATCCCGAACAGCTGTTCTGAAACAGACATGCCATAACAAGAATGATGAAGTGTCTTTTGAACCACAAACCACCGTCATCATTATCCTCTATCATGACATCTACAAGTTGTTTTGGAAGAACCTTTCCTCTCTTAGAGGGGGGAAAAAGTGCATGCCACTGTTCAAGTGATTCCTTATCTGTATCTCCGTGGTCTTCTTCAACAATCATATCTCCTTTTGGTATCCCAAAAACCCTAAACACATCATCGTCAAGGACTTGTATTCTTCTGTTGTTCTTAACTAGAAGCTCACAACTTTTGTGGTCGAAATGCTTAACAACATAATGCCCGAGTTTCGTTGGAATCTCTCTTATGTTCAAGTCTAAAAGATGACCAAAACCCATGCTTCGTACGGCAGACTTCTGTCTTTCATTGAATCTCCTAACGGCTGCGAACAATGTGGATGGACTTGTTCTGCATGAAATCTTTGGGTAGTTGGACTTCTTCACAGCAATTACAGCATCATCTGATTTTAAATCGGTAGTTCCATCTCTTTTTCTTGTATTGGTAGATGTTGATTTACCAACTCTTTTGCGTTTCCCAACAGGTTGCCGTGTGCTTTCTTTACTTTGGCTGGAAATGACATCGTGCCGTGCTTTTGTCCTCTCTGACATACAAAAAACAGTAGAAAATTATCAGTGAATAGTTTATTAATATAACATGTAGTGCAACTGAAATAATAAAACGATGCAAAATGATATTAAAAATGAACTAATAGTAATTACCAAAAAACAACAAGCATACTGCAATTATATTAACAATTCAATGCAGTCAAACGTATTATACTAGGCACAAATAATGCATATAAACGTAACAGTTCAGTCAAATATGTTTCAAGTTAACAGAATTGCAATGCATTAAACAATGCATAAATATGCACCAAATGATGCATAAACAATATTATACAGTGCATTGAAAGATCATTAGTATTTATTTGGTAATTATGTATGATTCAACACAAAACAATTGCAGTAAAATTTAAATTGAACTTATGATGCAGTAAACAATACAGTATAATGCATTCATATCAAAATATAGATTCAATCAAATATTCCAAAACAACAAATAATGTTTGGTTGCACATATGATATCTACTACCGAAATAATCTACTTTTAAAAAAAGTGTTCGTATACATACATGCAAAACAAATATATATCTTATTATTAACTGATTCAGGCAGAGAAACAATTTTATTCAACCCACTATCATTGAAAGTCAAAAAACACAAATTGGATGTCCAATATCAGTTCAAACGAACAAAATCAATTCAAACGCAACATAAACCCTAGTTATTATGAGTTCAGCCATCGATTAACATTAACCAACTGAAAAAAAGGGCAAAACGAAATAGGCAAAATAAAAACAAGTTTTGAAAAATTTGATGATAAATATGGATACCATATTGTAGTTTTTATGTAATATTAACGATAAAAGTGTCAATATTTAGCATTTATAGAACATATATAGTAGTTGTTCTACACAATGAACTAACCTTCGTCGCTGAGAATCGTCCTCCTCCCAGGAGCAGCACTTTCAGTTTCACGTTCGTGCATTGAAGATTTCGTTGGTCTGGATGGTGTTTGGAAATCGGAGTTTTCGTGTTCTTCGATAATCAAACGCAGTGACCTTCTTGCTTTCTTCATTTGCATCGTTGGTAGACGTGTAATGTGATTTTGTTGCAGAGTTTTGGAGATTTGGTGGTTATGTATGGGAGATGGTAACTTCCTTCTATAATCCCGTAATTAATGTTTAGAATGATTGCGTTTTGATTTAAATGTAGAAACCGCCATTTAGGAAATTACTAAAGTAGCCCTCCTGCATCGTTCAACTCCACATAATGCACCGTCTTTTCCTGATTTAAAAAAAAAATCATATGCAATCCCATCCGTCCGTTGATGAAAATCTATGGACGAGATTACTTCCTATTTTATACTTTATTGTTCCTTTTTATTAGAACCACTCCCTATATATATATATATATATATATATATATATTGTAATCATGCATGTACTCGATTGTTCATGTCCATAATGAAATTTAAACAAGTAAATTTAATTGAGTCAGCAGCACCATTATATATATATATTTTATTGAAACACATTGCTTCATACTTTGGCAATAAGAAAAACAAAATAACGTATATACCATTAATTTTACAGCCTATTATTTTAAATTCAGTTAGATATTATCGTTTTTACGGATATAATTAATTAATTTGTATTTTTAAATTAAACACTTATTTATATAAATCAATATTATTAAATTTATAGGTGCGCGTGATTAACATTAGTAACTATAATTGAGTTGCTCGTGGTGCTACTTTCAAGTTCAAGATTGGTGGATTCTTAGTTAATTTTATTTGTTGACTTTAATTTGTTATCTTTATAATATTATGTGACATACCATGTGATTATTTAACATTATATGAGTTTATTATCATTAATATTATGTGATGTGATATGTGATTATATGATATTATATAATGAGGACACTAAGTTTTCCATTTGACTTTACTCTCATTTATTTGCGTTCAATTATGTCATTTGAAATTGACGTTGAGTAGGACCGTTATTCAGTTGTCCATTGACTTTGCTCACATTTATTTGTATACATATTTCGAGTAATTTGATATAGATGTTGAGCAGGACCGTTATTGAGTCGTCCATTGACTTTGCTCGCATTTATTTGTATACATATTACGGGTCATTTGATATTGATCGGATCATTTGACATTAATGTTGAGCAGAATCGTTATTCAGTTGTCCACTGACTTTGCTCGCATTCATTTGTATACATATTATTATTATTCATTTGACATAAGGTGATCTACGGAGCTCAGTCGTTATCATTCCAGTCAAGATAAATTTATAAATACACACTCTTCACTAGGTTCCGCTAGTGACAAGCACATGGTCTATCCCACAGGGAGTTGGTGGATCCTCTCTCGATGTCACAATCTGAGTTTTGAGTCTGGTCTTGCTTTGGACAAGAAGTTGTAATCAAGCAAAAAGTAAATATTGAAAAAGTAAATAAGTGAAAAGAAAAATAACAAAGATAGTTAAATAAGAAAACAACTTGACTTGAGTTAGAATCCTTGAGTCTTGACTTATGTCTTGATCATTAGCACACAGATATTCATTGTATTCGCATGTCAGGAGAAATCTGCACAGAAAAATCAGATTTAGTAGTATCTTTAGGAGGCACAATGTCATGAGCAATATGAGTAGTATGGATGTTGTACGGTTGATGATGCAAAATCCCATCAATTTTAGTCATGTTAGTTGTCTTGTTTCCCTTGCACTTGGGAGCGTGTGAATCCACTTGTGGATTACTCGAAATTGGGAAATCTTGTGTAGCATTGTATGAAATGGAGTTTTTCTTTTCATTAAAATCATAATGATTTTCTTTATCACCTACAAGGACATCCACAAGGGATTTATTATTAGTATTAGGTGATGAGGTAGGTGATTCAAACCGTATATGTTGATTGGATGGAGTCTCTTTGCTTGGTTGCAGATTGTTGGTGTTGTTGACCGGTGACCTAGATTTAGATCTCCAGATTTGTTTTGGTGACGCATTTCCAGCCTTATAATTATCCTTTTGAGGAAGACGAGATCTGGAACGATCTGTTTTTGAGGGTGCTTGAGACCTTGATCGTCCATTTCTGGCAGCGGTGTTTGGGGGCCTGGACTTAGAGCGTTCAGTACGTACTTGAGCAGCCCATTTTTCGTGCTCTTTTTGAGTCTTGTTTTAGGTCTAGATCGAGTCTTTTTCCTTTATTATGTCATATTTCGTGTCTGGGAGGACACAAGTCTCTGGCAAGCAGGATGCAGGGCAAGCTGCAGGTCATCTCGTGAAAGAGGTAAGATTATGCGCGAAGCAACTTGGGCAGTCTGAAGCCCAAGACAAGGTACCCCCCGAGATCACTCTGCAGCAAAAGGAGACCAAGGGGGCACGCTGACCAAAATAAGAGAATAAGTTGAGCAATTGGGGGCGCGGAAGACGAAGGGCAAGAAGTTGAGATCTGCGGCGGATTTCTTTCCTTTTGCGGAAAAGGTAAGATGTCTCTCTTTCCTTCCATTAAATATCTGGGGGATTGAGAGTATCTTCCTATACGCAGAAGATCTGACTGGGAAAGAAAGTCAGCCGGGAACCCTAGTGACCACCACCACGAAGCCCAGGCCCACGGAGACTCCTATTTAAAGCCACAATTCAAATCAAAGGCATAGACATACGAGAGGCTTTAACATTCGAGGAGGGGCGACGCCCAGCTGCTAGTCTAGTTCTTTATTTCTTATGAGTGATTGAGAGGAGAAAATAAGTTCTACGGGCAAACACTTTTAATATAATTTGTTATGCTTTTGGCCTTGCCACTGGTTGGTCCTGGCAGGAGGATCTTTTGGTGACACTTTTATTTTAGTATTTAATATAAGTATGCTCTTATTTACTTCAACCTTGTTCTTTATTTTCCGTATGAGTAGCTAGGTTATTAGACTTGGCTTGGGAAAGATGAATTGAGTTCGGACTTATAACGTCTTGAGAGGTCTAACTGTGCATATAGTTGTCTTGGCGTGTTCTTAAAGTGCTGGATCTGAATCCTATACAACTTGATCAAGTCCTCGGTGTTGTCTAGCCAGTAGCAGTCTTGGGCGAGATCAGGTTACAACTGCGAGTTGGAAACTCCAAGTGTTAGCGACTTCCTACTTGCCAGCCAGAGGGATCAGTGCGGTGATGTAGGTGGGGACGCCATGAGATGGGCGTCTGAGATGGTGTGCCCATGGTTGCTGTGTTCCCCGCGAATGCCTATTCGGGTATATCGAAGTAAGCTTGGTCCAGGAGCAATCTTGGGCAAGGGGGATAGGGAGTGAGTAACCCTTACCTTCTAGGATGAAAATGTGTGCTGGACTGGGCTTCGGTGGCTACGTGATGATTAAAAAGGGGGTTGCCTGAGTGATGCGTTTGGGTGGTAGGAGTAAAACTCCATTCTTACACTCGCCCTTAACCGATGACATGACGAGACAACGAACAACTTTGCACCGATGATCAAGACATAAGTCAAGACTCAAGGATTCTAACCCAAGCCAAGTTACTTTCTCATTTAACTCTTTTAGTGTTTTCTTTTCAGTTATTTACTTTTGCAGCTTTTACTATTTTGCTTGGTTACACCACTTGCCCAAGGTAAGACCCGAATCAAAATCCCAAATTGTGACATCGAGAGAGGAATCCACCAACTCCCTGTGGGATCGACCCTGTACTTTCCACTAGCGGAACCTAGTGAAGAGTACCAATTTATAAATTTATCTTGCCAGAGTGATAACGACTGAGCTTCGACAGATTGGCACCGTTGCCGGGGAGTTGCGCTTTCCAGAATTTCTCTCACACCTTGACTCAGGTCATATCCACGGTGTATGCTTCGACCTAATCCTGAAGGTAGACTTAGAGACGTTTGGTTTGATCCAGAGATCAAGAGAAACGCCAGGAGAAGAAAAGGCAGACAAAGGAGACAAGAGCGACTTAAGCGAGAGGTTCGTCAAGCAGCAAGAATGGCGGATGAACAGGGAGAAAACAACAATGATAACAATGGGAACTCACCCCAAGAGCAAACACTCAGGGAGATGATGTTTCCCACCAACAACAATCTAAAACCCTCAGGCATCACTTTGCCCGTGATGGCTGACAACTGGGAACTAAGGTACTCATCCAAATCTTGCCCAAGTTTAGTGACATGCCAGGAGAGGACCCACAAAGACATCTTCAAGACTTTGAGATGGCTTGTGGAACTATCAGGACTGACGAGCCAGTAAAAAAGGAGTACATACGTCTGATATCTTTTCTTTTTTCATTTCAAGATACTACCCGAGAATGGATTTACACTTTACCTGCAGGTAGTGTCATGACTTGGCAAGGGATGCAACAGAAGTTCCTGAAGAAATACTATCATGTCTCGAGGATCCAAAACACAAGGAGAAGGATGAGCACCATCCAGATGGGAGCCGGAGAGTCACTCTATGACTACTGGAACAAATTCAAGCTCATGTTGGCCAAATGCCCACAGCACAATATCACTGACCATGACTTGATCCAGTACTATGTCAATGGAATGCATCCTGGCGAGCGGTAATTGCTGAATGCCGCATGTGGAGGTTCTATCTTGAACAAGTAGCATTCTTAAGCTTTCAGGCTGTTGAACGACATCGTAGAAGAATCTAGAGAAGATACACACTCCTTGACCAGGACCATGGGAGATGCTTCCGCATCACAGTCCAAGACGGAACTCTCGGACTTATGTGCCACTATGAACCAGATGATGGAGATGATGACGCCAACTATCAAGAAGAATGTTAAGGCGTGCCAGCTGTGCTATGCTACCACCCACTTGACCGATGAATGTCCAACCCTGAGAGAAGAAGAAATCAATGCTTTTGGGCACACCAGCAATGGAGGAAACTACAATCAAGGCCCAAGGCAGAGATTCGACCCCCGCTCACAATCTTACAATCCAGGATGGAGGAACCATGAGAACTTAAGGTACATAGGTAATCACTATCAAGCTCCACCCGAGTCTCAGCATGAAATCCAGCCAAGAGGGCCATCTTTATCCGAGACTGTACAAAAATTATCCAAGGAACACCATAAATTCAGTGATGAATTTGAGAAGTTCAAGACTGAAAGTCGAGGAGCCCTACAGTCACTAGACAACCAGATCTCCAACTGGACCCAGACGATCGTCAAGATGGACAACAAGCAAGGATGACTACCTTCCCAAGTCCAGGAGAATCCCAAGCCACAGGTCAACGCGGTGACGCTGAGGAACATTAAAGCTTACCCTGAACGAGTAGAGGAACCTGCCTAGGAGATGGTAGAACCAAATGAGCTAGAACCAGAAGAGGAGCTGATCAAGACAATAGAGCCAGAGGAGCCAGTCAAGAAGCCTGAACTAGAGAAGAAGTCAGAGCCCAAACCAAAAGACAAGTCTCCCGAAAAATGGAAGGTTCTGCAGGAAAACATCTACTGCAAGCCACCTTTCCCCAGAAGGTTGGCCAAGACAAAAGAAGCTGAAGATATGAAGGAACTACTCAAGGTGTTCCAGAAAGTGGAAGTCAACATGCCATTTTTTACTGCACTCGCAACTATGCCAAGATGTGCAAAATTCCTTAAGGAGTTATGTATCAGGAAGATACAGTATCCTGACACAAGATTCCTAGTCGGAGAGAATGTCTCCGCAATGTTCAAGAAGGATTTTCCAGTCAAGTGTGAAGATCCAGGGATGTTCTATATCCCCTGTGTAATAGGAAATACCAACATTGATCAAGTCATGCTAGACTTGGGGGCTTCAATCAATGTCATACCCCTAAGTATGTTCGAGGAGATGAAGATAGGGCCATTGAAGCCATCCAGGGCCATGATGTAGTTAGCAAACAAGTCAAGTGTATATCCAGAAGGCATAGTGGAGGATGTCTTGGTAAAGGTACAAGATTTAATTTTTTCTGTTGATTTTTATGTGCTTAACATGGGTAGTTCCTCTGCCAAGAAACCTCTTTTGCTTTTAGGTAGGACTTTTCTCAAGACGGCCAGGACCTTTATCGACTATGATACCGGGAAGCTGACTTGCAAGTGTGATGGAGATACGGTGACCTTTGATATCTACAAGGCGGAGCAGCATGCCCCAGATAAGGAGATAGTGGATTTTGTGGAATCCATTGACAAAGACATTGAGGAGGCCTTGTCCCAGATTCTGGACAAGACAAAAGATGAACCAGTCAATGTAGAGGGCAAGGAGGAAAGGGTAACCATTGAAGAATCTATCGAAACAGTGGAGCACCCGATTTCGAAGTCACTTTCAGTTCCAGGGAACCAGGTGGAATCATCCATACTCAAACCACCAAAATTGGAGCTGAAGACCTTAGCCAAACATCTCAAGTATATTTAATTAGGCAAGGAGGAGACATTGCCAGTAATCATTAGTTCGGAATTACACCAGGAAGAGGAAGACATGATCCGAGATCTGCTATGGAAGTACAAGGAGGCTATAGGATGGACCTTAGCCGACATCAAGGGAATTAGCCATACGATGTGCTAGCATCACATTCTGATTGAGCAAGATGCGGTACTAGTTCGAGATCCTCAAAGGAAGCTGAATCCAGTCATGATGGAGGTAGTCAAGAAGGAGATTGTCAAACTCCTTGACATGAGAATGATCTATCCTATTTTAGACAGCCGATGGGTCAGCCCGATCCTATTTTAGACAGCCGATGGGTCATCTCCTCCTTCATTTCCTTCATCTCCTTCTCTGAGTCCAGTTTGTATTTGAGCAAGGATTTTATGTTGGCATTGGATTCGTCAATCTTTTGTGTCATAGAGGATTTTGCATGTTTGAGATCATCATTGAGATGCTCTTGCTCTTCTTTGATAGCCCCAATCTCATCTATGTAAGTATCTATCATGGTTTTTGTGGGGTATCGCAGATCCCTCAGTTTCCTCTCAACAAAATTTACTCCATCATTTTCGAACTGTCTGAAGTGTGATCTAGTTTCTATATTGGCGGCTTTGATCACTTCTTCAGAGATTCCATCGGTCTGGTCTTTGACTATGGCATGAACCATGTCTTTCTCCTTTTTGGCAAACTCTGTAACTATCATGTACATCTCTTGGACTTTAAGCTCCATGGTTGCCAGAGTTTGATCGATCTGTGTTTTTCTTTCTTCAGCAGCTGTTCTGTCATCATCCATTTTCTTACTCAGCTCTTCTAGCTTTATTCTGCAAATTCTCCTTAAATCTAAATCTACCTGGTCTACGTGTGACTTCAGATGGTTGTTAAATTCTGTGAGAATTTTGGTGGCCTGGTCTTGGACTGTGGAGAGGGTGCCATACATGAACTTGTTGACCTTGATGGATATGAGATCATTGACTTGGGTATTGGATAGGGATTGATGCTGAGTCATCAATATATCCTCCAGATTTGTAGTCTCAACAAAATCCTCCATGGTTGCTACGACAGATGGGGTGTATATGTCATCTGTGAGTTTACCCCCCACCCTCTGTCCAGCTGGTTGATCTGGTTCTCTGGTGTAGTCAACCACTTCAATCTGGATTTTGCTCTTCTGAGCTGTTAGTTCAGCATCCTCAGCTTGTTGCTGAGCTGGTTCTGTTTCTAGTATTGCTGCACTCTGTTGGTGAACTTCATTTGTATCTTCCTCCTCATCGACTACACTTTCATAAAAGTGCAACAACCCTTCTTTCTCATATATCGATCGCAGATCGATCTGTAGTTCATGGGCTTCAATGCCTGGACTCGCTCCTTTCACAAATGTGATCATCTTGGCCTCCTTTGCCAAGAGATCAAAGATTCAGCAAAACAGCAACAAGTATTTTGAACTTTTCGAGAGTGACTTGATCGTATGATCCGTTGTGATTCATGAAGATTCTCTGAATGAATTCGAATAGAATCTTGAATTCTAGCGCAAGTAGTCCCCTGTTGAACATTCTGTTTGTGTAATGGATAGGCACTACCATCACCATTTCGATTGCTTCTTGTAGTTGTTCGTCCGTGATATCTCCAAGGCTAAGACCTTCATCTTTCAATTTGTAGACTTCATCTATGATGTTTAGCACGTTATATGTTGTATTGCTGATAGTGTTGCCCTTGCTGACTCGGATAGTGGCTTCGTTCCCACCTTTCTCTCCTTGTCATGAGAGATAAAAAGCTGCTACTTCTTTGGGCAAGAAATGGAGAGGGTGTGTGGTGATGATATTGTGAAATCCTAAAGCAAAGTCAAAACAATATAGATGAGCATTATCCTTCCATCAATGAAGTATGAGTGCTCAGTAGAAGTTTACAGAATATTGAGTTTCATAGTTCAAAAATTTGACTTTGAATACATGCTTATGGACAAATTTGAATTTTCAAGTCATGGAAGTTCACATAAGATAGTTAAAGAAGGATATAAAGCCTTTAAATATAACTAACGAACAGAAACCTTTGCAGTGCTTAACAAGGGCAAAGGCCTTGTCGAGTTTGTAAAAACCATGGGTGTCAAGAACCGCATATAGGTTTTGAGTAATGTATTTTTTCAGAAACTTGACTTGGTCGAGAAACAAGGTTGATTTGGGAGCCATTTGTAAAAGATAGATTGTTGAAAGGTTTGAGAGATTTTAGAAATGGCGAAAGGAGAAACTTGCGAAGTGTTTGCAGAAGAAGAGAAGTGTAGGTGAAAGTTGAATCGCCTAACCAAATATATATAGAAGTGATAAACAAAATAATAAAATAATTAATATCCTTCCCTTGTTCAGCTTTTTCTGCCTTTTTAAGGTATAGACCTGCAGTTTATTACCGCCTTTACTCTGCGTTTGATTCACGCGCTTTTGATCCTAGGGTTGCAGTGTGCCGCGTGTTTGTTTAAACCGTCAAATTACTTCCTTTTTCTTGATTTGGTAAATATCTCCACGATCACAATTCCCAAACATAGTACTAATCATCACAAAAATAAAAGAATTTAGATATATATAGGCTATGATTAAAATTGATATAATCGCTGTATTTAGAATTATCCTGCAGACATTCCCCCTTGACTAAGTAACATAGAAATTAATTTAAAAATTAATTTCCACGTGGCATATAGTCATCTGTTGTAGTCAATCTCTTATCAATGATCTGTTGACACCACTATCGATCTGTTTATAGGACTTTTGATCTTGGGCATCAATCTTGTGTGTTGATCTGTTAATATTTCCCGTTGACTTTTGAAACGATCTGTTCTTCATCAATTTTTGATGATCTGGTGCAGATTCCCTGTTGGAATTTTATGATCTGTATCTTAATGATCTGGTACTAATTCCCTGTTGGAATTTTATGTGATCTTTGTTTTTCATCAATCTGTATTACATCAATCTGGTTCTTTCTTCCAGATTTAACAATCCTAATTTCCCACAAAGCATCTTAAATCTTTCTTCTGGTAATGCTTTAGTAAGAATGTCGGCTCTCTGTATCTCAGTGTGTATCTTCTCAATCTGTACATGTTTTCTTTCAACATGATCTCTTATAAAGTGATGTCTCACATCTATGTGTTTGCATCTGGTATGCAAAACAGGATTCTGTGTGATAGCTATAGCACTAGAACTATCACAGAAAATGGGTACCTCCTTGACATCAATCTCATAGTCTTTGAGTTGTTGTTTTAACCAGAGTATTTGTACACAACAACTTTCAGCTGCCATATATTCAGCCTATGTAGTTGATGTGGCAACAGATGTCTGCTTCTTTGAGAACCAAGAGATCAGTTTATTTCCTAAAAACTGACATGTGCCAGATGTTGACTTTCTGTCCAGCTTACATCCAGCATAATCTGAATTTGTGTATCTAGTTAGCTCAAAGTTGTCTTCACATGGATACCATAGTCCAATGTGAGTTGTTCCCTTAAGATATCTTAATATCTTCTTAGCTGCTTCCATGTGAGACTCTTTGGGGTTTGCTTGATATCTTGCACATACACCTACTGCAAATGTAATGTCAGGTCGACTGGCAGTTAGGTAGAGTAGTGATCCTATGATCCCTCTGTATTGAGTGATATTTGCTGGTTTTCCCTCTGCATCAGGATGAATTTTCCCATTGGTCTGCATTGGAATTTTAACAGGTTTACTGTCTTTGATCCCAAACTTAGTCAGCAGATCGTGAATATACTTTGCTTGATTAATAAAGATGTCATCTGGTAACTGCTTGACCTGCAAACCTAGAAAGAAACTCATCTCGCCCATCTTGGACATTTGATACTTATTTTTCATAAGTTCAGCAAATTTATCACACAGATAAGTAGATTGGGATCCAAATATGATATCATCTACATAGATCTGTACTAAAAGGATATTCTCTTTGACTTTGATGATGAACAAAGTCTTGTCAACTGATCCTCTTCTGAATCCAAATTCCAGTAGAAATGTAGACAATGTCTCATACCAAGCTCTAGGGGCTTGTTTTAGACCGTAGATGGCTTTTGTCAATCTGTATACTTTTTGATTTGGATCTGCTTCCTCGAATCCAGGTGGTTGTTCCACATAGACTTCCTCTTCAAGGATACCATTTAGAAAGGCCCTTTTGACATCCATCTGGTATACCTTGAATCTTTTGTGTGCAGCATATGCTAAGAACAACCTTATTGCTTCTAGTCTGGCTACGGGTGCAAATGTTTCATCAAAATCTATGCCTTATTGTTGATTATAGCCTTTAGCTACTAATCTGGCTTTGTTTCTGACTACTTCACCATTCTCATCTCGTTTATTTTTGAACACCCATTTTACACCTATTACTCCTTGGTGTTTGGGTCTGTCCACGAGATACCAGACCTCATTTCTTTTGAACTCATTAAGTTCTTCTTGCATTGCTGTTATCCAATCTGCATCTTGTAATGCTTCATGAGCATTAGATGGTTCAATGCGAGATAGGTAGCAACATAACAAGGCACTTTCTCCATGCAACCCTTTTTGTTTTCACACGATCTGATGGGTTCCCAACGATCTGTTCTGGTGGATGATCTTGTATCCATCTCCTTCTCCTGGTCATCTCTTCATCAGATATCTCAGGATCAGGTTGATCTATTGGTTCCTCAAATTCAATGTGAGCTGTTGATGAAGCTTGAAATGGGTTCTCATCTATTCTTGCTTCTAGATTTTGATATTCAGATTGATTATCATCTGCAATGACTGTTTCATTGCTTTCATTTGGTGATCTGTTTTCATCCAGGTCATATTGGATTGTTTCCCCTTGCTGTATAATTTCTTCAGCAATTGGTGGAGTATTAATCTCTTCATCAACACTTTTTGAATTCCAGATAAGAATATCTTCTAGTAATATCTCATTCATCTTTCTTGTAGTCATCTGGTTTTCTGTCTGTTTATCATCTGGTGACCTGTACTCAACAATAGACTCATCAAAAACATGAGGTGTTACCTCCATAATATGAGAGTTCTTATTGTAGACTCGATACGCTTTACTGACATCAGAATATCCTAAGAATATTCCAAGATCAGTTTTGCTATCAAAAGTCCTCAATTGAGATTTCCCATTATTATGTATTTAACACAAACAACCGAAAGTACGAAAGTAAGAGATCTTAGGCTTTCTATTGTTCCAGATCTCATATGGTGTCTTTCCATGTCTGAGTGTAATTGATGATCTGTTCTGAGTGTAACAGGCTGTGTAGATAGCTTCTGCCCAGAATTTCTTAGGTAGATTGGTAGCATTTAGCATAGTACGAGCTGCTTCTTTAAGTGATCTGTTTCGCCTTTCAACAACTCCATTTTGTTGAGGTGTTCTAGCAGCTGATGTTTGATGAGTGATTCCCATCTTATAGCAGTATGCTTCAATCTTTTGGTTGAGAAATTCTGTTCCTCGATCTGTTCTGATAGTAGATATATTCACCTCTTTCTGTTTGGTGATCTTGTGTAGAAAATCAGGCAGTTTGACTAGTGTCTCTTTCTTCTTTAACAGAAAGATGACCCAGGTGAACCTTGAGTAGTCATCTATGATAACTAAGGTGTATTTTCTCCCATTTATGCTTAGAGGTTTAACTAGTCCAAACAGGTCCAGATGCAAAAGCTCCAGTATTCTTGATATTGAGTGAGCTGTCGTGCTTGTAAATGATGATCTGGTTTTTTTTCCAGCTTGACAAGCATCACAAATATGATCTTTATCATATACTTGATCTGGTAGACCTTCCACTAATTTTTCTTTGGCGATCCTGTTGATTGACTTGAAATTTAGGTGACTCAATCTCTTGTGCCACAACCAGCTTGTTTCTGATACAGTTTTAGTAAATAAGCAGGTCTCGATCTGGTTTGTCCACTGGACAATATATAACTTGTCCTGCAATTTTCCGGTAAGGAGTATCTCATCTCCTTCCTTGTACTTCACAAGACAGTTGTTAGTATCAAAGATGATCTGATTACCATTAGCACAGAATTGACTTACTGAAAACAGATTGTGACTAAGACCTCAACATACGATACATTTGAGATGGTGGTCTTGCCAACTTTTATATTTCCATATCCTCTGGTGTATCCTTTTGAGTTACATCCAAAGGTGACCTGTGGTCCTGGTTTTTCAATGTAATCTGATAGTAGATTCTTGTCACATGCCATGTGCTTCGAACATCCACTATCTATTATCCAGATTGTTCCTCTTGCTATCTTGTTTCTTCTTGCAGTCTTTTGGTCCTGCAATTTATTAAACTTAGCTACCCTTCAACGTTTGGGTGCTTGGTTATTAGCAAATGTTCCCTTTCGAATCCAGAACATTTTTGGGTTTGGAACAGAAAAATAGCAAGTAATGATGTTCCCATCATTATCAACTCTAGATAGGGAATGGAATACAGATAGATGATGTCTCTGTATTCCATCATTCTTCAATCCCTTCTTAATAGGTAATGTCCTGTTGACATTCTTTGTCCGTTTGACATTTTTGTTGGGTAATGTCCTGTTGACATTATTTTTATGAACATGATCTGTTTCTGTGTAATGAGCTGGTTGACCCTTTGTTTGGTGGTATTGTCTGTACCCGGTCTCTTTTATCATCATCCTCTGTGGATGATCTTTCTTGTTTCTCAGATCTATTATTTGATCTGGTATTTGCTTTCTCTCTGGTACAAAGCTTATGGTTCCCGAATATTTTTCCAAGTGACCTGGATATCCTAATCCAGATGTGCCTTTTTGCTGCAGATTGATTAGCAGTTTAGCACGTTCATCACTTTTGTAGATCATTTATTTGCCTTTCTTTATCTTTTCTTCAGCCACGTTGTTTCTGTTGATGAGATCTTTAACCTTTGAGTTTAGTGAGTGAATCTCTCTATCTTTTCTCTTGATCTGTTCTTCCAGATCAGTTACTTGGGCAGCAAATTGGATGTTAGCTGTGCTCAGTATCTGTTCAGATTTCTTCAGCCTATCATTCTCTTCCACAACTTCTCTAAACAGTCACTTGATGCTCGAGTAGCTTTTGAACATCTCATTTACCTCTTCCCATGAGTATTCTGATTGATCTTCTATTTCCTGTTCCAGATCATTATCATTTGAAGAGTTGGTATTGCAAGAATTTACCTCAACTTCATCAAGACCGTTGTCTAGTCCCACATAGCATTTATCCCAGCTTTCTTCATCATTAGCATAGAATGCTTCATCATTCTCTGATGAGCTATCTGAAAAATGACTCGAGTTGCTTGATTCTTCTTCAGCTAGCATGGCCTTGCGCTCATATTTGAGTTTTCGATCTCTTTTTGCTCTTAACTCTTCTCTTTGACTTTTGGATAGATCAGGACAATCTGTTTTGAAGTGACCTGTTCTACCACAACCAAAGCAGGTATAATCTGTTGAGTTAGATATTTTTGAGGATTTACCTGTCTGTTGTTTTGACTCAACCTTGCTATCAGATCGATCATTTTCACGTTTTTTGTAGAATTTGTTTTTGTTATCTTTGTAGAAACGTCTATATTTCTTCGATCTGACCTCCATCTTGTCCATGCGTTTGGCAATCATTGCAAACTCCTTTAGTAGTTTGTCATAACCTTTCTCTTCATCTGGTGTAGAAGGTTCATAAGGTTCATCTGGTTTGCTCTTCGCTTTGAAGGCTACTTCTTTGTCCTTCTTCGTGCTACTTTCTGCCTTTTTGGACAGATGATCTGGTCCACGAATTCATTGTATTTCACATTCATGGCCTTCAAGATGATGAAATAAAGCTTCTGTAGAGAGTTCATTGAAGTCTGCACGAAGTGGTTGCATTGCAGCATATATCTCCCAGCTAGGTGGAAGTGCTCTGAGTACTTTCATGTTTTTCTCTCTTTGAGTATATTTGTTCTTATTGAACGCTGATATCTCAAGGAGGATACCAGTGAATCTCATTTTCATTTGCTCAATGGTCTCGCCTGGTTTCATTTTGAATTCATCGTATTTATTGCAGGCAAGTGACAACTTGTTCTCAATCATGACTTCTGATCCAAGACACAAGTCTCTTAAGGCTTCCCACATCTCTTTGGCAGTATCCAGATCTTGGATTTTGGCCAGATGTACGCCTTTGACAGTGCTAGATATGATCCCTTTGGCAAAGTCATCCAGATTGGCTTCGCGACGTTCCTCCGAAGTGTATTTTCTTGGATCTTTAGGAACTATCTGTATAGTTACCCCAGTTGTAGCAGTTACAGTCTTTTCTTCAGTGATCTCTAATGGACCTTCTTTTATTACTTTCCACATCAGGTAGTGATGGGCTTTGAGTGCTGTTTTGATTCTGAAGCTCCATTCTCTATATCCTTGGATGGAGAATTCTTCACAAGCCCTAACAACAGATGATTCCATAGCAGATAGAATGCAAGTGAATGAAAGATAGGTTTTCCTAGATCTATTCAAGTTGACCATGCAGGTATTAACCCTGTGAGACAGAAACAATGGTCATTTGAACCACTGATCTGATACCACTTGTTGGTCCCTAAAGAGCAAGGTTTGGTGTAAGGGGGGGGGGGGGGGAAAAAACCAAAAAAAAAAATTTTACTTTGTTATTAATTAGAGAGTTCAAGCTATTCTTAAATAAGAAATTGCTCAGTAGGTGACTGACCAGATTGATCAACAGATCGATACCAGATCAGTCCAAACAGATAGCTCTCTAGTGTAAATGCTTAGATAGTAATAAGAGCGATCTTATTACTTTCTAAGAATTGCGTGTGCGGAAATATGGTGGATTTAGTGAGTGCTCTTATATAGAAAATCTTAAAAGATTAATCAGATCGTTAATGCAGATTGATTAAGGTGCAGTCTATATGGAAGTGTAGGGAGTTAGAAATAATAAACAACTGAAAGTAAATATGCAGAAAGATAAATAACACAGTTGTTTAACGTGGTTCGGGAAAACCCTACGTCCACGATCTGATCAAAACTAGATCAGATTATCCACTACTAGGATACTCTTTTTCTTTATACTCGTGGAGAACGAGTCACAAGTATCAATCAAAGTTAGAAGGATACTTATGCACGAAGTAAGGGTCGTGTCCCTTTACAACAGATTACCTCTACGTTACCACTAGAAAACTACTAGCTAGCAGGGTGATCTCCTCTCTCTCGATAAGACAGGTTTGAAGCTCTTAGTCTGGTCCAGATATTGATTGCCTTAGCGTGTGATTATTCGATGTAGCGTCGTCTCTCCAGATTTTGGACTTCAAGTATATATAGGCTTTTGAATTTGAAATTCTAGCCGTTGTTGATTGGCGTGAGATTGATTTTATATTGCCAATCAATGATATCCATCATATCTGTTCTTGCCTTGTAGAAACGTTGACTCAATTCTCTAAGAATGGAAAGCAGATCGCTAATGGTTACTTTCCTTCCTCGTGTCAATCAAGGATTCTTCTTCCAAATCCTATTGGATGGACTTCAAATTTGACGTGGCAAGAGGGTATGATGTGTAGGGTGATGTCATCTGGTGGTTTGATGATTCTATCGATCTGGTGCATCGCTGTGAACATCGATCTGGTCGGTGATCTGGTTGAAGGCTGTCATAGCAGATCGATTTCTTTTTAGCGAGAAAATCTTGGTCTTCACCCTATATTATTATAGAAATGACTTCTATAGGAATAATTCCTTTTCATGCTAAGTCATCTCCTAATCTGTTCTCTATCAGAATTCACTTTATACGTAGTGATCTGTTAACACGTAGAACAGTTTAACTCTAAGAAGGACTAAGTGTGTTTCGAGAGATCATCATCAAAACCAAAATACTTAGGGGTTCCCAACAGAGTGCAAGAAGGCATTTTAGATTTTGAAGAACCACTTGACCTCGGCACCAATAATTAGACCACCTGAATGGGAGATGCCCGTTGAGCCAATATGTGACACCAACGGCTATGCCATAGGAGCAGTGCTGGGCCAGAAGATTGGTAAGGAGAGCCATGTAATCTACTATGCTTCGAAGACACTTACCGGAGCCCAGATCAACTACACCACCACGGAGAAAGAACTGCTTGTCGTGGTGTTCGCTTTCAAGAAATTTTGCTCCTATTTCTTCGGAAGCAAGATAGTGGTCTACACTGACCACGCTGTGCTGAAGTATCTCATGGCCAAGAAGGATAGCAAGCCACGCCTGATAAGATGGATCTTGCTACTCCAGGAGTTTGACATTGAAGTGAAGGATTAAAGTGGAGCCCAAAACCATGTGGCTGACCATTTAAGCAGGATCTTGAGGGAAGATGATGAAGCACCCCTCAGTGAAAGATTTCCCAACGAGGAGCTGTATGGAACAAGTATTGGCGAGCCATGGTATGCTGACATAGTTAACTACATCATCACGAAGACATTTCCGATGGACCTCGACCAATACCAAAGAGGAAAGATTAAGAAGCAGAGCGAGTCAATCATATGGGATGACCTATATCTATGGTAAAAAGGTGCTGAATTTATACTCCGAATGTGTATACCTGAGGAAGAACAAGAAAGCATACTTGAGCATTGCCACGAGAGGGAATGCGGAGGTCAATTTGGAGCAAGACGTACGGCAAGGAAGATCCTAGATAGTGGGTTCTACTGGCCCACAATCATTAAAGATTGTTTTGAATAGTGCAGGAGATGTGACCAATGCCAAAGGGAAGGAAATATTTTGAAGAAGGACGAGATGCCCTTGATACCAGTCTTGCCAGCGGAGATTCTTGACATATGGGGCATGGATTTCATGGGGCCCCTGCCTAAGTACAAATGCTACCAATAGATCTTGCTAGTTGTGGATTATGTCTCTAAGTGGATAGAAGCGGTTGCAACTCCGAATGCAGATGCAAGGAGCGTAACAAGGTTTGTCAAAGCAAATATCTTCACCAGATATGTCATGCCCTAGGCAATAGTCAGCAATAGAGGTTCACACTTCTATAACTCCACCATCACGAGTCTGCTCAAGAAGTATGGACTTACCCATCGTATGTCTACTGCATACCACCCTCAAGCCAATGGGCAAGTTGAAGTCTCCAACCGCATTGTGAAGAACATTATGAGGAAGGCAGTCGGCGAGACAAGGAAGGACTGGAGTGACCACCTTGATGATGCACTTTGGGCATACAGGACTGCCTACAAGACTAACTTTGGGATGTCTCCATACCGTATGGTATATGGCAAGTTGTGCCACTTACCTGTCGAGATGGAGCACAGAGCATTCTAGGCAGTGAGCAAGATCAACCAAGACTAGGATGAAGCTGTTGAAGGAAGAAAGCTAAACCTGCAAGAGCAAGAGGAGATCAGACTTGAGGCATATGACAATGCTGCCTTGTACAAGAAGCTGAAAAAGTGGCATGACCACATTGCTCGAGGAAGGAGATTCAACAAATGCGAGATGGTGTTGTTGTACGAAAACTGCCTCAGATTTGCCTCTGGCAAGTTATCTACCAAGTGGAGAGGACCATACATAATCTGGGAGCATTACCCTAATGGCTCCGTAGACATTCAGGATCTTAAGACCAAAATCATTTTCAAAGTCAATAGAAATAGGCTCAAGACCTATTATGGATATCGCCTTAAAAAGGAAGTAACGGACCTTGCCCCAAAAGGTCCCCCTGAGGAAGCTTGATCAAGAAGCAACACTACGTCGATGCCAACGGCGTTAAATCAAGGCGCTGGCCAGGAGGCAACCTGATATCTTTATTGCTTTTAGTTTTTCTTTATTTCTTGGTTTTATTTTTGGATTTTAACCCAGGAGCCCTATTGACTCATCTTAACACTTTGCCTCAAGCAAAGTGTGGGAGTGGAGGAAAAGAGGGCTCTTGATTTGTTTTTCCTCTTGACCAACCCGGTAAATTAAATTTTCCGCCCAAGGAAACCTTAGTTTGTGTCTTGTGAGAGTGAAGAATAGAGAAGCGAGAAGGCGAAGCGCCACGGGAGCTGTTACTCTAAAAAGTAACTGTCACCTACGTCAGCGCGTCAGTCAGGCCATCAAGTTCTTCCGCCTGCATGCCTGCCACACTATAACCGCCTAAACCCACTCCATTTATCGATACGTTACAATCACATCTCTCCACCTTCACCTCTACAACTTCCCATTCACTTTTAACTACCCCATAATCTATCATGCCTAGAATTACATCAAGGTCTTCGACGGCCATCTTCTGCTGCTTGCCAGTGAGTGAGAATTCCATTACGTTGGGGATTCCTCCCATCTCGACCTCTATCTTGACACTACCAAAAAATTCTCTAACCAGGTCACCGTAAGTGGTGGTTTGGGCCATGGAAAAGAAGTAACGACTCAACTTCTCCTCGTTCGTGGCAAATCATATCCGCAACATCCTGTCCAAGCCCCAGCAGTGCATGTCTCTGTCCCACATACCTACCTTGATCGGGAAGCAATTTGGGTTGATCAAGTCTGACTACGAAGGATTCCTGGAAAGGGAGGACCACTTTGACATGGCCACCTTGACTAGGATGTTTACCATTGAGGAGAATGCTTGCAATATCCCAAAATGTTTTTATATTTTTAAGTGTTGTAACTATTAAAGGACCTAAGTATGATGAAATAAGAATTTTAGGAAAAACCTAGACCCTGTTAGGACCTACCATGTTAATTTGGAAGACCAGTAAAGCTTTTAAAAAGATTTATTTAAAAATGAGCTTTTCATGCATAAGTCGAAAGTATATACATATTATACTCCTTGCATAGAGTTTTTCAAAAGAAAAATATTGGCACTGAGTTTGCCCAATAAGGAGTTCATATGCAGTCGCTACGTATTTTTAAAGTTAATGTATGTCATTCGAAAAACGGGCTTTTTCATGCATGATTGAAAGTATACCAATAATATAGTCATTATGTAGAGTTTTCAAAATGAATATTGACGTTAAGTTTACTCAAAAAGGAGATCGTATGTAAAAGTTACGAATTTTCGAGCTTTAAACATTTAATAATAATATAATATTATTATATTAATATAAAAAAAATGAAAAATCCTCCTATAAATAGCAGGGGAGGAGTCGGCATATTTTTCCTCCCACAAGCAACCGAGCTCTCGGAGCTGTTATTCGAGGTAAAGTTAAGTTGTTCAGATACTCCGGGATAAGGCAATGGAAGCTCGAGAACTCAACGAAGGTGGCTCAGCCGCCGTTGGGTGACCGTAGGGACCTCGCCGTCGCCGTAATTTTATCGTAAATTCACCTCTCATTTTCTTCTTCGTTTCACGTCCTTTTTCGAAATAGTTTTTTCCTATGCATAGCTCTCATTACATAGAACTCGAGTACCGAAGGAAGTTCGGGTCGATAATGGCCAGAAGTGGCCCGAAGAGACCACGACTAACCACCACCGCCTCCAATGTCGGGGTCACCCATGGAGTCCGAAAACTCAAATTCGGTGGTCATCCGTTCTTCAGACGGCTAGGGTCCCTTAAGATTTTGTGTTCACGGCTATGCATTCTACATATCGACATGATCTTATTGTGTTTTCGTCTATATATATAAATAATACTATTTTTATATTTTTCTAAAGGAAATTTATTCACCGGTTATCATTTTACGGTAAAATTTATGGTGCATGTAAAGAAAAAAATATAGGATTTTTTAAAAGAAATTGGACTAAATTTCATCGAAAGGTTTTTCTTAAAATCTAGAAATAACGACGTTACTTCTAGGTGAAGTAAAAATGAAGTTGCATGCATACATGATTTCTTTGCATATTCCACTAAAGAATATTGCACTGACTATTTTTGCCTATTTTGCCAAAGTCATTTGAAAGCCCGGTTGCTGCCAAATTAATTTATTACGTGATAAAAAAGAATAATATTAAGCCTAAAAATTTAGTACTACTTAACTATAGTTCCTTTTTAGAAATTAAAGCCAAAATATATTCTCTATGACTAACATGTACCTAACACTGAAATTTGAGCTCATAAGGATTTACAATTTTCCCGTAATCAAAGAATTTCATCGGTGAAGGGTTGGGGATATATACGTATTTTGAGTTATTAAGCTCTTTTCTTTAAATGAAAAATGCATGGATCTCTGTTAAAATGTTTTCACGAATGTATCGACTGTTTAATGCTCTTATCGACCGCCAGGGGTTCTTATTCGGCCTAACACGTCGATTTAAGGATTGTCATCACTTTAGTCTCTACTGCGGTGGGTTGATCCTCATCGGGTTTTGACTCATGCTATGTTAGGGTGTACGGTTCGCCGAGCCCTATTTGACTGAATGTTTATGATCCGTTAGTGGTAAAAGGGCCGGGAAATAATCTATATAAGAGTAATGTTATGCCGGATCATGTTTAATTTATTCACAAATATTTTGCTTACTTAGAAGTTATTTTTGCTTTAAAACCTTCTAAGGTAAGTATACTGAACAGAGACTATGTTTTTCGTTTTATGAAAAACCCAACTGAGTGCACTAGTACTCACCCCACGTTTTCCAAAATTTTTCACAGGCTAAGGAAGCAGCATGATGTGTGTGGCTGAGGAATGATGTTATTGGGATGACGATTGCTTCATCACGAGGACGGTTTACCGCCCTTTGTGTAGTGTTCGAGCGAATGCTGACCACACTTGGTGAGCTGGGTGAGTGACTCCTTTTGGCGAGCTAGGCTCACTAACCTCCACCTTTGATCGATGGTTCTTATTGGACGCTTCGGCCTCTCGAGGATTCTGGATTACCGTTCCTACGAGACGAGCTGTATTATCTCCAATCCTGTCTTTCATATTGGATTATTCGGCCGCTTGGGATTCAGGATTACCATTCCCATGTATCGAGCTGTGTTATCTCCAATTCATTTCACCTTAGACGATTCGGCCGCTCGGGATTCAGGATTACCTCTCCCATGAATCGAGCTGTACTTTCTCCAAATTACATATGATTAATTTTAGCTTCATTATTATCGACATTGCCTTTGCATTAGTTAGCTATTTGGGTTGTAAATTGGCATAGTTAAATTTATAGAGGAGATGTTGTCCGATTTTCAAGGATAACTCTCTTATATAATGCACACGAACACAATGCCCCCTTTCTTCCCTGCTTCTTTTATCCCCGCCCAGTCATGCCCTTGGTGCGTGCGTCGTCCCTCGGGATTTGGGGCATGACAGAGTGGTATTAGAGCGGTCGATGCTCTGGTGTGTTCATGTTAAGTCTGATATGTTTAGGAATTGCATTGCATTTCTAAAATTAATGACAGGTATCATAATAACACCATCAGCTCGCCGTCACGCTGCTTCTCAGCAAAGAAAAGAAAGGTTCATTTGTTTTTGTGTAAACTCCTATTTTGGAAAGGAAAAGGATTATGGAAAAGGTTTATCTATAAATGTTTCTATGGGAAAGTTGTCATTTAAGACGTGCTCTTATATGATGTTCAAGAAAAGGAAAAATGTTTAATCAAATTGGAATTTATATGCCTATTTGATTCAAGGAATGGAATGCTATGAATAGGATCATGTTAAATCTTCTAGGGCATATGTACCTATTTGATCTATGAAAATCATGGGAAATGAAATGATATGTTTATTCATTTAGGACGTATGTACCTAATTGAATCATGATGATACAAGAAATACCATGGGAAAAGAAATGATATGTTTATTCACTTAGGACATGTGTGCCTATTTGAATCATTATATGACGTGTATAAAGTTTGACATGCGTTGTCAAGTACAAGGGCTATATGAATGGTTACATTTGGTTTAACCTATATGACATTATGATTGATTGATTGAGGGATGGATTGTTATGTAAACAACTTGTTTGCAACTAACATAATGTTTGAAATAAATTCATACTTGCTTAAATTTTCATGACATGGTACGATCATGATAACGAAATGAAAAAAATCATGCATAGGACGAGCATCTAGGAAGTGACTACCTGGATGGCTCGCCGACCATGGAATAGATGAGATGATTCTCATTTATTATTAAATGATAAATATTGACATGTAGGTTGTCATGACTATTCAGTGTTACCCACGTAGACATTGGCTACAACGTTTCATTATGGACGAGTTGATTACCATGTTCTTTACTGCAAATATGCAAATTGTTTTTAGGAAGGATATCATCTATATGGATACAAATTCGAGGGGTTACGGAATATGATGCTTGTTCAAGTCTTAGCCTGGCTCTCCTGTTTGACTGAGGTATATGGGTGAATCACCTTATCAGCCATCATGGACAAAGAAACTCGATAACAGGAGAGTTTGAGGTCAGTTTTGTAACTATCACTACAGAGATATGGAGATGTTGGCTTGAACGAGGAGCAACTCTGTCACCAGAAGAATTTCAAACACCAGTGGACATAGACGATGATGATGACGTTTTGGAAATTCCTCCCCCACCATCAATGTATCCCATGATTGGAAATCGAGCAGAGATACCCGTGATCGAGATATCTGACGACTCCAATGATATTTATTCCTCCATCAATTACCAACCACCTATGATGCAACCATGGACCGGACAATATGATCAAGAGGCACAATCATCACGCCCTGTAGAGAATCAAGGATATATATGGGATTTTGATATGTGGGTTCCACCTACACTACCTCATGAACGAATGCCAGTGTCCAATCGCCCAAGGCGTACTGCAAGAATGAGAATTATGACACCGGAAAGAGTCCATGTTCAAGGTCTAAGGTTAATATATGAAGATGAAGAATTAGAACCTGAGGTACCATCTATCCTTCGTGAGCCTGAAATAGAACCAGCACAACTAGAGGAACCCATGATTGGAGTTGATCAGGAAGGGCACATTCGCATCGGTTGGCAGTTCGAACCACGTGCACATGAACCAACAATGACATACTCGGAAGGGACTAGGGCTGTCAGGGCCATAACCAAGAAGAGATGGACCATATGACATAGGGATTTGAGGAAAGACCTTGGGGTACACGCTTGGCAGCGATTGGTAGTCGTGCCAGAAACCGAAATGTAGTGAGAGATGGGTTGGTTGGGACACCATGGGATAGTAGATATAATGCATCAGATAACAGTTTAGGAACTTTAGAGGAGAGCACGACTACTAGCCCAACTATGTTCTAGGAGTAACAATACCAGGAGACAATCACGACTCATTTTCTCCGCAACTTATGATACTTTTGACCAACAGACATTTTGACAACTTTTGGGTGCACATAATAGTCTAACCCTATTTATGTGATATGAAAAAAAAAAAGAAGAGAAGAAAAAAAAAAGAGGAAATATGGTATTGTTACATGCATATGATGATAGGTGTGGTTATGAAACTTATATGATAGTAATAAATGAGATGCATATATAGTATGTTTTCTTATATATGTGTTATGTGGACATGTTGGGGTATGATTAGAAATCGATAATATTTGATTTTATTCGGCCACTGATAAAATCAATTGAAACATAATGCCTCCTAGAACCAGAAATCAAGGTAACCACGAGGAAGAGAGACCCCCTGACCCACCTTTAGTGGTCAGGCGTGCCGAAGATAGTTTTCGTAAACAAAATCCACCCCAATTTGATGGCATGGGCACTCCTGAGGATGCTCAAAAATGGATCCGTGCAACTGAACGTATTTTTGAATACATCGGTTGTGAGGATAACGAGAAGCTGAATTGTGAAATCTTTCAGCTAACGAAAGAGGCAGACTTCAGGTGGGAGTCTGTAAGAAGAACTATGAAAGCACCACAATGGGAAGCTTACACATGGGAGGACTTCAAGGGGGAATTGATGGAAAAATATGTGTCAAGCTGCTATCGGCAAAAGAAACAAAATGAATTTTGGAATCTCAAACAATGGAAAAAGACGGTCACTGAATATGATCGTGTATTCAATCAACTATCACGCTATGCACCCCATCTAGTTGAAACTGATGCAGCCAGGGCAAACAAATTCAGAAGGGGACTTCAAACAGAGATTGGAATCTCGCTAGTCAGTCAAGGTACACTAACTTATGCTCAATCTCTGAGCAGAGCACTGAATATTGAATCAATGTTACCACAAGAAATAGTGCAATTGCATGCTCAAAATCAAGATGGAAGAAAAGAAAAAAGAAAATGGGATAATCGAAATCAAGGATATCAGGGTAGGGAGAAGCCACAACAGCCGCAACTACCGCAACGACATCCACAACATGGTTACAACAATAAAAAACCTGTTTGTGCTACTTGTGGTAAAAACCACCAAGGAGAATGTCTCCAAGGTAGCAAAGAGTGTTTTCGTTGCAAAAAGTCTGGGCACTTCGCTAGAGACTGCACCAAGAATTAAAGAACTATGCCTCCCCCACGTAGGCAGCAAAATGGACCTCAAAGGCCAAACCAATTGGTGAGGCCTAATCCAGCACAAAATGGAAACCACCGAGCACCACAACAAGCAAGGGCATATGTTCTAAATAAGCAAAAAGCCGCCCGGGCTTCGAAAATTTTAGCAGGTATGATCAGTCTAGTTGATGTACTTGTATTTGCCATATTTGACACGGGAGTTTCACATTCTTTTATTGCAAAAAGTACATGCACTAGATTAGGATTAACAACCTCATGGGCAGAATATCTGTTGGAAATTAGTATTCCTTCAGGTAAAACAATTTTAGCATGGGAAGTGTGCCTAAAGCAGAAATTGAAAATCAACAAATATGAGGTGACAACAGATTTATATGTCATTGAAATGAAGGATTTCAGTGTCATTTTGGGTATGGATTGATTAGAGAAATAAGGTGACTATACGTTGCCAGGAAAGGGATGTTTCTTTTCAAGCAAACGACGGATCAAACTTCAGGTACCATGGGTCAAGATTGGAACATCCGGTACCCATTATTTCAGCATTCAAGGCTGCTAAATTTCTAAGGAAAGGAAATTGTCAGGCAATTCTTGTCAGTCTGATGGCTGATGAACACCAAAAGGACCTCTCACAGGAATGGATTGTGAATGACTATCCAGATGTCTTTCCTGATGATTTGCCAGGATTACCTCCAGATAGAGAAATTGTATTCACCATCGACTTGGAGCCTGGAGCAACTCCAGTGTCGAAGGCACCTTATAGAATGGCGCCAAAAGAACTGCAAGAGCTCAAACTGCAGCTACAAGAACTAATGGAACTTGGTTTCATCTGACCAAGTGTTTCACCATGGGGCGCGCCAGTTCTATTTGTCAAGAAGAAAGATGGGTCACTGAGAATGTGCATCGACTATCGAGAATTAAACAAGCTTATCATTAAAAACAGGTATCCTCTTCCAAGGATAGATGATCTCTTTGACCAATTGAAGGGAGCAACTATCTTTTCCAAAATTGACTTGCGTTCAGGTTATCACCAACTCAAGATAAGAAAGGAGGATATTCCAAAAATAGTTTTTCGAACAAGATATGGACATTATGAGTTCATTGTGATGTCTTTTAGCTTACCAAATGCTCCAGCGATTTTCATGGACTTGATGAATCGGATATTTCATCAATACCTAGATAACTTTGTCTTGGTATTCATCGATGATATCCTCATATATTCTAAAAATGAGGATCAGCATGCAGAACACCTACGCATTGTGCTTGATACTTTGCGAGCGGAAAAATGTACGCCAAATACAGCAAGTGTGAGTTTTGGCTCAAGGAGGTTATGTTCCTCGGACACATAGTATCTGCGGAAGGAATCAAAGTTGATCCGGCCAAGATTGAGGCAGTCAAGGATTGGAAAACATCAACGAATGCCAACGAGATTCGTAGTTTTCTCGGTTTGGCGGGATATTACTGGAGATTCATTGAAGGATTCTCAAAGCTAGCAAGGCCATTAACGCAATTGCTTAGGAAGAGACTTAAGTTCACATGGTAAGAAAGTTTCGAGGCTAGTTTCCAAGAACTTAAAACAAAGTTGACTACGGCCCTGGTGTTAGCTGTACTAGAGGGAAATGAAGGATTCATCATTTATACTGATGCATCTAACTTGGATTGGGTTGTGTGTTAATGCAAAACCATAGAGTAATTGCATACGCATCTCGTCAGTTGAAGCCCCATGAGTTAAACTATCCGACTCATGATCTTGAACTCGATGCAGTTGTTCATGCTTTGAAGTTATGGAGACACTCTCTCTATGGAGTTAGGTGTGAGATCTTTACTGATCACAAGAGTTTTAAATACTTCTTTGAACAAAAGGATTTAAACATGCGACAAAGAAGACGGCTCGAGCTAGTCAAGGATTATGATTGTACGATCAACTACCATCCAGGAAAGGCCAATGTGGTAGCTGACGCCTTAAGCCGAAACACAAAAGTTAAGATGAGATGTTTTCTTACACAAGAAAAATAATTACTCAAGGAATTTGAATCTTTCAAATTGGAAATACTTTATCCACCAGACACAGTTAAAGGTTTCATTGCAGCTATGATAGCTGAACCAGACCTAAGGGAGAGAATTGTGATAACACAACAAGGGGATGAATTCCTAAAAGAAATGCGTTTAAAGGCAAGAATCGAAGATACAAAAGGATAAGCGGAGACTAAGGATAATGCCTTGATGTTTCAAGGGAGATTGTGCGTACCATCTGTTCAAAAGTTGAGGGATGAAATCATGAGCGAAGCTCACGATACTTCGTACACCGCTCACCCTGGGAATACCAAGATGTACAGAGATCTTAAAAGAAATTTTTGGTGGGTTGGAATGAAGAAGGGTGTGGCGATGTTCGTTGAACATTTTCTAGCATGTCAACAAGTCAAGGCTATACATCAACGACCATCTGGGTTGCTGCAACCATTACCAATTCCGGAATGGAAATGGGAATATGTCAACATGGACTTTGAGATAAGTTTTCCGAAATCAACAAAAGGGAAGACTGCTATTTGGGTAGTGGTCGATCGTTTAACCAAGTCAACACATTTCTTGCCAATTAGAATGACTTTTGATTTGGATAAACTAGCCAATATTTATGTCAATGAGATTGTACGTCTTCATGGCGTACCTGTGTCCATCACATCGGATCGAGACACGAGGTTTACGTCTAAGTTCTAGAAAAGTTTACAAGAGGCCATGGGAACAAGGTTGAATTTTAGTACTGCATTTCACTCACAAACTGATGGATAGTCGGAACGAACTATACAAATATTAGAAGATATGCTGCAAGCAGTCGTGGCAGACAGAGGTGGGAGCTGGGAAGAAATTCTTCATTTGATCGAGTTTGCTTATAACAATAGTTATCAGGAAACCATAGGAATGACACTTTACGAGGCTCTTTATGGGAGAAAATATCGATCGCCACTTTACTAGGATAAAGTGGGCGAGAGATAATTGTTGGGACCAGAAATGGTACAACAAACAGTTGAGATAATTGCCCAAATCCGACAAAGAATCAAAGAAGCTCATGATAGGCAAAAGTCCTATTCGGATAAGCGCCGAATAAATTTACAGATTATGATCGGGGATCGGGTATTCCTAAAAGTTTCACCTACTCGAGGAGTAGTACGTTTCGGCAAAAGGGAAAAGTTAAGGCCAAGGTATATAGGACCTTTTGAAATCTTAGAAAGGATAGGCCATGCTGCCTATAAGTTGGCACTGCCACCAAGTATTGGAGATGTTCATAACGTCTTCCATATTTTCCAATTCGAAAGTACGTCTTCGATCCGAAGCATGTCATAATATATGATCAGGTAGTCCTTACTGAGGACTTAACTTATGAGGAAAAGTCAATATCATTATGGATAGGAATGTCAAAGTATAAAGGAATAAAGAAATTCTTATTGTGAAAGTTATATGAAACCATCATGAGCAAAATGAGGCTACATGGGAAATGGAGGATAAATTCAGAAATCAGTATCTTGATTTATTCTCTCAGGTAACATGAAATTTCACTGACGAAATTTTTCTAAGGGGAGAGGGATGTAATATCCTGAAAATTTCTAACTATACTTTTAAGTGTTCTAACTATTAAGGGGCCTAGGTATGATGAAATAAGAATTTTAGGAAAAACCTAGACCCTGTTAGGACCTACCATGTTAATTTGGCAGACCGACAAAGCTTTTTAAAAGATTTATTTAAAAATGAGCTTTTCATGCATAAGTCGAAACTATATACATATTATACTCCTTGCATAGACTTTTTCAAAAGAAAAATACTGGCATTGAGTTTGCCAAAAAAGGAGTTCATATGCAGTCGCTACGTATTTTTAAAGTCAATGTATGCCATTCGAAAAATGAGCTTTTTCATGCATGATTGAAAGTATACCAATACTATAGTCATAGTGTAGAGTTTTTAAAATAAAAAATATTGACATTAAGTTTACTCAAAAAGGAGATTGTATGTAAAAGTTACGAATTTTCGAGCTTTAAACATTTAATAATAATATAATATTATTATAATAATATAAAAAAATTAAAAATCATCCTATAAATAGCAGGGGAGGAGTCGGAATATTTTTCCACCCCATACTATTCACGCTAACCCCCTCCCCCCCCACTTCTTCTTCTTCCTTCATTTTCTTTCGTTCGTCATCGCCATTAAAAAGCAACCGAGCTCTCGAAGCTGCTGTTCGAGGTAAAGTTAAGTTGGTCAGATACTTCGGGACAAGGAAATGGAAGCTCGGGAACTCAACGAAGGTGGCTCAGCTGCCGTTGGGTGACCGTAGCGACCTCGCCGTTGCCTTAATTTTATCTTAAATTCACCTCTCATTTTCTTCTTCGTTTCACGTCCTTTTTCAAAACAGTTTTCTCTTATGCATATCTCTCATTACATAAAACTCGAGTACCGAAGGAAGTTCTGGACGATGATGGCTGGAAGTGGCCCGAAGAGACCACGACCAACCACCACCGCCTCCAATGTCGGGGTCACCGATGGAGTCTGAAAACTCCAATTCGTTGGTCGTCCGTTCTTCGGACGGCTAGGGTCCATTAAAGTTTTGAGTTCACGGCCATGCATTCTACATATCGACATGATCATATTGTGTTTTCGTCTACGTTAAAATTATGCATGCATTATATATATATATAATATTATTTTTATGTTTTTCTAAAGGAAATTTCTTCACCTGTTATCATTTTACGGTAAATTTTATCGAACGATTTTTCTTAAAATTCTAAAAGAAACTGGACTAAATTTCATCGAACGGTTTTTCTTAAAATCGAGAAATGACGGCGTTACTTCTAGGTTAAGTAAAAATGAAGTTGCATGCATGTATGATTTCTTTGCATATTTCACTAAAGAATATTGCACTAACTATTTTTGCTTTCTTGGCCAAAGTCATTTGAAAGCCCGGTTGCTGCCAAATTAATTTATTTCGTGATAAAAAGAATAATATTAAGCCTAAAAATTTAGTACTACTTAACTATAGCTCCTTTTTAGAAATTAAAGCCAAAATATATTCTCTATGACTAACAGGTACCTAGCAGTGAAATTTGAATTAATAAGGATTTACGGTTTTCCTATAATCGAGGAATTTCATCGGTGAAAGGTTGGGGATATATACGTATTTTGAGTTATTAAGCTCTTTTCTTTAAATGAAAAATGCATGGATCTCTGTTAAAATGTTTTCACGAAAGTATCGACTGTTTAATGCTCTTATCGACCGCCGGGGGTTCTTATTCGGCCTAACACGTCGATTTAAGGACTTTGATCACTTTAGTCTCTACTGCGGTGGGTTGATCACCATCGAGTTTTGACTTATGCAATGTTAGGGTGTACGGTTCTCCGAGCCCTATTTGACTGAATGTTTATAATTCGTAGGTGGTAAAAGGGCCGGGACATAACCTATATAAGAGTAACATCATGTCGGACCATGTTTAATTAATGCACAAATGTTTTGCTTACTAAGAAGTTATTTTTGCTTTAAAACCTTCTAAGGTAAGTATACTGAACAGAGACTATGTTTTTCGTTTTATGAAAAACCCAACTAAGTGCACTAGTACTCACCCCATGTTTTCCAAAAATTTTCACAGGCTAAGGAAGCAGCATGATGTGTGTGGCTGAGGAATGGTGTTATTGGGATGACGATTGCTTCATCACGAGGACGGTTTACCGTTCTATACATAAGAATTTTTGCTGCCATCTCATGTATGTTATGATATTTATCAAATAATTATCATCCACGTATATGTGTGTGATAATATATGTTTAAACTCTAAGATCATTTCCTCATTCCACGAAGGCCTCATCGGCCATTATTAATAAAGGTTCATGTTATCATATTATCATTTTCCATTTCAGGCATACACGTTCATAGGAGAGTTTAGAAGTAGTCGGCCCCTCTTGGACGCCCAACTCCTCGGCCCCTTGTGTAGTGTTCGAGCGAATGCTGACCACACTTGGTGAGCTGGGTGACTGACTCCTTTTGGCGAGCTAGGCTCACTAACCTCCACCTTTGATCGATGGTTCTTATTGGACGCTTCGACCTCTCGAGGATTCTGGATTACCGTTCCTACGAGACGAGCTGTATTATCTCCAATCCCGTCTTTCATATTGGATGATTCGGCCGCTTGGGATTCAGAATTACCGTTCCCATGTATCGAGCTGTGTTATCTTCAATTCATTTCATCTTGGACGATTCGGCCGCTCGGGATTCAGGATTACCTCTCCCATGAATCGAGCTGTATTATCTCCAAATTACATATGATTAATTTTAGCTTCATTATTATCGACATTGCCTTTTCATTGGTTAGCTTTTTGGGTTGTAAAATGACATAGTAAAAGTTATAGAGGAGATGTCCGATTTTCAAGGACAACTCTCTTATATAATGCACACGAACACAATTCCCCCTTTCTTCCCCGCTTCTTTTATCCCCGCCTAGTCATGCCCTTGGCGCATGCACCGTCCCTCTGGATTTGGGGCATGACAATGCTGAAGAAGAACCCCGCATTGTCGAAGACCCCGTCGAGAAGCCGTCTGTCTACCCCACGAAGAGCAGTGTGAAAGCAGCAAGATCCCCCTCGCCAGAACCAACGGAGGACCTGATAGTCTACCTCAGCCGCATCGACCAGACACTCCGACAACTACAAGATGCCCAACTGGCTTACTTCGAGCACGTAGGTTTCAGGTACTCCCCTGCTCGCCAATGATTTAGTCCTCCCTTTTCTTTTCTTTTCTTTTTTTATTTTTATTTTGTTTTTTTTTTAGGTTTTCAAATTTTATTTCATTTTCTTATTTTGTTTCAGTCAGAGTCAAGACCAGAGAGCCTCTCCCATTCTGATCACTTTGCCTAGAGCAAAGTGTGTGAGTGGGGAGGGTTCCCAAGTCTATCTAGGTTAGAGAGTCTGTTTTTTTTTTCTTGTTTAGAGTATTGACAACATGCTAGCTGTATGAGTATCTTGAGCATGATAGACATATGAGTTTTGATGTATAGCTCGAGCATGTTCTAGGATAATTAGGTATGACGGAAATGTGATCATGTGAGCACGTACACCCTGTGAGATTTTGAGCCTTAAATGCTATATATATGTGCTTAGCATGATTTCTTTTATGTGTGTATATACAACTGTTTGCTTGATTGGTTCTAGAACTTGCTTGTCTTCTTGGTCAAAACCCTACAGCCCTGGTCAAGTCTCTAAAGGATTTAGGCATTTTTTATTCATTAACCCAGAGCCAAAATTTCCTACCATCATTCATATTCCCTTGCAAGGCATTTTGAGCCTTAATATTATTTTGGCCTCACGCGTATATTCAAAAAACCCCATAAAGGCCTACCCTGGTCGGGATGAACATAGGGCAGAAAGAATAAATTCGTGGAGCAAGGAGGAAGGGCAAGACACACTCCCCCGAATGGCTGCCCTAGCTTTCAGCCTGGCAGCCCAAAAATAAAATAAACCAAAAAAATCCCAAAAATATATAAATACGGGGAGTGGGAATCCAGAAAAGTAAGGGGTAGAAAAATATAGAAAAATTCCAAAAATATATACCCCAAAAAAATAAGTGTGCTAGGGTCTGGGAGAAATCTAAGTGTGCTCTTTAGTCAAGGAATTGCCCAAGACTATAGTCATATCGACCTTAACCCAGTTCCCAAAATTTTCCAACATTTTGCCAAAGCCACCTTACAACCCAATGAAGACCTAAGGATAGATGTCTTGACCAGGCTAATTGGGTGGAGACATGTAGAAGCAGGCAAGCCTATGGGACCTTTCTTGATCAAGCAGATTGTCAAGCGTAAATACATAACCTAAACACAAAGTGCTTAGTGGGTAAGGAAACATCTCTATGCTCCATTGATCGCTATCTTTACCGCTTGAGAACATTGCTTGGTTTATGCTCTAATTCCTATTTGCCTTGACTGTTTTTGGTGCATGTATATTAGTGTGTTGGTTGTTTGAGTCTTTTATTTTCTTTTTTGGCAAGTTATATTTACACGATCGAGGACAATCGTGCTTAAAGTGTGTGAGTGTGACGAGCCCATTTTTCGTGCTCTTTTTAAGTCTTGTTTTAGGTCTAGATCGAGTCGTTTTCCTTTATTAGTGTCCTATTTTGCGTCTAGGAGGACACAAGTCTGTGCTAAGCAGGATGCAGGGCAAGCTGTAGGTCATCTCAGGAAAGAGGCAAGATTATGCACGAAGTAACCCTTACCCTCTGGGCTGAAAAGGTGTGCTGGGCGGGGCTTCGGTGGCTACGTGACGATTAAAAAAGGGGCGGCCGGAGTGATGCGTTTAGGTGGTAGGAGTAAAACCCCATTCTTAAGCTCGCCCTTAACTGATGACATGACGAGACAACGAACAACTTTGCACCGATGATCAAGACATAAGTCAAGACTCAAGGATTCTAACCCAAGCCAAGTTACTTTCTCATTTAACTCTTTTATCGTTTTCTTTTCAGTTATTTACTTTTCCAACTTTTACTATTCTACTTGTTTACAGCTCTTGCCCAAGGCAAGACCCGAATCAAAATATCAAATTGTGACATCAAGAGAGGAATCCACCAACTCCCTGTGGGATCGACCCTGTACTTGCCACTAGCGGAACCTAGTGAAGAGTACCGGTTTATAAATTTATCTTGCCAGAGTGATAACGACTGAGCTCCGACAGTACTTTAATGTTCAATCCGTTCAGTTAAGCATAATGTGTAAGTGGGTTTCGAGGCTTGCTCACGGATCTTTTTCGGTTCTCCAAATGCTGGTTTTGATTGTTGCTTTTGCTTCCTCTCGTAGGTTTAGTGTGCCATCCTACATTATCAACAATACAACCTCTACGACCCGTAGGAGGGTTAGTAGTATTTGAAGTATTGGATTTACATATAGAGGCAAGATGACCAAACCTACGGCAGACCGATACACATCTTAGGATAATATCCATAGCTTATTTTTTGAGCAAATGATGTGTCATTAGGAATCACAAAGTTAAGCTCTCTGATTGGTTCGACCGTCATATCAATTCAAATTTGGATTCGAGGGCCATCAACATGATTTTTCGATATAGTTCTATAATCAACACCAAGTGGAACCCCAAGTAAAGTGGACATTTTCCCAGTGCACTAGGGTTGCATAATTCAAGTGGTAAATTTGGGAGTGTAATCCATGCCACGAAGAGTGGGTCAGGTTTCTCGAACCTAAAGTACTTGCAATTCACAGATAATAAGTCTGTTACCTCCAATATAGTATGATATCTTATCTAAGATAGCGGTACGAACATCATGTGTGACAAAGCTAAATAGTATAAGTCCATTAGGATGGTAGGCAATTCGAGCTTCTTGGGAAAATTATTTCACCATATGCTCAATTTGTGGCTTTGGAGGCATTGCATCTGCAAAGAATCCCACGAATGAGTGTCTCCACCCTAGACAGATGAGAACACAGTCGGAGTCCTCAAGAACTAATGCATTATCAACGAGGCTTACTTGTTGGCATTGGAGTGTGAGATCCTCTTTGGAGTAGGTTCTCTTCTTCTGAAATGATAATTCATTTACGAGCCAAGGGTACATTATGCCATTAGGATTTTTGAATTCAGGGTGATTATGACATGTGTTCGAGTGGGGCTGCTATCCATCAACATGTTTTGCAGTCGTGTCTTGTTCTTGATCATCTTGTTGTAGTATAGTCTCAGGAACTTCACTTGCTTAGTCTAGAGGATCTACTTCAGAGGCGAGTGTGACCTCTTCTTCATCACCAGACTCTTCATGATCTTGTTCATAAGTGGAACCATATAGGTCATCGACCGTGTCATCCACGAGAGTCTGGTCCAAATGGTTGTGTTTGGCTGTTCCACCATGTTCAAAGGTAGTTATGTAATTAGGTATCATGCTCGAATGAACCATTAGTGCAAATAGATCAAACTGATAAAGTATTATGATCACAACCGATTTTATATGTGAAGTAGAGCTTCAAAGATGAGGCAAATCAATAGTATATTCACAGTAAATGGAGAAGCAAACTCTGGTGTTACTTTCAGTTTACTCCTGTCACGACATGATCTCTTTGATTCCTCAACCACTTTGGCTTTATCCTGACGTAAATGGATGTGAATCGTTGAGGTTTCTTTACATATTAAAAAGTATATATGATTATCCGCACTGTAAACATTAATAAAATGCATATATATATATATATATATGAAGTACCTTGGAACGAGTTTCCACGTCCTCTTTTGGCATTTCAACATTTTCAATAGTAATTAGTCATGTAAAAATTTATTGAATATAAGTATGTTTTTTCACTGAAAAATAATGTAAATTGATTTAAACACATTAATAAAAAGTTCTTCTTTTTCACCATATCGACTACGTCGATCAAAATGTTAACATTCGCAGCATATGAATGCATCTATTACATTATATGAAATATATGATTATATTGGTCGCTACAAAGATGGTATACCATATTTTTATTTATATTAATGTATATAACATTATTTATTACCTGATTAATACAAGCATTGATTGTTTTATCAATGTTCAGATCATCCATGTCCTTATAAAAGCAATACAATAATAAAGTGTGAAACTTTTATATGTAGTAAATATTATATCACCGCAATTTATTTGTAGATGCATCAGTGAATAGTTATGGAATGTGTCATAATATTAAATAAAATGCCTTATAATGAACTACAATCAAACTTCATGAACCTTGACCGATGCTATATTTTCCATACATTTGTCATGCTTTTCTGTCTAACATTATAGAAACACATGTATAAAAATAATATTTTTTCAATTTGACTCAAATATAATTGATGTATGAAAAGTTTCATACCATATCTACATTGCCCAAACTAGCTTCTTCCATTTCAATATCATTAGTGTTCACGTCGAATTCTTCAGCTATCTAGTAGATTAAACCAATTATTATCAATCAATATTAATGCATCAGAAATAAGCGATTAAATGCACAATAAATATTAATAATTTGAAGTTTACTGAACTGAAGTCAAACTCACGTAACCTCCCAATCATTTGTTATTCATACATTATCAACGTTCTCAACCATAGCTTCAGTCACACCAACATCAGGAGGATTCACATCATATTGTTCAGCTACCTAATAGATTATAATATTTAATGTTACCCAAAAGTAGTATATCACAATATTTATGTCATATTGAATATAATGATTTAAACAGAAAAGAAATTAATCAAATATACATGTACGTCGCATGCCATGTGATGCGTATCATTGATGTCATCCTCAAAAATTTGAATGAACCCTGTCTTAAAGCTAGGCAGATCATAAGTCCTCTTTATGTAATCTGATACCTTTGTAGATGCTTTTAATATCTCGTTGACGTCACGCAGCACATCTGGATTACTCCAAAATGCATTCAGATCTACTTGTGAGGCTGTTTGAGTTGGTACAATAGATCCACTTGAAGTTGATGCAGCTTCCTTGATTCCAATCAGTTAGTACGCACCTTCAACTGATTTCTTAAAGTTTGCATTATCCATGAACTCATTTGGCGTGTCCTCTATGAGCTTCACTAGTCTGATCAACTCTGATGCAACTCGTTTTGATGCTGCGACAATCTGTTGTGCGCATGTCCTAGATATGGTATCTACGATAGATGCCCCTTCATCAGTTTCATTAGCTATGTTATGTACCCCTGAATCAGAAACAATCCTACTTATGTCTATGGGATTAAACACTCTCCCATCTCCAAATTTCCCAATTCGTATTTCTTCTACTTGCCTTGACTTGAGTGTTTTGTGACTCCAGTACTTATCAAAGGGAAGTTTCGTTGAACATCTTTGTTAAGAATTTGCATTATGTCAACATAAAGGACCTGAACTAATACGGTTAAATGTGAATTCAAGAGTGTATATATAATGTCGTTATCATAATATACTTGATGCATTGTGTGTTACTTGCCATAATAAACAGCGCCGGCCCCGAATGGTTTTGAAGTGTCCTTCGACCAGGACATCCTAGTATGCACAAGGAATCTTAGCATGTAATCACACCAATTCAACCCCATTACACGGTCAATGTCTCTGATGCAATTCATGATATTTGGTGACACATATCTAGAACTACTATTTTCAAATAGACACGAAACAACTAAAATAATAAAATGTTGTTTGAACCAGACACCACCATCTGCATTGTTATCTATCAATACCTCTAATAGATGTTTGGGTAACACTTTACCCATGTTGCTGATATGGAATAACCCGTGTCACTCCTCCAGTAACCCCGTCATCGTCGCGTCCATCTACCTCAATTGAATTGCCCTGCCCCCCTTCGAAATACTGAAAATTCTGAACACATCATCTTCTTCTACATGTATTCGTCTGTTGTTATTAAATACCAATTCTGTCACGACCCCATTTACCTGAAGAACGGATCCATGGGGTGCAACTTGGTGGTGAAATAAAGAAACAATTAAGAATGATAAATTCACAAACAACACTGGAATTAGAAATATAATCGATTACAATAGTCCGAAAATAGCTACGAATAAGAGTCAATAGCCAAAAGGCTCAAATAGAACATCATACAGATAGAAGTTCTCGAATGTTTCAAGTACCGAAATACGTCAGAAAGGTTCTAGATTTACAATCCAAACCATTTAGGGAAAACAATAAAAGTTTGCAGCGGAATAACAAAAGCCATTAATACACATATGAAGATATGTATTAACCCCTTACTACTTAACATAAAGCAACGTCTACTCAGCACTTCAACCATTGCCCTTGCTCAACCTGCAAGTTTTTGAAAATACAAGCAGGGCTGAGTACTTGATGTACTCTATGGGTTATGCCGAAAACAAACAGTTATTGATCATGCATTATCACAGTATAACACAAGTATCTTGAAATAACCTGCGTATACTAAATATTCATTTGATTTTTACCCAAAAGTTGGAGTGACCACTCTCTTTTCCATGTGTCTCATCCATATCTATAACCGATGCTGGTGAGCAATGTTTTCCGCTCCCCCAGACATAAACAATAGCAATAACGCTTGTGAGGAATGTTACCGCTTCCCCAGACGTTAATAATGGGTTCTACCGGATCGGTCAATACTGACACGCAGTCCTATGTGGATCAGTCCGTAATGACTCACGATCTCACTCCCCATGTGTAAACAAACCTTGACCAACACATGGCTCAAGATCCGATTGTTATTCACAAGTTAACCAGTTCACAAACATGGCTCAACACAGATAGAAATTACACATAAAACACAAAAAAATTTATGCATGTCAATCATTTCACATTTTATTTGAACATGTTTTATTACAGCGAAAGTATAGGTTGTATAGTAAACCCACCTGAGATACCAGTATTGGTTGACAAGTCTGGCTCTACTTCTCGTATCTTAGTTGTCACCCCCTCGATAGACCTTCAGGTAATGAGTTACATTTAGAATCATTTGAGTTCTTAGCATATCTCCATTGACTCGAGACATAATGATTTTATAGGCTTAAGGGTTTCATATCCGTTCTACTAAAACACAATGAAGTTTTAAGGTTTTCTCTGAAATCCTTAGCTTCGTTCAAAGGAAATAAACGTTTACTTATGTGACAAATAATTAATTGCTTGCTTGCAATTAATATAATTTAGATAAATAAATCAAACATAAGAACCAAAATTTTCTAGATATGTTTGCGGAATTGGAGATCCTTAGAAAATGTTCATGTCTCAATTTGAATTAATTTAGTTTCACTAAATTAATTAAGTAATATAATTATTTATTAATAAAGTAATTATAAGTAATTATTAATAAATAACATTTAAAATAAATCGAATAATAATTAATACCAATAATTACTATTAATAAATATTTCACCTTTTAATAATTAATTACTCTTAATTAATTATTAATCTTCATTATTAATCATCAATATTTAAAAATTTAATTAAATAATTAATCTTCTATTAATTATTAATTAATCAAATTTAATAATTTAATAAATTTAATTATTTTAATTAATCAAGATTCAAAATTAATTAGCCCAGAGACATAATTAATTACTAATAATCAATTTAATTAGTCCAAACAACATAATTTACAAAGCCCACAATCCCCTTCTTCCAAATCAAATATTTTATATTGGGTTTGTTCCTATGAAAAATTTTATTCTCAGCCCACATCAATTAATATTTGGACAGTCCAGCCCATCCAATCGACTTGGCCCGTCTAATTAAATATTCAGATTTTAATTATTATTTTTTTTTTCACTCCCAACTTAAAAGTAGTAATAATAAAATAAAATAAAATAAAACCAAAATTAAAACCCACCCCCACCCCATTTACGTAAACAAAGAACTCCTCTCCTTCATCTTCTTTTTCTTTACGCAGATCCACCCCTAAATATGCAGCACCTCTTTCGCCGCCTTCTTCTTCTTCTCCTGCGAAATCGCCACCGCGACGGTAGCTCCCTTCAAATCTTCCTCTCTCTCCCTCTTCTTGATTTATTGCTCAAAACGCATCCCCTTTCTTTATCGGATTTTTTTTTCCGGCAACTCCGAATTCCTACCACTAATTGGAGGGATTCGACTTCATTCGTTTAAAATTGAATAAAGAAAAAGGATTTAGGAAAAAAAATCCCAAATTTTGAGTCGTCTTCTTCCTCGTTCTTTTTCTCTCCCGCACGTGGGGGTTCCGGCCAGCTACTATCCACTGGAATCACTTGCAGCAACACCGTGCGTCGCGCCGTCGCCGCTGCACCAGCTTGCTCCCTCGTGTGCTGCTGCCTCGTCTCCAGATTTCTCACCATGGCCAAGTTGTCTTCGACAGAGGACGGGTAATTTATTTTTTTTTTATTTCTTTTTTTCCATTGTTTAAAGAAGATTCAGTTCTCAGTTTTATATTAGGTTTGAGAGTTGATTATTGAAGAGGATATGTTGAGTTCTTTGATTTAGCACTCCTAATTACATATTATAGAATGTGAGAGATGTGGAGAAGGAATACCTCTATATTATCTAAGTTATTTTTGTTGAAAAGTTCAGTGTTGTTTTTAAGGAAAACTATGTTCTTGAATGTGAAAGATGTTAACTTGGAATTCTAGTCTTAAAGGAACATAACTAAATATCCAATTGATGATAAAAACTAAAAATAGAAGCTTAAAATATGATAGAAGTTAAATGAAATATGAATATTGTTGGGAACCCCGAAGTATTTTGGTTTTGATGATCTCTCGAAACACACTTAGTCTTTACAGTTTTCATTAGAGTTAAACTGTTCTACATGTTAACAGATCACTACGTATAAAGTAAATTCTGATAGAGAACAGATTAGGAGATGACTTAGCATGTAAAGGAATTATTCCTATAGAAGTCATTTTTATAATAGTATAAGATGAAGACCAAGATTTTTCACTAAGAAGAAATCGATCTGCCATGACAGTCATCGACCAGATCACCAACCAGATCGATGTTCACAGCTAAGCACCAGATCGATAGAGTCATCAAACCACCAGATGACATCATCCTACACATCATATCCATTTGCCACGTCAATATTGAAGCCCATCCACTAAGGTTTGGAAGAAGAATCTTTGATTGACGCGAGGAAGGAAAGTAACCGTTAGCGATCTGCTTTCCATACTTAGAGGATTGAGTCAACGTTTCTACAAGGCAAGAACAGATATGATGGACATCATTGATTGGGAATCTACAATCATCCCTCGCCAATCAACAAACGGCTATAATTTCAAATTCAAAGCCTATATATATTTGGAGCTCAAAGTCTGGAGAGGATAGATGCTACATCGATAAAACACTCTCAAGCAATCAATCTCAACTTCAGACTCAAGAACTTCAAACTGTTTGTGATTCTAAATCACATCAACCCAACCTCGATTCAAGTCTGTCTTATCGAGAGAAAGGAGATCACCCTGCTAGCTAGTAGTTTTCTAGTGGTAACGTAGAGGTAATCTATTGTAAAGGGACACGACCCTCATTCGTGCATAAGTTTCAACCAGGTTGTGTTTGAGACTTGTGACTCGTTCTCCACGAGTATAAAGAAGAAGAGTATCCTAGTAGTGGATAATCTGATCTAGTTTTGATCAGACCGTGGACGTAGGGATTTCCCGAACCACGTTAAACAACTATGTCGTTTACCTTTCTGCATATTTATTTTCAGTTGTCTATTTAATCTAACTCCTTACACTTCCATATAGACTGCATCTCAATTAACCTGCTTTAACAATCTGATTAATCATTAAGGTTTTCTATATAAGAGCACTAAATAAATCCACCATATTTCCACACACACACTCAATACTTAGAAAGTAATAAGATCACTCTTATTATTGTCTAAATATTTACACTAGAGAGCAATCTGTTTGGATTGACCTGCCATCGATCTGTCTATCGATCTGGTCAGTCATCTGCCGAGCAATTTCTTGTTTAAGAATAGCTTGAACTCTCTAATAATCAACCAAGTAAACTGAAAAGTTTGTATTTGGTGTATTCCCCCCCCCCCATACACCAAACCTTGCTCTTTCGGGACCAACAAATATGAAGCCTACTTGAAGTGGAAGGTGGAAGAAGATGGATTAGGAATGGTGTTGTTGCTACTGCCTCCTCTTCTTGTCCTATGTGTTTGTTTCTTCACTTGCAGAGACTAGACAACCAAAAAGGGAAAGAAAAATCTATAAAGATAGGTGATGATGTCTATGGAATTGTTTGAATGGTGGATAACACTTAAAGTTGGTAGGAGGGTGAAGGATATGTGTGGTAGGGGTGCAACGACGTGGAGGGGAGGAGTATGACTTCTTTTGATTTTTGATTTTAATTATCATTATTATTTTGAAATCATAGAATGTAGTTATGTATCAATGTAGGAATGTATATAATTGTAATTGGGCTATTTTTGCCTTATTGGACCTTTCATTTCATAAATGATAGTTTTAATCTCATTGGGTTCTCTATTTTATCTAGTTGAATTTTATTAATCTAATTGGGCCCTTAATAAATAACTAGAGGATGTTCTATAAGACTATGATTATAGCCAATAGCATGAAATAAAATAAAAGGAGATACACAACTTATTATTTGAATGTTTCCACATTCCACAAAATAATTTAATTAGCAAATCATCAATAATTGATTAGAAATTCAAGCATGTCATAATTAACGTTAAACTCGTTGATTAAATATATATATATATATATTTTGAAACTCATCAACAAAAATTTAAAATCCTACGGATATGATTACCTAATTAATATTAAGACTCAATAATTCTTTCGAATTAAAATTAGGGGTATTACATACTACTCTCCTAAAAAATAAATTTCGTCCCGAAATTTCGTACCTTCAGTGAATAGTTCAGGGTATTTTTCTTTCATCTCTTCTTCTAGTTCCCACGTAGCTTCTTCATATCCACAGTGTCTCCACAAAACTTTTACTAGTGCTATAGATTTATTTCTCAATTTTTGGACTTTCGAGTCTAGAATAGCTTCGGGTTTCTCCTCATAACTCATATCTTCACTAAGCACTTTGTCGTTTTGAAGAATTACGTGTTTAGGGTCAAACACGTACTTTCTAAGTTGAGATACGTGGAAAACATTGTGGACATTTCCAAAACTTGGTGGTAGAGCCAACCTATAAGCAACAGGACCTATCCTCTCTAAAATTTCATAAGGTCCTATAAAACGAGTTCTAAGTTTACCCTTTACACCAAATCTTACGATCCCTTTTGAAGGTGAAACCTTCAGAAAAACTTTATCTCCTTCTAAAAAAAATAAATTTGTCCGCCGTGTATCATCGTATGATTTTTGTCGGCTTTGAGCTTCTTGAATCCTCTTTCTGATTTTCCTCACAATTTCAATCATCTCACCAATTGTATCTGGCCCTAACGTTTTTCTCTCACCCACTTCATCCCAATAAAGTGGTGATCTACATTTCTTACCATACAATGCTTCATATGGTGTCATATCTATGGTAGCCTGATAACTATTATTATAAGCAAATTCTATCAATGGCAAGATAGGTTCCCAACTTCCACCCTGATCCAACACCACTGTTCTGAGCATGTCCTCTAAAGTTTGAATGGTTCTCTCCGATTGTCTGTCAGTTTGAGGGTGAAAAGTTGTGCTAAATTTAGTCTCGTTCCTAACTCATTCTGCAAACTCATCCAGAATCTTGAAGTAAATTTCGCATCCCTATCTGATGTAATTGACACTAGTACTCTGTGCAGACGTACAATCTCACGAACATACAATTGTGCCAACTTTTTTGACCCATATATGATCATGATTGGCAAGAAATGTGCAGATTTTGTGAGGCGGTCTACTATAACCCAGATAGCAGTGTTCCCTCTTTTCGATTTTGGTAAAGCTGTCACAAAATCCATTGCTATGTGTTTCCATTTCCATTCTGGAATTTCTAATGGTTGTAACTTTCCGTACGGTCTCTGGTGTAAAGCTTTTACTTGTTGGCATGACAGACATCGCTCAACAAATGAAGCTACATTTCTTTTCAATCCGTCCAACCAAAATTTTCATTTCAGATCCTGATACATATTTGTGCTCCCTGGATGGGCTGTATAGGGAGTATCATGAGCTTCACTCAAGATTTCATTCCTCAATTTTTCATCATTGGGAACACACAATCTTCCTTCAAACAAAACAGCGTTGTCTGAAGCTTCGTGATAACCTCTTGGATTATCTGATCTAATCTTGAGACGAAGTTTCTCCAAGGTCTCGTCTCCTCTTTGAGAATTCACTATCCTCTCTCTTAGATCTGATACTGCCACAAGCGTAGCAACACAACCTATAATTGTCTAGGGTGGATGAATTATCTCTATATTCATCCTACCAAACTCTTGAATGAGTTTCTCCTCTTGAGTGAGAAGATAACCAAAACTTCGGTTGATTCTTACGACTAAGGGCATCAGCTACTACATTAGCCTTTCCCGGATGGTAATTTATACCACAGTCGTAATCCTTTACTAATTCAAGTCACCTTCTTTGTTTCATATTGAGATCTTTTTGCTCGAAAAATTATTTCAAACTTTTGTGATCTGTGAAGATCTCACACCTAACTCCATAGAGGTGGTGTCTCCAAATCTTCAAACCATGCACAACTACTGCTAATTCCAAGTCATGTGTGGGGTAATTGAGTTCGTGGGGTCTAAGTTGCCGAGATGCATAGGCTATCACCTTTCCTTCTTGCATCAATACACAACCTAATCCAATATTTGAAGCATCAGTGTACACTACGTACCCCTTATTCTGTTCCGGTACTGCCAAGACTGGTGCCGTGGTAAGCTTCTGCTTAAGTTCCTGAAAACTTGTTTCACATTCCTCAGTCCATATATATTTGATTCCCTTTCTAAGAAATTGCGTCATTGGTCTAGCAATCTTGGAAAATCCTTCAATGAACCTTCTATAATAACCGGCTAATCCTAAGAAACTCCTTATTTCATTAGGATTTTGTGGTGACTTCCAATCATGCATTGCTTCCACTTTTGCTGGATCCACCTTGATTCCTTCTACCGACACAATATGTCCTAGGAACATTACTTCCTTGAGCCAAAATTCACACTTACTGAATTTGGCAAACAATTTTTCTGCACGTAGAGTCTCCAAAACAATCCTCAAGTGCTCTTCATGCTCTTATTCATCTTTCAAATAGATGAGAATATCATCTATGAATACTAGAACAAATTTGTCTAAGTATGCATGGAACACTCGATTCATGAGATCCATAAATACTACTGGAGCATTTGTTAATCCAAATTGCATTACTATGAATTCATAATGACCATATCTCGTTCATAATGTTGTCTTGGGTACATCTTCTTGTCTGATTTTAAGTTGATGATACCCAGACCTCAAATCAATCTTTGAGAAAACTTTTGCTCCCTTGAGTTGATCAAACAAGTCATCTATCCTAGGAAGAGGATATCTATTTTTCAAGGTAAGTTTGTTCAACTCTTGATAATCAATACACATTCACAATGTGCCATCCTTCTTCTTCACAAAGAAGACTGGTACTCCCCCAAGGTGACACGCTAGGTCTGACAAAACCTATGTCTAATAACTCTTGAAGTTGAATCCTCAGTTCTTGTAATTCCTTGGGTGCCATCATGTATGGTGCTTTCGACACTGGTGCTGATCCCGGTTCCAAGTCGATGGTAAACTCCACTTGTCTATCTGGCGGTAGTCCTAGTAGTTCCTCCGGAAATACATCTTGAAAATCTCATACAATCGACACGTCCCCGATCTTTCTTTCGATTACAGGTTCGCCATTTAGATAAACGAGAAAAGCCTTGTTATTCTCCATCTTCATCAACCTTTTAGCTTCTAAGGCGGAGATGACGGGAGTCAATCTCCCCATCTTAATTCTGTGAAAACACGTTGGTTCCTTTCCAGGAGGTTGCAAATAAATTTTTCTCTCATTACAGAGAATTGTGGCATAATTTTCGGCTAGCCAATCCATTCCTAGAATTATATCTGTATCCCACATTGGCATAAGATTTAGGTTGTCCATTGTGATCTTAAAACTCCCTAAATCTATTTCTATGTTCAAGCAAGCATGAGTTGTAGTCATAAATCCTCCAATGGGTGTTCCTACTTTTATTTCATGCTTAGTTCGTTCAGGTGTTAATCCTATTGTGTCCGAACATGCTTTAGAAATAAAAGAGTGGGATGCTCCCGTATCAAAAAGAATAATAATAGGTATGTCAAGTAATTTGCTCATACCTGCCAAATTCCCCTTGTTCTTGTCTTGCGGTTTCGGGTTTAGTGCAAACGCCCGAGCATTCCGATTCTGTCTTGGTGGTAGTTGTTGTTGAGGTCGTCCTTGTAATGCTCTCAAAGGTTGAGGGTTCTGTTTGAACTGACCATGAGACTGATTTGGCCTTGTCTGTAGGCCTTGTGGCTTTCCCGTGCAGTTTTTAGCATAATGGTCCTTCTGACCACAGTTCAAGCAAGTTATGTTGGGGAAACATGCACCCACGTGGTTCCGATTACACTTTTGGCATAAAGGAGAGCTTAACTTTCCTTTCTAGTTTACTCCTTGCCCTGGGACAGTCTGTCGTCCCTGCCCCTGCCATGGGGTAATTTGTTGACCCTGAGGCGTGGCTCCCTACCATGGCCTTCGATCTCCCTAAAAATTTGGACGACTATTTCCTTGGTTGAATCCCATTTACGATTACCCTTGTAGTTCTGGGAATAAGTTTGAGATTGTGCTGGTGTTGTTCCGGTAGTTGGCACCTTGCGCTCTTCTGGCATTGCTGCCTCAATATCTAGTGCCCGGTTCAGTGAGTCTGTATAAGATAGTCTTCCATGGCTCGCCAAAGACATTCCAATCTCATACCTCAGTCCAGCTCAGAACTTGTCAGATATTTTCTCATCAGTGTCCACCTGATGTGGAGCAAACCTCGACAGCTCACTAAAAAATCGATCGTAGTCAGTGACCAACTTCTTCCCTTGCTTCAGATTATGGAATTCAGCCTCCTTCTTGATCTTGTATGCCCTCGGAATGTACTTCTCATACAATCCAGCCTTAAACTCCTCCCAAGTATAATTTTCAAGTCTCTTTGGTGTTAGAGCCCTCCTTCTGGCTTCCCACCAGAAATCTGCAGCTCCTAAAAGTTGGAATACGACACAGGAGAGACGTTCTTGGTCGGTACAATGCAGAAAGCTGAAAATATGTTCCATTGCTCGAACCCAAAGTTCAGCTTCCTCGGGTTTTCCATTACCATTGAAGGTTGGAGGGTGTTGTTTCAAGAATAACTCATCAATTCTTCTTCTCGGGGGCGGAGGTGGAGGTGGGGTTGGAGTTCCTTCCTCTTCATAATCAAACATCTCTACCGGTACCTCCTCTATTTCGATTCCTCTTCCCCTTCCTCTCCCTCTCCCCCTTCCTCTTCCCCTTCCTCGAGGCGGCATTCTGATAAGGTAACTAACATTAGTGAAGGAAAAGAGAAAAAAAAAAGAAGAATTATGATTAATCGATTACTACGCCTCAAGTAAACGTACTCAATCCAAATATCTCAAGAAACATAGAAAAAGTATAGATCAAGAGAATTTATAAGTAAAAAATAGATCGGAAAATGCCCAACATAGTCTTGGTATATACCAATATGCATCATAATAAAAGATTTCCTCCACGAGGACTTTCGTACCAATATATACAACATGTAGTAACTAAAGTTAATCTTGCATATGTGCAAAAAGTGGTACTAGGCATATACTTGACTAACATCGACTACATCAAAAAGGTTAACAGACTATCAACACTAGGTTGAGATGTTTCTCATATGGAACACATTCTCATTAACGCTAGTCAAAAGAACGGAATGACCAAATCTATACTATGGTCTAATATCCGTACTATAGGGTACAAAAATTGTCTATCTATGCATCAACCACTACTGCTACTACTACTTCTGTCTCAAACAGATCTAACAAGTACAGTCGCTAGTCGTCTCTGATCCATCCATCAAATCCTCCTCCCGGAGATCCTCATCGGGATCCTCCTCATCATCTACTCCATCCTCACCCTGCACATGTATCACTCATGGAGCCGGAATAAAGTCACGTACCTCCCTAACTAACCCCTCCACCAGTTGACGAAAGTCGCTCACAACCACAGGCTCTGGTGGCCTAATCATCCCTACAGGTGACATCGGAAAACATGGAACCTCCTGGTCCCCAGACTGTGCGGTGCGAGAGCTCTCTCCAACGACCATGGTACTAGCACCCCGGCATCGCTGGTCACTGGTAGGTGCATGTATCTCAAACATCGGCCTCTTCTGCTTACCTGGCGGAGAATCAAGGTCGATAGAAGGAGGAAGTGGGTACGCTGTCTCTGTGGGTCCATGAGGGTGAGTTTGGTACCTCTAGATAGCGAAATGTGGTCCTGGAGGCGGCACACGGTGCAAGGTGAACTGACGGCTAATCAGAAGTATAAACTCCAGTACATCTCCCACCAGCTCATGGGAATCACTCAGATGATACAAGTCCAGGTAGTGGGACTCCCTAGCCCTGTCCTGCCACTGCTCCGGCAGCACCTCAAGCAGTGTGAGGATACCCTCACGATGAGTCACTCGTGGGCATGCCTCACGCCAAAGTCTCGTGTATCGAGCTAAGAACTCCCCGAGATCCTCCCCCTCTAACATCCTACATGCACGAAAAACCTCCAATCGGCGAGTCTGCAGGCTAATAGTACTCTTCCGCACTTTATTCACAAATATCACCATCTACAATAGTAAAACGAAACCAAAAAAGAAAAGTGTATCAAGAACTGAAATACATAAGGGTAGAATCATTGAAGTTCCTTTATAGAAATAAATTCTGAAAGCTCAATAGGCATAGGATACTAAAATTCTTCTCTACAATCAAATTCCTAAAGCTCTATAGGCTTAGACTTCTAAAATTTTTCTATACATTGTACTAAATCGATCATAAGAATCATTTATATGTGAGGTTCGATGAAATGGTATTTTTACTTATTTGATTACAATATGACTCGTTATGAATCTCAGTTGGAAAATTTCAAACGGTATTTTATGTTACCCTAACACGTTTTGAAATTGGGAAAGTTATTCAAGATTCTTTGGTAAGAAAGATATGTTATTACTCTTTCTGAAGTTCAGCGTCGACAGTCAGAGTCTAAACTGTATTAAGGGTTGATCCTTAATTTGATATGAATGTATCACGCAAAATGCATGGCAAGGCACCACGATATTCGTCGTGCCTTGGAAACGATGCAAATTTCTATACATAATAAATTATATGTATTTGATTCGCAACTCTTTTATTTTGCACCCGATCATTCTCTAGCTTGTTCTGTCATGCTCGAAATTCTCTTCACCTCTTGTTCTTTTGATCTTCAACATATATTTCTTGAGTCGACTTGTCATTAATCATGACATATGAACCAATTCGGTTCTTGATCGCAACTTCTTCCGAGATAAGTGAGAATCTAAAGAAATTCTAAGTTCTTGTTATCTTCTTAGTTCTCAGCAATAAGGCAAATGAAGTCCCTAAAACTTTTCTAAGTTCTCTTTATGCACATGAAAAATATTATAATCATGTCATGATAAACATCATTTCACATGCTTTTGCAAATCACGAATTTGAATACATCAAACAGATTAAATTTTTCTGAAAATCTCATACCTCATTCAAATGTTGAGCGGGGTATGGTGTCGTGCTGAGAGTTGCTGTCAAATTTTAACTTAGTCTAGTGACTCAAACTAGACTATACACGAAGAAACAACAACTCGGAACAAATAAGGTGTTAGAATATCACCTTGAGATATTCCTAGAATAAATCTTTAGTAGTAAGAGCGAAGAAAACCAAATGTTCTGATACCACTCTATCATGACCTCATTTACCTGAAGAACGGATCCATGGAGTGCGACATGGTGGTGAAATAAAGAAACGATTAAGAAGGATAAATTCACAAACAACACTGAATTAGAAATATAATCGATTACAATAGTCTGAAAATAGCTACGAATAAGAGTCAATAGCCAAAAGGCTCAAATAGAACATCATACAGATAGAAGTTCCCAAATGTTTCAAGTACCGAAATACGTCAGAAAGGTTCTAGATTTACAATCCAGACCATTTAGGGAAAACAATAAAAGTTTGCAGGGGAATAACAAAAGTCATTAATACACATATGAAGATATGTATTAACCCCTTACTACTTAACATAAAGCAACGTCTACTCAGCACTTCAACCATTGCCCTTGCTCAACCTGCAAGTTTTTGGAAATACAAGCAGGGCTGAGTACTTGATGTACTCTATGGGTTATGCCGAAAACAAACAGTTATACATCATGCATTATCACAGTATAACATAAGTATCTTGAAATAACCTGCGTATACTAAATATTCATTTGATTTTTACCCAAAAGTTGGAGTGATCACTCTCTTTTCCATGTGTCTCATCCACACCTGTAACCGATGCTGGTGAGCAATGTTTTCCGCTCCCCCAGACATAAACAATAGCAATAACGCTTGTGAGCAATGTTACCGCTTCCCCAGACGTTAATAATGGGTTCTACCGGATCGGTCAATACTGACACGCAGTCCTATGTGGACCAGTCCGTAATGACTCACGATCTCACTCCACATGTGTACACTAACCTTGACCAACACATGGCTAAAGATCCAATTGTTATTCACAAGTTGACCAGTTCACAAACATGGCTCAACACAGATAGGAATTACACATAAAACACAAAAAAATTTATGCATGTCAATCATTTCAAATTTTATTTGAACGTGTTTTATTACAGCAAAAGTATAGGTTATATAGTAAACCCACCTGAGATACCAGTATTGGTTAACAAGTCTGGCTCTCCTTATCGTTCCTTAGCTGTCACCCCCTCGATGGACCTTCAGGTAACGAGTTACATTTAGAATCATTTGAGTTCTTAGCATATCTCCATTGACTCGAGACATAATGATTTTATAGGCTTTAGAGTTTCATATCCGTTCTACTAAAACACAACGAAGTTTTAAGGTTTTCTATGAAATCCTTAGTTTTGTTCAAAGGAAATAACGTTTACTTATGTGACAAATAATTAATTGCTTGCTTGCAATTAATATAATTAAGATAAATAAATCCGACATAAGAATCAAAATTTTCTAGATATGTTTGCGTAATCGGAGACCCTTAGAAAATGTTCATGTCTCAATTTGAATTAATTTAGTTTCACTAAATTAATTAAGTAATATAATTATTTATTAATAAATTAATTATAAGTAATTATTAATTAATAACATTTAAAATAAATCGAATAATAATTAATCCCAATAATTACTATTAATAAATATTTCACCTTTTAATAATTAATTACTCTTAATTAATTATTAATCTTCATTATTAATCACCAATATTTAAAAATTTAATTAAATAATTAATATTCTAGTAATTATTAATTAATCAAGTTTAATAATTTAATAAACTTAATTATTTTAATTAATTAAGATTCAAAATTAATTAGGCCCAAAGACATAATTAATTACTAATAATCAATTTAATTAGTCCAAACAACATAATTTACAAAGCCCACAATCCCCTTCTTCCAAATCAAATATTTTGTATTGGGTTTGTTCCTATTAAAAACTTTATTCTCGGCCCACATCCATTAATATTTGGACAGCCTAGCCCATCCATTCGACCTGGCCCGTCTCATTAAATATTCAGATTTTAATTATTATTAATTTTGTTTTCCTCCCAATTAATAACTTAAAAGTAGTAATATTAAAATAAAATAAAACAAAAATTAAAACTCACCCCCACCCCATTTACGTAAACAAAGAACTCCCCTCCTTCATCTTCTTTTTCTTTCTGCAGACCCACCCCTAAATATGCAGCACCTCTTTCGCCGCCTTCTTCTTCTTCTCCGGCGAAATTGCCACCGCGACTGTGGCTCCCTTCAAATCTTCCTCTCTCTCAATCTCCAATGTTCTATCTCTCCCTCTGCTTGATTTATTGCTCAAAACACATCATCTTTCTTTATCGGATTTGTTTTTCCGGCAACTCCGAATTCCGACCACTAATTGGAGGGATTCGACTTCATTCGTCTCAAATTGAATAAATAAAAAGGATTTAGGAAAAAAAATCCCAAATTTTGAGTCGTCTTCTTCCTCGTTCTTTTTCTCTCCCGCCCGTGGGGGTTCCGGCGAGCTACTATCCACTGGAGTCGCCTGCAGCAACGCCGTGCGTCGCGCCGTCGCCGCTGCACCAGCTTGCTCCCTGGTGTGCTGCTGCCTCGTCTCCAGATTTCTCACCATGGCCAAGTTGTCTTCGACAGAGGGTGGGTAATTTTTTTTTTTTTTCCATTGTTTAAAGAAGATTCAGTTCTCAGTTTTATATTAGGTTTGAGAGTTGATTATTGAAGAGGATATGTTGAGTTCTTTGATTTAGCACTCCTAATTACATATTATAGAATGTGAGAGATGTGGAGAAGGAATACCTCTATATTATCTAAGTTATTTTTGTTGAAAAGTTCAGTGTTGTTTCTAAGGAAAACTATGTTCTTGAATGTGAAAGATGCTAACTTGGAATTCTAGTCTTAAAGCAACATAACTAAATATCCAATTGATGATAAAAACTAAAAATAGAAGCTTAAAATATGATAGAAGTTAAATGAAATATGAATATGAAGCCTACTTGAAGTGGAAGGTGGAAGAAGATGGATTAGGAATGGTGTTGTTGTTACTGCCTCCTCTTCTTGTCCTATGTGTTTGTTTCTTCACTTGCAGAGACTAGACAACCAAAAGGGAAAAGAAAAATCTATAAAGATAGGTGATGATGTCGATGGAATTGTTTGAATGATGGATAACACTTAAAGTTGGTGGGAGGGTGAAGGATATGTGTGGTAGGGGTGCAACGACGTGGAGGGGAGGAGTATGACTTCTTTTGATTTTTGATTTTAATTATCATTAATATTTTGAAATCATAGAATGTAGTTATATATCAATGTAGGAATGTATATAATTGTCATTGGGCTATTTTTGCCTTATTGGACCTTTCATTTCATAAATGATAGTTTTAATCTCATTGGGTTCTCTATTTTATCTAGTTGAATTTTATTAATCTAATTGGGCCCTTAATAAATAATTAGAGGATGTTCTATAAGACTATGATTATAGCCAATAGCATGACATAAAATAAAAGGAGATACACAACTTATTATTTGAATGTTTCCACGTTCCACAAAATAATTTAATTAGCAAATCATCAATAATTGATTAGAAATTCAAGCACGTCACAATTAACGTTAAGTTCGTTGATTAAATATTTATTTATATATATATATATATATATATATTTTTAAACTCATCAACGAAAATTTAAAATCCTACGGATATGATTACCTAATTAATATTAAGACTCAATAATTCTTTCGAATTAAAATTAGGGGTATTACAAATTCACAACTCTTGTAATCAAATCCCTTAACCACAAAGTGCCCAAACTTTGTGGGTATCTCTCTTATGTCGAGTTCCAGTAAATTACTATATCCTAAACTCCTATCTGCTTCTTTTTTACTCTCGTTGAACCTTCGTACAATGGCGAACAAGGTAGATGGGCTCGTTCTGCATGAGATGATTGGATATTTGGAACCATTGTTCCCATCATCATCATCAGAAACCTCATCTGAAATATTCTTGATTTGTTTTCATGTGCTTACAATTGAACCTTTTTTTCACTTTCTTTTTTAACATGCAAAAGCCATCATGTCACGCATTTCAGCTGTAGCTTCATTACTTGGACGCGCTATGATGTCGTTTCGTGCTTTCATCCTCTCTATGGGAAAAAAATAATGTAAATTTGTACATTTTTTTTTTCACAAGCAAAATTCAATATTTAAATACAACAAACAAAGTTATTATAACATGATGGTGAAAATGCATTAATGAGATTAGGACATAATATAAATGATTATTCAAATTATGTGTCATGATGCAATAGACATTATAATATAATGCATTTCCAGATATATTTCAATGCAACACCATATAAAAATTTAACATGATTACATCAATTCAAATACAAACTATATGCATTGAATTTTAAGTTTATGTCATTATGCATTAAACACAATAATGAAATGCATTACTTGGATTATCACATTATATCAAATGTATTGAATTGTAAGTTTATGTCATTATGCATTAAACACAATAATGAAATGCATTACTTGGATTATCACATTATATCAAATGTCAACCTAATTCAGTATCATGATGCAATATTCATAATAATATAATGCATTTTAGGATGTATTTCAATGCAATACATATATAAGTTCTGCAAAAAAATTTACATAATTTCAAACTATAATATTCATAAGTTGCACAATGCAATATACATTATCAGACAATGCACGTGTTCTTTCATATCAATTCAATCATCAATATATAAGAATTATGTAAAACTCATCTATGTTCATGATTTTCAAAACACGTTTACAGGCGGTCACATATCATGAATTCAACAACCGAAGATATATAAAAAATAAATTCCATAGTTATAATTCAAATAAACTCAAACCCTAATTCCCAAGTTCTAAAACTAAAAGTTAATGAAACTAAATCTACAAACAACTAGATAGTTAATGAAACTAAATCTACAAACAACTAGATTTATACTTTAGAACAATTCAAATCCTAATTCTCAAGTTCTAAAAATACAAATAATGACAAAAAAATTGAAAATAATCAACCCTCATTTTACAAATAACTATAAATGCATCGAAAAAAACGTGTTGTTTGCTAAAATCAAAAAGCCCCAATTTTTATAGTGGAACCAGAACCAACATGTAGTCGAACTCATTTACATTTATGTGATTTAAGATAAATGCAATAAGATACTAATCTTCTTGGTTTTTAATTAGTCTTCTTTGGACAAATGCTGGATTTAAGACAAGATTGCACTGCTGATGCATCGAGTCTATCTGGGATTTGGAAATCATCATCGTCGTCTCCGGTAGCCTTACGGCGCCCCGATCTTTGCACAGGGGTGAGATGCATCTTCATAATCTCTAATCGTGCAGAGCTACAATTATTTTTGGAATAAGGAAGCTGAATATGGCAGTTCACGTTGACAAGAGAAGTTAATTTAGATCGTCGCTAGAATTATGGAGTAAAAATTAATTTCAAATTTTTATTCAAACCGCCAAAAAATAAAGTGGACAGTTATACCCCTAATGCATTGTTGAATAACAATGCAACGCGTCGGGTTGCATAAAATTCGAATTTTAAGAAATCATTATCATCCGTTGAATCAATTAAAAGGGATGGATGAGATCACTTCCTATATCTTATTAAATTCTCTTTTTTACCTGAAACAACTTTATATATATATATATATATATATATATATAAAATTATATTTGACGGCCGGTGACCGACGGATGCAGGTGCTACTCACAAAATGTCAAACAGTAGTACCTTCTTCACATTTGTTCTTTTCATATAGATAAATGGAAGTGGATTTAAAGAATTGAAAAAAAGAATCATGCATAACGTCATCATTGCAAATTATTGTGCATGCATATAAACTGTGGTGGATTTGAGGAGGACAAATGTAATGTTCAGCCTCAATTTTATTTAAATATATATATATATATATATATAAATCAAAAAATATAAATTTTACTATAATATGATGCTCACACATAATATTTTATTGAATAACATAATAATAATAATTTTCTAATTTCAAATATTGATAAATAGATTATCAATTTAATGCAGCACAAAATTATATATTATGAATACGAATACATAGAAAGATCAACAATTAGGATTAGTTTTTAATTCATCCTTAGACATTAATTCTTATTATTTTGATCTAGATCATTCTGGGGCAGAGGCGGATACAGTAAGGAGGGGGGAGGGGCTTCAGCCCCTGCCAAAGTTTTTTTTTTTTTTATTTACTATTGATTTTTTTTTTTGAAAATATGAAAAATTAGCTTCAGCCCTTGCAAAGTCGAACATGTTGAAGAATGATTTGCCAGAGGATGGAAGATGACAGGGGCTGAACTTACAAAAATGTAGAGAGAGATGAAGAAAAATGAATCAATTTACTGTATTTGCTTGCGAAATGGGGGTGGAGGAAGAAGAAAGAGTCAACAAGAAATAAAAAATCAAAAAAGCTCTTTTTAAAAAAATGCTGCTAAGAGAATACACGCTTTTTTTAAACTTCTACATTGACACTTCTAAAAAGTGATAAAACACTATTTAATATTTTAATATTCAAGTACGTCCAAAAAGAAAAATAACGTGTGATCTCGTAGCCCAATTAGAATATAGACTAAAAGGAAAGGGCCCAAGCCCAACTTCTACAATAGTTATTTTTATCGAACACCTTCTTTGCAAGACAATGCCTTTACTAATTAAGAATGTAAAAAGAATGAAGCTGAATCAATCGATTTTCTCATGTTGAAGAGAAATATCGTTAGTCTAATTATTCACTATTTTCATTACTTATTTCCATTCCTCTCTCTATACTTGCCACTCCAGCTCAGCGCCAAATTCTGATCATCCACCAATTGAGTGAGGTAACTATATATATTCACTTTTCTCCATTCCTTTCCATCTGAATTCTTGGTTAGTGATTTCCGATTACGATACTACTATATTAATTATAGTTTCAGTTATAGACTTAGAGTTTAGAACTAGGGTTTTATTTGGGTATTTTATAGATTATGATTGAAATTGAAAATTGAAATTTTTAATAAAAAGGATTAAATTTGTTTATGCAGAAGATGGAGCGTTTTTTTAAAAAAAAACGCAAAGGTGCATCATCTTCTTCTCCAAGTGAATATATTGTTGAATCAGGAGAAACTCATACCCGAGTTGAACTAGAGATTGTTGGTGATCCGGGACTACGAAAACCAATAGAGGAGTTCGATATTGCTATTCGGGATCAAGTACGGAGGGAGTATTTGATCAAGGGGCCGTGTCAACCAATTGGACATATGTATCCGAAGAAGAGATATGGTATTCAAGAAAGGAGTTTTCAAGATGTTTGGTATAAAAAATTTATATGGTTAGAGTATAGTGTATCAAAAGATGCAGCTTTTTGCTTTTGGTGCTATCTATTTAAGCAATCAGATAAAGGGGGTCGATATGCAGAAGATGCTTTTACAAAGACAGGTTGTAACAACTGGAAAAATGCATTAGAAAAGTTCAATTGTCATATTGGGTTCCCGAATAGTTGTCACAACAATGCTAGAATTCAATTTGAAGCTTTTAAGGATCAAAGGCATAGTGTGTCAAATATGTTTCGATCAAATGATCGCCAGAAGGGAGTTGCATATCGTGCTCGTTTGACAGCATCGTTGGACGTGACTCGTTTTCTTTTGAAGCAAGGGTTGCCTTTTCGTGGGCACGATGAATCAAGTACTTCGTCAAATCGAGGTAATTTTCTTCAATTGCTTGATTGGCTTGCTGAACATAATGATGAGATCTCCAAAGTTTTGGGTACAAATGCTCCTGGTAATAATCAAATGATTGCCCCACTAATTCAAAAGGAATTAGCAAATGCTTGTGCTTCAGAAGTCACGCTTTCCATTGTCAAAGATATTGGAGATAAAAATTTTACAATTTTGGTTGATGAGGCTCGTGACGTTTCAATAAAAGAGCAGATGGCAATTGTTTTAAGATTTCTGAATGATAAAGGATGCGTGATTGAGCGATTTCTGGGAATTGTTCATGTGGCGGATACTTCTTCTCATTCTTTGAAATATGCTATTGATGATCTATTTGCCAAGCATAATTTATCTTTATCTAAAGTGAGAGGTCAAGGATATGATGGAGCTTCGAATATGCGGGGTGAGTTCAATGGATTGAAATCCTTAATATTGCAAGAAAATCCATATGCTATGTATATCCATTGTTTCTCTCACCAACTTCAATTAGTGATTGTTGCTGTTGCAAAGGGTATTAGAGCTGTAAAGGATTTCTTTAACTATGTATCCATGATTGTGAATGTGGTTGGAGCATCTTGTAAGAGGAAGGACCAACTGAGAAAGTTGCAACATGAAAGATTAGTTGAGCAACTCAACGGTGAAGAAATGACTAGTGGAAGAGGCAAGAATCAAGAAACTAGTTTGGTAAGACCCGGAGACACTCGTTGGGGATCACATTATGTTACATTGCTCTGTTTATGCTCTATGTGGCCTTCAGTTGAGAAAGTGTTGGAAAATGTAAGCGATGATGCCACTTCTTCGGATAATAGAAGCACTGCAGAAGGCTTGATTGAGATGATGGATAGTTATGAGTTTGTTTTTACTTTGCATTTGATGAAACATTTGTTAGGAATTACCAATGAGTTGTCTCTTGCCTTGCAACGGAAAGATCAAAATATCGTTCAAGCCATATCATTGATCCGAAGTGTGAAAGGTCAATTGAGCAATTTTAGAGATGATGGATGGGAAATCATATTTGATCAAGCAAATAGATTTTGTGAGTTGTACAATATTTCAAAAGTTGATATGGAAGACATCATACCACGACGTGGACGCAAAAAACATGGAGCAGAACTTATCACGAATTTGCATCATTACCGTGTGGAGATATTTTATCAGGTATTACTTCTAATATTTTAATTCTTATTGTGTATCAATATATTTAATTCATAATTAATTTTATCATTGTTGCAATGTCAAGGTTGTTGATTTAACTATACAAGAGATGGCCAATCGTTTTTCTGAAATTGGTACTGAATTGCTAGAATGCATAGCGTGTCTTGATCCAAAGAATTCTTTCTCTAAATTCAATGATCATCAAGTCATGCGTCTTGCTGCTTTATATTCCGAGGACTTCTCAACAAGCGATTGTTTACTTCTTCCACATCAAATTAGTAATTTCATTGCTAATGTGCGGTGTGATCCTCAATTTGTTGATGTAAGCAATTTGGAAAGTATTGCTAAGAAAATGGTCGAAACCGGTAAGCACTCTGTTTTTCCATTGGTCTACCGAATTATTGAGTTGGCATTGGTTTTACCTGTTGCCACTGCTTCTGTCGAGAGAGCATTTTCTGCTATGAAGACCATCAAGACGGACTTGCGAAACCGAATGGAAGATGAGTGGATGAATGACTGTCTAGTTGTGTATATTGAAAAGGATCTTTTTTCAACGATTGAAAACGAGCCAATCTTGCAACGTTTTCAAGCAATGAGAACACGTAGAATTCTGTTGCCACCACTTTAGATTGACGTATTAGACTAGTTTTGATGTATTATATTTATGCATTTTTATCGCTATTTTTGTTATGATTTTTGATAAATATATATAACAGTGGAGCCCCTGCCACCATTATTTTCTGCGTCCGCCATTGTTCTGGGGTGTAATAAATAAACTTCTATTCACACATACAAACACAGTATAATATTGTGGTTTAAAATTGTACTCCGTACTTAATTAGAAATGTTAATATTACATGTCATCTATTAATCTATATATATATATATGACAGTTTTTCAACTGATATATTTTAAGGCTATATTTTTGTAGAGTTTTGTTGCCTTAATTTCACTTAGCATAAATTATAATTTAAAAAATGATTATTTTTTACTATAATTATAATTTAAAAATGATTATATAACTATTTTTCTCTTTCTAATTTTTTTTTTACTTTTTGTTTCAAAATCTTTAATTCGTGTAAATATATGCAATATGGATTTTAAATTAAACATTTTTGAGAAAGTTATTATAAACGTTATACTCATTTTAAAAGGTTTAATATATATACTGCAAATTAAATCGTAAAAGAAGTTAATTAAACCTCGAAATAGTCGAAACATAATATGTAGCCACCCTTAATTATGTACACACACATAATTAAATGATATTAATATTGACAAATGCATGATTAAAGGTCATGCTTGTGTCACCTTAATTTGTTAATTATTAAAATTTTGGATTGGAATCTTTATATTTTGTGTACATAAATCATAATTCATGCAATTGCATGTGCTTGTTGAGCAAAGCATGCCGCCCATTCGGTTTCAATGACTTTCACAAAATGCACAATCAACGCGCATGCAAAAAACAATATATATAGTCTCGAGAAGTTTTCTGTACATAAAAATTGTATTCTTATTACTTCTTTGTTTTTATGAAAAATATAATTTTTTTTCTTTTCAATAAAAATTTTTACCATTTTAAATCTTACATGTATAAACATATATTATATTTCGTGAGTACGTTTTTTTTTTTTACTAAAAACACCTTTTACAATTTTTTTCTCAAAATTGTTAATTATACATATATATACATTTCGTACATATAATATATATACATATATATATTATACATTAGATTTTTCTCAAAATTGATAATTATTTAATTAAATGCCAACAACAAAATGTGACACCACACATACTACATATTTTGTTATTGGAGAGAGTTTGCTAGATTTTCTGCTTTTTTTCTTTCATTTATGCGTGACATGACTACCATTATTATACTCACTCTCTCCCACTAAACATGACACACTTCTCTTATTAGAACGTCTCACTAAACTTGATACATTTCGTAAATAGTACTCTCTTTGTTCACCTTAATGTAGCCATCTTTCCTCTTTTATTTGTTCACTTATTATAAGTGACCACTTTCCTATTTTGGTAAAAATATTACCTTTCAACTATCACTTTCACACACTCAACTACCACCTTTACACACTCAACTATTATTTTTACACACTCAACTACCACTTTCTTATTATCCGTGCCAAAATGAATGAGTCATATTTAAGTGAATGGAGGGAGTAAAAATTATCTCTTCAAAAAGATATGAACCCTACTATCTTTATCACTCTTACACACTACTTTATACACTCTTTTTAGTTGGACGGAGAGAGTAATAAATATAATCTAATAATGGTCCAATTATATGAATATGTAGCAACCCAATTTAGACGCTAGAGTATATATGGCAAGGTATTATTTTACTTATCTCGAAATATGAACCGGAACATGCATGCATGAATTCACTTGATCGTCCCACTTAACATATTAATTAATCAACTATTTCAATAGTAACACACACACACACATATATATATATATATATATATAATTAACTGAACATAGGCGAAGTATGTTAAAGGGTATACTTTTTCGTGTTCTGTGATGGAAATATTATTTATATGCTGTCGGGTTGAATATATGTCCAACTCATTTAAGAAATTTAAAAGGTAACAACTAGTGAAAATTGCAATGGAAAAGGGGGCATATGTCCGATTGACTATTCTAATATATTGTAATTGGAAACGGCAAATAAACATTTTATTTAAATTTCAATCATAGATGATATAAGTTAATGATGACAATACATGTTTATATTTCTATTCACGATTTTAATTAAAATAGAAGAAAAGGAGAAAAAATTTGAAAAGATAATTTAATAGAAATCATTTAAGATATATGTATGTTGTAATTTGAGGAAGCATATAAATAAATTAATGCCTTAGATACAAAGCCATTGTCAAACTCCCCACGTATACAAAACTTGGATTCTTGTCCATTGAAGATAAGTATTTACTAACAAAGGCCAACACACACAACCCTCTCAAATCCCTCTCTTTCTCGATCATGAAACTCCCACCACCATTCTTCTTCCTCCTCCTCCTCCTCCACTTCATCTTCTTCCTTCAATCCATCAATGGCGACCACACTGCCGACAGCACCGAATCCCACATACCCAACTCGCCGGACTCTGTCAGCAATTTCCAGCCTAGTTTAGCCGTCGTGATCGGCATGCTCGCCATCATGTTCTCCCTCACCTTCATCCTCCTCCTCTATGCCAAGTTCTGCCACCGCTCCGCCGCCTTCCACCGCGGCTCCGGAGCCGACGGCTACCAAATCCACGACGGCCACCGCCGGGGCAACGCCTCCGCCGTTGCCGGCCTTGACAAGACGGTGGTGGAGTCCCTCCCCTTCTTCCGGTTCTCCTCCCTCAAGGGGTCCCGCGGTGGCCTGGACTGCGCCGTGTGCCTCGCGAGGTTCGAGGAGGTCGAGATCCTCCGCCTCCTTCCCAAATGTAAACACGCCTTCCACATCGAATGCGTCGACCAGTGGCTCGAGAAGCACGCCACGTGTCCCCTCTGCCGCCGCGGCGTTTCCGCCGATGACCTCTCCCACTGCTCTCCCAGCCTCCGCCTTTTATGGAACCCTCTGCCGGAGCTCCGGCAAGATTCCGGCGACCTCGAGCTCGAACTCTACATTGAGAGGGAGGAGAGCGACCGTGGCTCCTCCCGCTTCTGCATCGGCAGCAGCTTCCGTAAAATCACCGACGCTGGTGAAAAGGAGGAGCAGCTCCCAATTCCGATGAGCATGGACTGCTCATCGCCGCCGGTGGTCCATCGATTCAACCATAGAATCATAGTTTCCGACGTGGTGGTGAAGAATCGGTGGAGCAATGTGAGCTCCTCCGACATAATGTTTCTGAACTCAGAGATGCTGAGCGAATCTTCGAGCGCGAGATTCTCAACGGCGACGGCGCCGCCGCTTGCCAAGGAGGCGATGAGTCTGAAAGATGAGATAGAGAGGAAGAGAGTGTTGGAGAATAAGGTGAGAAAATTGAACAGAGTCGATGATGATAATGATGATGATGAGAGGAAGAAATTAGGGTTTGAATATTGGAGATCGCAACTGAATAATCCGAATGGTGAGAAGAGATCAATGTCTGAAATCGTAATACATCCAAGATTCAGTGATGAGTTGAGGAATAATCAGAAAGATTCTTCGTGTTTGGAGGAAACAAATGTAAAAGAGGAAAAAAGGAGAAGGCTTTGGCTCCCCATTGCAAGGAAAACAGTTCATTGGTTTGCAAATAGACAAACAACATCTTCTCAATCTTCTCAAGGTTCAAATGTCTAGTAATATTTGTTTTTTACTGTTTCTGACATACTAATAGATACCTATACAACAAATATACCATTTTTGTACAAGAAATTAATAGTACACTGCCTCCCACTCAAAATTATTCATGTTTATAAAATATTATTGATGTAATTTCTTTTACGTGTGAAGTAAGTGAAGATTCGAAACTTTGTCTCTTTCAAATTGAATCGAAATTGTAATTTTTCATAATTCACAGCTGTTCTGAATTTTTTGATTAATTGGTAGCTATTTCATTATTTTTTTAATACAGTAATTTAATTTAGATGCAAGTCTGGCAACACTATGTTTTTCAAGTTTCTAGTTAAGACAGCGTTCTATTGCCTAACATGGTTTTTAATTTATTTAACTATGTAGTTAGTTAATTAATTCTACAAATCAGAGAGCAATTTTCAAGATTTGGAGATGTTTTTAGAATCTCTTTTACTTCTGGGTTCTGACAAAAGCGAATCAGAATATTTAAATATTGCTTTAGTTTTAACTTTTCATTCAGTAAACTGCATCTAATCTCTAGCACTTTAAATATTTATCAATAATCCCTTATTCTTCGTGCGTCCTAAAAAATTAGGCCAAAAATTAGGCAGTATAATGGGACATGGGGAGTAGTATTTTTTGACATTAACAATTAGTAGGATCGTTCCGTTATTTGTGGTGGACACAACGCAATGTACTTACAGTTGATGTAGCAATATTATATCAATATACAAATTATTATAATTTTATTTTTTTATTACTTTGGCAAAGTTTTCAGAGCATATAATTGAAGATCAAATTGCACACACTAAAAATTGGAACAAATATTAAAGCTACAATAGAAAGAAATTTAAAGTCCAACGACTCGATTATTTCAATGGTAAGTCATATAAATACCTTGACACTTCAAAAATTAAAGACATCAAATAATCACTCGATCAAAAGCATTCAAACATTCAAACGCTCTCAAACTTTCAAGTTCGACTATCAGATTTTCTCTTCTAAAATACTTCTCATTGATTGTAAACTCTCATATTGTAACCGTAGATCTAGCTTAGACTTAGTATACCACTGAAGTTAGAAATAATCAAAATCAATGTACATCGATCCAACTTGTAAGGTTGATCATTGTAAGAACACACACATATATAACCTATTTCGTAGGAAACCCTCGAATCAATCAAGAATGGATGTATGAGTTTTTATATCTAAACCACACGAACCAAACACTTATGTACTTACACTATTTCTCTTTAATCTTTTAGTATTTTGAACCGCACTAACCAACATTCATTATACTGAGCATTGATTAATTGCAAAGTGAAAATTATAAGTTACTTTTTTCATTTTTCTGAACTACGAGTTGTCAGCAAAACCACCAACTTCTGTAATTAATTTCAATAGAAATAGAAATATTAGTCTATGATCAGTTCAATACTAAATGTAGACCGAATGATTTCTATCAAAACTAAAGACTTACGAACACTGAACAATCAGTCTTAGATGAAAAAATTTCTACTGGTGTATTTCCCCTATAAACTAGATTAAATTTTATCGGGACGAACAAAGTTTGATTTTATTGAAAAATCAAAATCATTAACAAAATCAATAGTATAATCTCATATATATATATATATATATAAGAAATATAAAATCTAATTTTTTAATGTGGAATAGAGTTTGTAGAGATTAATTAACTAGTGGATATTAAATAAATCTGAATAAAATTCATCATATGAATTATATGAATAACATACTTTTATATACGATTAAGAATACAATATAATACTCATGTAATTATTAAATGAGAAAAAATACAGTATTTTCATGTTCATGAATTTTGATTTTTCGAAATCAAACTCAAATAAATACACTATTTTCAAGTTCATGTGCAATAAATATTAAAAATTTGTTGAAAGTAAGTATATTTACCAACAATTGAAACTTTAATATTTTTAATTTGCACAATTAGCATGCCATTTGGCAAATTATTAGTTAAGGTGAATATTAATTTGGATGAAATCGAAATCAGTGTGCAAATTCATTAAAAAAAAAACAACAGTTCATTTATTGTATAATAAAATTTTAAAATCATGCACAATATTAAAAATTATGGATAAATTTTGTATTTAAAACCAATCAATCGTAAAAAAGTTTGTTGAAGCAATTGTATGTGTAAAAAAATGGTGTGTGTTGGCCTAGTGGTAGAAGGTTAATGCTTGAAACAATACGTAGGGGTGTTAATGGGTGGGTAAAACTCGGATCGGAACCGTTAAAATAGTTACGGTTTTGGAACCGGAACCGGACCATTAAATATTGGTTCTGGATCCGGACCCGGACCGTTAATTAAATTATTAGTGGTTCCGGGTCGAGAGAATATTCATGGGTATTTTTCGGGTTCGGGTCACCCATGGGTCTCAAACACATATACTCATTCTCTATCTTCATCTCTCCTCCGTTTATTGTTAGTAATTTGATATGTACTGTTCTACAATTATTTTCACCATTAACGACTTCCAATTTCTCGGAAATTCATGATTTTTTAAATTGCGTTTTTTTTCCCATAATTTTTGACTTAATTGGGTATTAAAAAAAATTCACTTTTAATAAAATTTATGTAATGATTTATTAAATTCTTGGAGTGAGTAATTCGCTTTCGATTTATGTAACGAAAATTTTGATATACTAAAATAAAATTTTCCAAAACCTTCTTACCGTTCAATTCGGTAAATCCATTTATTCTTATGAAAATAACTGGTTTTACTTTCAATTCTCTTAAAAAATAAAAATAAAATTCAACGCTCTACTTATGTTCTTTGTAAAATACGATAAGAAAATGATTTATCGTCACTGTTTAAACAGCTCTTCTTATGTTCTTCGTATTTTTTTTAGGCTATGCAAGCTTTGAATTTTTTCTGTTAATTACGTATTAGGCATTCTTTGAGAAAAAAGAAACTCATTAATGGTTCATTTTTATTAGGAGATTGTAAATAAAATTACATGGGGCTAAATTCTTTAATTTTTTTTCTTTTAATTTGAAATTTAAAATATAAAATATTCAATCAAATTTTAGCATTACAGTTGGATACAAACTTTGAATGAACAAAATATGGAGGATGTTAAACTTAGTAAAAAGGATACTTTCACTTACCCTTTAAGATAAAAAAAATTGGAAAAAAAAAACCTGAAACAAAATTGGAAAAAAAAAATATTGGTCGGGCCGGGCCGGATCGGGTTAGAACAGGTTGGGTCGGGTCCGAACCGAATATGACCGAATTTGGACATGCCTGAAAAAGAAATTGAAAAAAAAATTAATTGGTCAGGCCGGGTCGGGTCAGAACCGGAACCGTATCTAGCGGGTTGGGTCGGATCCGGATTGAACATGACAGGGTTTAAACGGGTCTGAAACCGGAACCATAATTTTAAAATGAGCGGGCTTTGACCGGTTCCGGGTCCGGTCCGAATTTTACCCACCCATTAACACCCCTAACAATACGTATCTACGTAACGCTGTAATTTAAATCATGTAATTAAGTTAAAAAAATGTATCCAATTCACCTTAAACGAAGTGTCTTAATCTGTGATGTAATATATCTTGGAACCGAAATATTATCTTAGGCATTTAGTCCCAATACTATAAATATAAGGCCACAATTTTGAACTTTTAGCTATCTTGTTATATACTCTATCTGTCCACGAAACTTATTCTCATTTTGCTATTTTTGTCCGTGTATAAAACTTTTTTACATTTTAAACTTTTCATTTATAGAAAGTGGACTCACCACACTTACTACACACAACTCAATTTAAAATAATACATAAAATGAGACTCAAATTACACTAACTACACAAAACACAATTTAAAATAATATATCAAGTAGGACCCAAATTCTACTCGCTACATGTCATTATTTAAAGTCAAAAAAATTACGTTGAAACTCATATCGGGTCGGAAGATGTTTTGTGGAGTATTTGCTTAAATCCTGAAACTTATTTTCTTTTTTCTTTTGAGAAGAGTTTAATCCCTAAATGAAACATACTGAATTTAGCAAATTTGAAAAATCAAACTTATCTCTCTATTTTTTTCATCTTAAATATAACCATTCAGCGTATGACATCACACATCACTTCCATCATGTAACAAAATGCACAAAAGAATATAAGAGATTAAAGAAAGAACAAATATTTAATGAATAAATATATATATATATATACATAGAGTGGTTCAAATAAAAAGGGACATTAAAGTATAAAATAGGAAATGATCTGGGCCATTAGATCAACACAATCCGACGGCCATGATTAAAACAAAAAACGCGCGTGCATTGTAGTATAACAATGCATAAGGTTATTTTGGTAAAATTTGAAGTGGACGGTTATGCATTCAAAATACAATGCATTTAATAGTTAAATACAATGCATTTAATAGTTAAATGCAATGCATAACTCAATTACATTTTCACAATGCATTTAATAGTTAAATACAATGCATAATTCGGTCAAAGATCTCAACCGTCCGATCATGAAAATCTAAGGCCCAGATCATTTCCTATTTTATACCTTAATGTTCCTTTTTATTTGAACTCTCTCCTATATATATATATATATATATATACACTTCAAATTTTACCAAAATAACCTTATGTATATATAATGGCGCGTTTTTTGTTTTAATCATGGCCGTCGGATTGTGTTGATCTAATGGCCCAGATCATTTCCTATTTTATACTTTAATGTCCCTTTTTATTTGAACCACTCCCTATATATATATATATAGCTTGCTGTACAAGAAGTTGCGTGATGATTCGCCTAATCATGTTGTAGTGATGGGAGGAAAACAAAACAAAACCTGATCCAAATTTTATATTATAACTATTAAATACATCTGTCAACAAAGGTATACTCAAAACAATTAAATAAGATCACGTCTTGTCCACATGTTGCCTAATAATGTACTAATTTAATTAGTAGTATTTAATCTTGAAATCATGCATGGCGTCAATTTGTGCGTTACTCCTCTTGATTATAGGCGGGTTTTAATGCACATAATATTGTTGCTTGTTTCTCGTGTTTCGTGTTTCAAGATTTGGGAAATTATTTCGCTAACTTAATTAATTATGTTGTTTCTTCGTCGCAACAAGAAGATATATTATAATCATAAATAAATATTTTTTATGCCTTGTTGGTTTAATGATATACTACTACACAAAATATAGCCAAATACAATTATAAAAATAACTATTAGTCATCGATATAATAATACTTAAATTCGATCTAGTCATTTAAAAAATAATTTTCTATACTAAAATATATTTTTAATTATTTTTTACATTTATACGTGGTATTCAGTTTTATTAAATTATATGTATATATGAATAGTATGAAATGAATACTATTGATACATTTTGTATCATTTGTAGCATTCGTATAATTAAATTTAAGTAAAATGATATTTATGATAATTCACATTCAAACTGACTAGAATTTAAATATTATTATGTTGATAATTATTATTTGTCTTTATAATCTTGTTTTATTATTTTATATAATTAACATTATAATAATTATATTGTAGAAGACTTAGTATAAGGTTACCAAAAAGAGTGACACCTATTTTCAATTATTATTATTATTATTATTATTATTATTATTATGATTATTATTATTATTATTGTTATAATTATTATTATTTTTATGATTATTACGATTATTATTATGATTATTATTATTATTATTATCATCATCATTATTATATAATTTAAGGTATTCAATTCCACCGTTTAGCCGGTAGAGAGACATCAATTTTCCATAGAATGCTAAACGAATTTAAGATATGTATTAATCTATTGAGGATGGTCTAGGTGTTTGGACGAACTTATAAATTATTTAAAACAACTAAAAAGCTTATTTAAAGTGTGATAAATTAAGTTATCTGAAAACTTATAAATTCTTCAAAAAAATAAATAGTTCCACCCCAATTTATTTTTTTATAAATTTATAAGTTGTAAGAAAATTATATAAATAATTCTATAATATTTTATTATTATCATATTTACTACAATCAATTCATATAAAAAACTTAAAATGTCAAACACCTTGACAACTTATAAACTCTTAAGATATGACATCTTATAAGCACTTTAAAATAAGTTTAGTCAAACGCTCTTTTACTTGTATATCAAAACTAGATTGACATAGATACTTCTACCTAAAAATTAATTACACGACGGTAGATTGATTTAGTTACTCGCTCCGTTTGCAAATTTATTACTACTGAATTTGGCCGAGCATAATTTTTTTTTTTAAATGTTTGATTTATGTTGTTCATAATGTATTAACTGTATTTTAAATCTAATTTACTTTATTAATTTTAATTAAATTATGTGTACTAGCGATGTTTATTTAGCCAAAAACTATAAGTTGACCCAAACATCAACCGGACATCGAAGGAGGCTAGAATCAAAAATTTGTAACCTAAAACATCTTTTGTTTGAATAATTCACTACAAAATATGTATTATATAGCAACGGAATAGTGACAGAAAATTTTCCGTTTCTAAATTTTAACAGTTTAACAACGAAATTGTTATGGAATTGTTGTAAAATTTTAGTAACGGAATTAATGACGGAATTATCCGTTATTAAAAATTTAGTAACGAAATTTTTCATTACAATTCCGTTACTAAAATTGAAGAAACCGTTCTAGAAACGGAAATTCCGTTACAATTTCGTTGTTATATATAGTAATGAAATATATTATGTTGTTAATTTTTTTAGCAACCATCGATATTATTACGAATAAATTCGTTACTAAAACTTTTAGTAACGAAATTTCTTGTTTTAGTAACGAAAAATTCCGTTGCTAAAATAATTTATTTTTTTTAGTGATTTGGACTGAAAACAAATCAAACTCGATAGAGCGTAACTCGAAAATTAAGTGCGTTGACCCAATTAATCAAATGAAAAATAAAATATTTTTTTTGAAGTACATTTGATTTTTTCTACGTATAAGTTACATTAATCTTTCTAATCAATTAATCAATAGCTTAATAGAAATAGTTGTAACATATTTTTGTTAGGTTACAATTACATTTTTTTATTTGAATATATTCAATGTTAAATTTTATCTTCAATTATGTGTTAAATTTTATTTTATTGACTATATTTTGTATATTAACTTTTACAAATAGAAAAATAAGTATATATGAAATATTTTCGTAAATATTATAATCAAATTGGCAAGATGGACTAACTTGTCAAAGATTTAAAGTTAGACTTGCAAATTTTCAATCTTAAAAATTCAACATAATTTAACTCAAACATAATAAATCGACAACTCAAATGATTTGATAAGCCAAACGAATTAACTTGATTGACATTCGTAATGTGTACAAGTAGAAATGCGAATATAAAATAAAAAAGAATTTAATAGAAAGATTAAAATAATAAAATAAATAAAATTTTAGAGATGAATATAATATAATAATACGATTTGATGATTTTTTCTTTTTTTTTAGAATTCAAATTTCTCTGACACCAATTAGTATATGACTGCGGTTTTTAGGTGTCTACGATAGATAGATGTAACAATGATAGAGGCGCTATAATTTTTATTTTCTTATGTTATACTTCCTCCGTCCCGCTAAAAGCGGCCACAAGGGAATCGATACGGAGATTAAGAAACTAAAGTGTTGTTTGTGAATAAAGTAAGAGTGATGTATTTTAAAGGTAAAAACTTTTCCTCTTTGCCACTTTTAGTGGGACGGTCCAAAAAGGAAACATGACCACTTTTAGCGGGACCGAGGGAGTATTAAATAAAAAATTATTGTATTTTAATAAACTTAAAACGAAGAATAAATTATTTTAGGAGTTTATGGAACACATTTGCACAATATTGCGACATATATAATGTAATAGATTCGGCAATATATAGACAATTGGGATAAAGACGAGGTATTTGAATAAAATGGATAGGGACATATGATGTCAATTGTCACGTAACTTCAATTCGTGGACACCCATTATTCAAAATATGTACATCATCATCATCTAAGATTGAAGATAAAGTATTTCTATAGATAGATTGGACCACTCCTTTTTAACAATACTTTTCCTATGTCCTATTACTTATTTTATGTTACAAATGTATTTGCTGTGTTAGGGACCATACGCTCCATATGTGATGTAAGTTCTTGTTTCAAAACATTCAAATTATATATGATTATATGCCCTAATTTTTGGATTTACTAACCCTAATAATCATTTAATTACTATCCAATATATATCTCTCATTAACTATCCGAAAAATGAACAAATGAATTAAAAACATACAAACTATATATATTACGGCTCGAGTAGAGCGATGTGTTCAAAAGAATTGGAACTGTTGGAATCGAATAGTAGTTGGATCATAATCGTGCTTGATGGTTTGATTCCGTATGTAATGATATAGAGAACGGTTTGGTTACGATTTCAAACATAATAAGTTGATTTTAGCTAAACTTGTTTAACCGAAATCAAGTATTAAAATTACCTAGACATAAATAAAAGAAAAAGAAAAAAAAAATAAAAGAAAACGTACTAGGATTAAATAGAAAACTGAAAACAATCCATGGCAGGACCAACCCTGACCAAGACAAATAAATACAAATAAAAAGTGCCTGAAGGCTTCATTTCTTCCTCTCTTAAACTCTCAAAACATCAATCTTGTAATACACTAAGAAAAAGAACGAAGAGTGTGAGTGGTTCGTGCAACAACGGCTCTCCTCCATGTACTTCACGTTATGCTCTCATGTTGACTGTTGCTGCGACCAGGGCTATAGAAGCTGAAGTGGGCTTTGGGCCAGGCCCATGACGTTCTGGGCAAGCTAGGGTTTCAAGGGATTTCTTTTCTTGCATAAATATCTCCAAATATAATCATCACAATCATCAATGAGGTCCAAATTGTGCATATCCATTGTGTAGGGAAATAAAGATTTCTCTCCTTATTTTCTCGCGGCTGCTAAGATCTTCCGCACCTTGCCCAAGGACATAGTCAAGACGTGCGTCGTATGCACACTGCCTTCCAACTTACCCGAACTTTCCCTTCTTCTTATACAAGCTTCTCCAAGTGTCATAAAGTATTTTGGACGAACATTGTCTTCGCCGTCTTACTTAAGGTCTTGACTTGTGCATCTCCTTGGTCATGATTCAACTCGTCTTGGTGGCGGCTAGGGTTTTTATGGAAGATATTATTTCCTTATTGAGTGGATCCCTAGTATCTCCAGCAGTTGACCGTCTTGATTCTTTCCTTATGTAGCTTTGGCAGGATAAATGAAATATATCTTTCCTTGTTTGTGCTCCGCGGTAAGAATCTGCATCCGCTCCTCCAAAGATCTTGTCAAATCTTTTCTTTTCAGCTCCTCGTTCGCCAGGTACTCCATCTTGGGCATAGAGAGTCTCCAAACGGCTTGCCCAAGGTTTTGCTCAAGAAATCCTCGCCTTCCAGCTTTGAAATGTCAAGTGCAGATCCGCATGGTACACTGTCTTAAGCAATCAGTTCCTTGCTCAAGGTGTTACTTTCCCTAAAATTTGCCTCTTTCACGGAATGTGGCTTGACTTGCATGCCCAAGACTCTTCCCAACTACCTGTCTCACAAAAGTGTGTCCTCCCAGACAAAAACACACAAATAAAGAAAAAAAAAGACTCTATCTACACCTAGACAAGCTAAAAAATAGCACGAAAAATGGGCTCGTCAATGTCTTAATCATAGATAATCAAATTTCAATATTTATCAATATTCCTAAATCAGGTATTCATTAATTAAATCAAATTAAATTAAATAATTACAATAATTTAACATATTATTTTAAAAATTAGAAATATACATAGAATTTAAAACCTGGCTAGGAAAAAAAATCCCGACCACATTAAGCAAAACCCGACCGACAGGTTTTCTTTTACCCCGACCATGTTTTTAGTTCTATGTGTATTTCTAATTTTTTTTTTAAATAATACGTTAAATTCATGTATTTATTTAATTAAATTCAATTAGGATATTTTAATTCATGTATTTATTCAATATAATTCAATCAAATTATATATTAAACACAAAATTCTAATAAATATCAAATACCATAAAAAATATTACAACATGCTTTCTTAAAGAAAAATTAAAATTATGAAACAATAAAATTTAATAAAACCCAGCCGGCCGCGTTTACCTAAATGTGGCCGGGTTTTTTCCCCACCGACCAGGTTTAATATTCTATCTATATTCCTATTTTTTTTTATAATACATTAAATTCATGTATCAAATTTAATTACCTATTAAATACATAAATCAAATAAATATAAAATACAACATATCTTAAATATCTAATAAATATAAAATACAACATGCTTTAAAAATCTAATAAATATAAAAATACAACATGCTTTAAAAATCTAATAAATATAAAAATACAACATGCTTTAAAAATGTAATAAATATAAAAATACAACATGCTTTCTTAAAGAAATTAAAACTTTAAAAAACTAACATTTTGGTTCATAGTGCTAGGTCGATGTTTCTACGTCGCTCGCCGATTCTTACACCGCCGTTCAAATATATGCTACAATATATTGAAAAAAAAAAATTAAAATATTAGTATAGTTGCTCTAAAATATTTTATCAAACCTATTTTCCACGCCAACTTTTTTTTTCCGCCTTCACAACTGCTCTCTCTCTCTCTCTCTGTCTTTTCTCACAATTTTCATCTGCTCTGTCCGATAAAACTCACGCATGAAACATAAAACATGCTCACCCCTCTTTATATATTGCAAGTATGAAAACTATTGCATTCCTTGAAAATAGGCACTAAACGTTTTCCTTTTCCAGGCGTTGACACTTACCTTTCCCCTTTTTCAGTAGTTTTCCCCCACGCCAGGTAAGTCTTTGACATTATTGATTAATTATTGCATGCACATCAAGGTATTGCAGTGCCAACTCATGGGATTTTAGGGATATTTTCGTACTTATGGGTATCTTTAACATAAAAGTTACAAAACGGGTATTTATCATTTTCTAATTACAAAATTGGGTATATTTCATAAATATCCCATCTTAAAATTATATAACACTATATACTCAAACATTATAAAAAATAATCTACAACAATATATGGAGCAAATCGCTAGAAAATATGTGTTGGACCGCTGGAGCATACGTCGAGCGGTTCATAACCCATGTACCAGCAGTCTAACCATTTAATAGACTATAACAACAATATAACTCAGTTACCTAATTTATTTCTTCAATATAAATCTCTTTCAAGTCAAATGTGATATAAATCCAATACGATTTGAATATTTTTTTGGCTTTTGGGGGTTTTCTGCAAATATTTCATGCGTGGAGTTAGGGTTGGTAAGTGTATGTTATGATATAGTATCATACACACATAATAGTCCAAAACTCAAATAATAAACTACTCAATTATTAGTAAATATTTTGATGTAGAATTGTGTAAGAGATGTGTAAGACTTTATGTACTTTTTTATATTTTTTTAAATAAAATGAGTATTTTTTACATATATGTTAAACTTGTGGGTATTTGTGACATACAACTTTAGCAAAGTGAGTACTTTTACCCATTAACACTTAATTATAACTCTTATGAATTAGAATAAAATGAAAAGACTAAGAAATGATGTTAAATTATTATTTTTTTGGACTTTAAAAATTCTGTGGATTCAGAAAATCCATAGACTACATGTAGAGTTTGACTGACTTTTTTAAATGATTTACATGAATTTTTCATACTTGTCAAGAATATGGAATATAATTTTTTTTATTGATTTACATGGATTTCCATAAACTACGGCTCGAGAACTTATTTATGCAAATATATATTGGACACAGTTATATACAAAAAAAATTACTTAAATTGTTTAGAAAAATACCAAAAATAAATTATTATTCATTATTATTATTGCCATCTTCATTTTAATCAAAATTATACATCAACCTCATTTCCCACATAGTATTAGCAATACACACTCTCTATGCGTTATCCAAAAAAATAATACAATATTAAAAAATTACCCTTTTGTCAAAACATCAGTTTGAAATTCAAATAAAGCATGATGCTAAGTGACAATAAGTTAAAAGCAATCAATCAATGTTATACAATAATAACACTATAACTCTTTCAAAATGAAAAAAAATAATTTTAGACATTCAGAAAATCGTTTTATTACAAACCAAATATCATAACATCTTAGACATAAAGCTTGAAGTTAACCCTTATTAATCAAGAACTCAAATGAATATAAATCACAATAAAATTTTCATATATATTATAACAACTCAGACCGTGAGTTAGAATAATGAAGTCGGAAGACTTTTCTTTTTCAAAAGGAACAAAATAAAATAAGACTTGGATCTTATCACAAATAAGCTCTTAGCGGACCTGTAATTTGAAGAACAAAGGGACTACTTTTTCAAAAAAGATTCGATTTTTTCACAAAAAATAATTGAATTTTACAAGCAGATCAAACATCGGACGCAAACTGAATAGAGAAACCATGAATTAAAAAGGAAATAAGAAGAAATGTACCTTATTGATGGAAAATATGAGCAATGTTTCAGATGCGTAGGAACTCGAAATAGGGTAAATAGGGTAGATTTTATTTAAAAGAACAATGAGTGTTTTTTTTATAAATCAGTATTAACTACTTGAAGATTTTTAAAAACTTTTGAATATTTGAATTGAATACTTGCACTTTTATTAGTGTAAAAAAATGATTTTAACTCCACAATCAATACACCCTTGAATAAGACGTTTATAGATAAGTTAGGAAATAACAAGATAGCTTAAGTTAAGATATGTATTGTAGATAAGGAGAGATTATTATGCTATATCTTATGTTTGGTAGATGAGACATATTATCTAGATAATAAACTTAGATGTTTGATATTGTATAATAACTTCAAGATTACATTTTAACTTCTCATTTTAACCTTATGAAAGAAAGAAAGTTGCAGAGTTGCAGAGTCGCAGATTATGTAATTAATATGGAAATCCTTCGTGAAAAAAGAGATGCAGTGAACCCCCTATAACTTCCGTCAAGCCTCCATCTGTACTCAATCCGCTTTGTCGTAGTAATTTTGTAGTTGCCGTTACAAGATATCCCCTTCCAGTTGTGGCACACTGCCGCCGTCCTCGTGGTCCTCCTCCTCGATGGTCAAACCGAGTCTACATGTCTTTCCTCCTTGCTCCCCGATGGCCGCCGCCTACGTGTGTTGGTTATTATCAAACGCAAGCTCAGCAAAATCTCTTGAAATCAAAGTAAAAATTCAATTTGGTGCAAACAAATGAGTTCGTCTTCCTCAAAATTTAATTCTTCATAATTCTTGTAATGGCATGTTCAAACCTCACAATTAATTGAAACCCTCATGATTAATTGAAAGACAACTGAAATTCAAGAAATCCAAAAGGATTTTACAGTTTTATGTTCCAGACCAGTGTAGGTGAAGATGAAGCTAGGTCAGGGGTAATTTTGAATTTACATCATTAATCTAGGGTATGTTTGGTAGGAAAATAAAATAACGTCTCTGGCCCGAGATTAAATTATAGCCTGTCTCTATTTCATTGTTATGGGCTGATTAATTATCCTACCAATTTGGGCTGATTGTTTTATCCCACTCAAACAATAACCCAGATGATATTTTATTTTGCTTTTTCAATATCCCATTAAGAACATCTTGCTACGCGTTATTTCTTATATTTTGGGCATCAGGACGCGTTATTTCTTTTACTGCGGAAGAGCTACAGCGGTGAAGGGAAACAAAAAATCGATTGTATTTCTTCTGGACAATCAATCTGCAATATTCATTTCATTTTTATGAAGATATGCATACTGATTCATCATTTTTCATTTCAGATTCGTGAAAAAAGGTAGGTTTTAACGAGATTGTTGAAGGTGAGTAAATAATTTTTTTCGAATATTTTTTTCTGAAATTAGGGGTTTCTGAAATCAGGGTATTTGAAATTAGGGGTTCTGAAATTATGTATACAGATTCGTGTAATTAGGGTTTGTGAAATTAGGGATTATGTAATTATGCATTCAGATACGTGATTTGAGGGTTTTTAAAATTAAGGTTTTAATGAGATTGTTGGTTTGTTTCTTCTGCAGATTTAGGGGAAAAACCAAACACTGTGTTTGTGTTTGAAAAAGTTGAAGTAGGGTTTCAATTAAGGTGAGTAAAATTAATTGCATGTTTTTGTATACTGATATTCAATATGGCATGTTTGTGTATGGTATAAGGTTGTGCAGTATGGCATGTTTTGAGTCAAGGTTTTGCAGTATGGTGAAATTAATTGCAGGTTTTTGTATGGTGATATTTAATATCATAGAGGCGATAATGTTCTATATACTTTTTAACGAGGTGAAGGTTTTGTATGTTGTGGTTGCTATAAGCTCCTATTTGAGTTTTAATTTTGAAGATTGATCTGGTTAATTGTGAAGTCTCATTAGTATGAATTGAGTTTTGGTGAAGGTTGTGTATGTTCTGGTTGCTTGCTATTAAGGTTATGTATGATTTTTTGTGAAGGCTGGGTTGGTGAAGGTTATGTATGTTTGGTGAAAGTTATGTATGTTATATATCTTCTGAAAAGAGAATTGATGTTTGATAATAAGTTGTAGTTACAATGTAGTTGTATGTTCTGTATGTATGGTTTTGCATTAAGATAATTGTGAATATGTTTTGTATGTATGGTTTTGCATTCATATAATTGTGTACTTATTTTAATTGTTTGAAGATATATATATATAACCTCAGTTTATTAACATATAGATCAGTTATGAACTTCTTAAGACGGTTTGCAAAAATTGATTGTTTAATTTATGCCTTTAGATCAGAGTTTCACCAAAATGACAAATAATTTATCATTGTCTAAGCAAGTATGTTTGTGCATTGAGGATATCTATCTTGAAACAATGATAGAGATACTTATTTTAGTTACCGTATTAATCATAAGTGAAACACCTAGTAAGAAGGATAGATTGATAGATAGAACATATAATATAAGTACTACGATTCCCCATCAAATAAGACACTTGAATAGGATAGTAAAACTAAGCGATGTTGATTGCATCGTTAATCTCCGCATGGATCATAATATTTTTGGTAGACTTTGCGGATTGTTAAGAGAATTAGGTAGTGTGAGTGATGGAAAATACGTGAGTGTTGAGGAGCAAGTGACAATTTTTGTTTCTATTCTTGCTCATCATAAGAAAAATAAAATTGTTGGTTTTGATTTTAATCGGTTTGGGCAAACAGTTTCCCGCTTCATCCATATTGTACTCTTGGCAATATTAAAACTTCATACACGTATACTAGTCAAACCTGAACCTGTATGTAGAGATAACAATGACAGCCGCTGGAAATAATTTAAGGTATAATTTAAGTGTATTAAGGATATATTCCTTACAGAATTCAGTGTTCTATTACACACTTCTAATACACTTTAACGTAATATTGTTTAAAGGGATGCCTAGGAGCACTAGATGACACATACATAACTCTTACTGTGTCAGTGCTCGATAAGCCAAGATATAGATCAAGGAAAGCAGAGATATGTACGAATACCTTGACAGTATGTGATCGGAATCTTGACTTTGTGTATGTACTACCTAGGTGGGAGGGATCTTCTTCAGATTCTAGAATCTTACGTGATGCTGTTAATAGAAACCATGGTTTGAAGGTCCCACGGGGTACTCTAATTTATAATCACTTCAACTTATTATTTTTTTATTAAAAGATTGATGCTTTATAATTGTAGCATTTGAATAATAGTTACTTTTTTCAATTTAGGAACATATTATTTGATAGATAACGGATATGCAAACTTTGAGGGATTTCTAGCTCCTTATCGAGGAGTTAGATATCATCTTAAAGAATGAGGACCTGAACGTGACAGACCTCGAAATGCGCATAAGCTTTTCAACATGAGATATGCAAAGTGAGGAATGTTATAGAAAAATGTTTTGGTATACTAAAAAACGTTGGGGTATATTAACAAGTCCATCATTTTACGTTGTCAAGGTTCATAATGGTTTGATTTTGGCATTTTCCTTTTGCATAATTTTATACGTTCTCAAATGCTTGTTGATCCAATTGAGAAAGAATATGATGATGATCGTGTTGAGGAGGAGGGAGATGATGATGGTATGCACCAAGCTACTGATTTTATGGATGGAATTGATACGACTCATGAATGAAACACTACTAGTGAGAACATAGCACAAGCTGTGTGGTTATCATATTAAGAAGTGATATAAATTTTTTAATTATAACATCATATGTATTACATTGAATAAACTGAATTTTATGTATATAATTGTTGTTATATGTACACATTACATATGTGAATGTTTTCAATATTAGAAACATGGATGCAGCCCCTATGCGTTTTTGTAAGGCGGGTAAAATGATGCTCAAATGTGTCGGACCGCATGCAAAACACACGGAACGTATGCACTACAGGTGCCCATTAAACGATAAGCACTATCGATCTTTCCAATGGCACGATGAAGGTCTGAATCACACATCATCTATGAACATGAATTTCAATAAAGTGGCTTTTGAAAATGAAGCATCAAGTGCGTCTACTTCATTTGTGGACAGAACCACTGCTCCTAGATTTTTTTTATGATAATGATCTAATGTTCCATGTGTTAGTAATTTTCATGACATTTGTAATATTTTTATTTAGGATAATTATTGGTAAATTATTATAGGATGATTGATATTGTATGACTGTGATGTAATGTTTGAAGGAGATTAATTTAAGTTATTATGCTTTTCAATATTTTGGTTCAAATGTAATGACATTTTAAGAGTATGAATGTGAGTTGTATTATTGTAGTGACTTTATTGTATGGCAGTGTGAGGAAATGAAGACATATTATTGCAGTGACTTTGCTATTCTATGGCAGTGTAACATGCATTTAGATTGTGTGGCAGTGTGTGGAAATGGTTTGACCGAAAATGCATTGATTTTTTAATACAAGATTTGATTATACATGCAGTCACTTTACTACATTTCTCAACGCACCATACATAGAAACAAGCATGCATAGCTAGTCAAATGTGTGGCAATCTATGGGGCAGTGAAATGTCACTACATAAGGCATTCATTACTCATTGATTTTAATAAATATTGATATCAGAAAATGAAAATGACTCTTAAATAACAACACACAACTTCCCTACTATAAATTATGCAACTTCTTTACATTTTATCACCAACTTCTTTCGTTTCTACTTCCATCAATGGGTGATTTTGATATTAAACCTCAAAGTTACTACTTTCATATGGATCCATGGAATGAGGACATGGATCATGTCCTTATGTCTGTTCTAGCATTTTATAAGGAGAAAGAATGATGACATGGATTGTGATGGTGATGAAGAGGAGGAGAAGCCGACCACACAACGCCGATTTTAATTATCCTTCTATGAGTGCCAACCCACGTCGTAGGAAAAAAAAATTCAAAGGAAAAAATTATTCGGCTTCCTCTTCTTGTGCATCGTCGAGCCCATTCAAGTAGAGAAAGCATCGCAAACATGTTCTCAAAATATAACCAACCCAACAAAATAGGACCTTCATTCCAACCAGTGGCTCGACTAATTACAACCAAGTAGACAAATGCAATATTTGACTTTTGCATCTTCGGGTAGCCCAATGAAAAGTTCGCGTTTCTTATCATTCTCAATGAGAATTTCACAAACACTTACCTTATCACTCAAGAGGAAACCTGAAATATTAGGCAGTTTATTGAAGATGTCCATTCTTGCTTGCCCTAAAACTTGTTCATGACCAAATCGAGAGACAATTGTCTCCATTCGTGAGTTAGCATTGTGGCTTATCCCTTCAATCAAAGCACAAACCTTGTCAATCTCATCTACTACCCTACGTTTTTTGCCTTTCCCTTTGGAAGATGATTGACTTGCATTCGGTGGGGGATGATTAGAATGGAATGTACTGTTTGATTCACCTTCACTTTTACCTTGACCCGATAGAATGTTCTCCAAGTCAACTTGATAATCACCGGGAAATCTAGGGTTTGATGCATAACCTTGCTCCAAATTATTGATTGCTTCAAAGTACTCCTCGGCGCCTTCTCCATTAGCTCGATCCTTACCAAATATTTCCTTCCAATCATCGTACATGGTCCAACTCTTTTTGTGAATTTTCTTTGCATTCAGATCAATCTATAAAATACAAATGAAAATACATAAATTCTCACTATTGTTAAAATTTGTAAAAGTTCGAAAATTATAAACACATACCTTAATTATAGAATCCAAATAGCGTCATTGCTCTCAACCGTGTATGTTCCATTCATATTAAATCTCACTCCGCTTTGATTCAAAATTGTGCACAAGGAGTTGTAGTCTTTCTTCCAAATTGAGAGTTTTGAGTTCATGTGTGGACTCCCTCTCAAATCCGTTCCTGACATCTTCTTCTTAAGAATCTCTTCCAACTTGTTTAGGTAGCCGGCCCGGAATCCGTTATCCGATTTTGAGCCACAATTTCTTTCATACCAAGAAGCAATGCCTCCTCTTCCCGTCGGGTTCAAACACGGAGCCCCTTTTCCGACCTTGAAGTACCCTTACTATTCATACTATCATAACTACCTATTGGCATCAATGAATGAAGTTAAGAACATCATATAATCAATCTTACACTATTCACAACTACAACTACAACTACATCATATGTCTCTCCTCCTAAAATACACGAGTATCCATAAATTTTAGGATTGTTCATAAGCGTTCCATATTCTAAAAACTTCTAACCAATATATGAAACTTAATTTGCTCATTTTTACGAAGAAGAAGGAAAATATATAAACACAATATCCCAATTAACCCACCCACCTCTATCAACAACATAGAAATATATAAACAACGTAAAATCGATTAAAAGTTACTAATTTTCGAACAAATCATGAAATTCATACCTTTTTCAGTGGAAGCCATCGTTAATTGCACAAAAATTACACCTTTCTTCCTTTAATCTTTAGTCGAAAATTTCATAGAAAAGGCCCTCCTCTGCCGTTCTTTTTCGCTCCAAAAATAAAGAAAATTGCTCTATGTTTTGCCGCCTAAAAGATAGAAGAAGCAATAGCATGTACTATTTGCTTTTACTTTTTCCTACCGAACAAGATATTAAGTTATCTTGGAGTGATATATTACTTACCAAACACCATATTAGACCACATTAGAGTTATCCAATTTTTTTATTTTGCATACCAAACACTATATTAATTTATCTTGCTTTTTTATTGTACCTACCAAACACATTATTGAACACTATTCATACTAATTATCCTACTTTTTTTTTTTATCATTCTTCATCTCATCTCATCGACCAAACGCAACCCTAAATTTTGAAAAATGGTTTACCTATCCAAAGATAGGGGAGAGTTACAATCTCTAAAGAAGAACAGTAAATTAACACCGGGCTTGGATTTGTACCGGACTTTCTAGTGGGGTGGTTTATCATCCCTACCAAACATGCCCTTAGTGTACAGTCTTATTCTCTAGTCTTGAATTCGCGTATTACCTTCTTTACCCTACCCCTCTGCCATCCCTCCCTCGTCGCACGACCACTGCCTTCACGCGCCGCTCCTTCTTCAACCGCGACCTGCCGCCTTAGTGACCGGAGATTCACCATTTTCAGGTATTGCATTCTGATCTCTCACAATTTATTTTTTCAGATTAGTGAAATGCGAAATTGAATGAGCGAGATGAATAAACTTGGCCATTTGTATTAACTCAATTGATGATGATGATGATGCGATCTCCCCTCAATCGGTGAACTGAATTTTTAAAACTGGCGATATTATCTGTGCAGCACCATTCTGAATTGAGAATTGGATTTTGTCACGACCCACCTTTCCTAAAAATAGCAAAGTTGGGGAAAATCGTGACTAGGGGATGTAATATAGAAGTGGGGAAAGAAATGGAGACTAACATGATGATAAATATTTGATAAGTATTTCAAAAGAGAATAAATCATAACCTGAAAGTCGGTACTAGACAACCTATATCAAAATACATAGTTTACTGTTCATAAGGTCTAAAAATACTGAATACTAGCCTGAGTGTCTGCAGCGAAATTTGGATCTATTTCTAAGTTTACATGTATGAAGACATGCAAACCCCCAAGAGTTAATACTCTATGAGTTCAACAAAACCTTCGCTTAGCACTCCTTTCATCACAGCTCAACCTGCACATTTAGAAATATATGCAGGGTTGAGTACAAAAGTACTCAGTAGACACGTGCCGAAATCGCATTCATACAAATATATTTGTTATTGCCATATCACAGTGAAACATAAGGATTTTATCTGAAAGAAACCTATGTTCACTAAATTCTTTTGTGGGACTAAAAGTTTGACAGCGCTGTCTAAGTTCTTTAGTAATCTACAATATCTGTAACTTCAATGTGCCGGGAAGGTGGCCACCTCCCACGGACACTTGACCGGCCAATCCGCTAAGATGACTCACGGTCCATGTGTACACTAGTTCGAGTGGGGTTACTTACCTATTGAGACCAAAATTCGATTTTCATAATCATAGCAGATATGTATCATACAAAAATCTAAACATTTTATGGCAAGACAATAGTTGAAACATATTTTCAATTCAAAATCTATTTGAAAAGAAAAACATAAATGCGGATAACCACACATATTTTTGTTTAGAAAGCCTACCTGGCTTGCTTCATCGTCTATAAAGATCTGAATCTTCTCATCTAGTACTTTCTCCTTGCATAACCTTAATTGCCATTATGATGAAGAATACTCATTGTGGAGTATATAAATTATTTGTCTATTTGGAATGAAATATTATTTCTATCTATTATTTCATAAATAAATTCTCGTATTTTACTCGACTAGTTTCGAGTACTTAGAAATTTCTAATTTCTATAACTATTTTCGTCGGATTTCAAATCAATCTTTGATTTATAAAATCCTTAATATTTTCATTTGTTTTGCCCAATTAATTAAATAACATGTACTGAATTAATCATTAAATGAACCTATTTGGACTATTCTTACAACTTTAGACATAATAATTACTTAACTCTTATGACTATAATTAATACAATTAATACTTCTTAATGAAACTCGTACTAAATTAATAGTTAATCCAACAAAATTTATTTTCCAATCCATAGGCCAAATACTAATAAATTTTGAGCATATTAAATTAGCATTACCAATCCAATTAAACTTGGCCCTATCCCATAGCTTGGCCCAAAGAATATCTATGGCCCATAAACCCGGCCCATTCTATCAAGTGACTCCCATGGCCCAATAACTAAATAAATTCATACGCCCATGTCTAGTCTAATTATTACTATGGCCCAATACATTAACCCATTAACTCCCAATTAAATTAAACTTAACTTAAAAACCTAAATCTAAATCCCAATTCCCCCAATCAAATCGGCACCCCATTTCTGCCTTTCCCTAACTTTTCACTCCCCCTCACTCCCTAGATTTCTCGCTCCCTCCGGTCTCTCTCCCTTCTCCGGCAAATCCCCGACGGCCAACCGTGGTCGCCGCTCCCCCCCTTCCTTCGAATCTTCTTCTCTCTCATTTCTCTCTTAGAATACACGACACACACACTCAGATTAAACAATCAACTCATCTCTTTCTCCCTTCTTTCAATTCCAATTGGTTCTTCTATCTCTCGGTCCTCTCTCGCTCGATCCCTCTCTATTTCCCTAAGCTTCTCTCGTCTGCTTCTCGCCTCTCTCGGCCTCTCTGTTCTCTCGGCCAAGAGCTCTCGGCTATCTCCCGATTTCTCTCGACTCTCTGCTTCTCTCGATTGGGCGGCGGAAGGCTCACCGGAGAGAAGCAGTCGCCGGCGGTGATCCTTCTAAGGTAAAACTATGTCTTTTCTTTGTTTCTTTGTAAAATTTCAGTTCCTAAATAATTTATTTATATAACTCTCGGTCTCTGTTTTTTTATTGGACAGACATAGTTTTTTTCGCCAGAGTTTCTCCTGGCGAGCTCCCTCTCTCGGCGGTCAAGTCTATAGCCAACAAGGCTTCCTCCGACGCCTGCCTTCTGTTTGGTTTTCATGAGGTAATCTCTAATTTCATTCCTTTTGAAATCTTCTAAGTGTAAACATCTTTATTTCTTCTGTATGTTTTATTTATTATTGAATATGGTCAAATCTGAGTTCTTGGGCAGAACCCTTACTCAAATCTGAAATCTAACTTCTTAATTACTGATTGTCTGATTTCTTGAGGTTGTGGTCTGTAATCTTTGAGCTTTATTAATATTTAACTAAAAATGCTGCCTTGCTTCTGGTTTTATTTCAGATTTTAATATCTGAATCTAAGTTTTCCGTATTTTCATTTCTGAAAGTTCTTAAGCTCATGACTTGGTTTCTAAATCTGTACATTTGATTATGTGTCTATGTTCTTAAGTTTGAAAAAATATTTTTATGTTCTGAAATATGAAGATATAAATATATATCTATGTTCTATGTTATGGAATCTGAAAATATAAGTTTAGAGTTCTCTAAATCCTGAATTTAAGTATACTTAGGAGCTTTTAAAAATATAAACACACAATCTAGCATGCTTTTTTTATTTCTACACAACTTGGGTTCCAAGATGGAGGTTGAGGAAAGAGTTTCTCATTACTTTTAATTTCAGTTTTATAGTTTTTTTTTTAACATGGTTAAAATTAGAAGTTTTGATCTAATCTAAGTGCTTAAAGAACAATGCTTTTAAAGTTTGAATGTGTATACGTTAAGCACTTCTGAATTTGAGATGGCTGTACTACTTGTTGAATATGCCTTGGGCAGAGCTTCTTCCTCAAGCTCTTTCTCTAAGATTTCTAACTGCTGTAGTTTAAAAATGATTATTGTGTGGAGTGTGTTTTTGAGGGAGCTTCTAGCCATATATGTAGTGGGAGGGAGTAATCTTAGATAGATCTAGCTTGGATTTGATTGGTTGAGGTCGAAGAGTGATTTTAGGAGACTAACACTGGGTCTACAACTCTTACTCTCATATTTTGCTTCCCATCATATCTATTGTGTATTTGACAACTGGAATGCTATGAAGCATGGAGCCCCTCTCTCTTCTTTTCATTTATGAAGCATAGCTGTCCATCCTAGTCCTTATTTTTAGTTCTTAGGTCTCTCTCATTTATTGACCTTTTTTCTTTACCTCAGAAGGTTTCATTATGGTGACAGTAACATTTCCTTTTTGCAGTGCATGTGGTTAGATATGGATGCATGCTTTATCTGATTTTGGGAGTTGTTCATTTCCTATAACTACAGTTGTTCTTACTATGGTCTAAGACATGTCCTTGTACTATACATTTTCTTAAGTGTAAATTCTTCCATCACCACTATTATTGTATTATGCTTTATTATTACTAATTCTAAATTGTACTACTAATTCTTATTATACCTTTCTATACTCCAATGTATTCTAAGTGGTCTTCATGACTAATACTATATATATATATATATATATAACCCAATGTATTCTAAGTGGTCTTCTTGACTAATACTATATATATATATATATATAGTTTTTCTTTTATTATCATTTATTTACTTATCGTATGGAAATAAATAATCATCTTCAAGATATCTTGCTTAATCAAGAAAGATAATACATAATTCTTTGGTAGAGTGAAGATTTCGAAGATGAATAATATGAAATAAACACGCACAAGAACCTCAAAACCGAGAACGGTTCTGCCACAACAATCTGCCGCAATCAATATTCTCCATTAATGAATAATTAGGGTTTAAAGATTACATCTTTTAAATAGGCTAATACTTGCTCAACAAGAAAGAGAAGTTACCAAACTAAATATCAATTACCAAACTGAATAATAACTAAATAATATTCTAATAAACTAAGGCCCATGCACCCATGCAACGCAGCCCATGCATTGAACGATCAGCCCGCCACATGTTGCTGCTTCTTCCTTCGAACATAAACCTTCACCTTCTTCTGCGCGCTATCAATTGCCGCCTCCACCGGAACAGCCTTGTCCACAAGGCTGTAGTGCTCCGGAAACTGACCCTTTAACACCTCGACATCCTCCCACGAATTCTCATCCGCCTCCAGCCCTTGCCATTTCACCAAAACCTGCTCCACCTCAACATTATCACGAAGCACCCGTCGACTGCGCAAAATATCAATCGACACAAAAGGCGCGTCCGCATCCAACAGTCCCGCTGGTAAAGAACCCGACAACACCCCGCCGCCCACGGCCGGCTTGAGTAGCGACACATGGAAAACCGGGTGGATCCTTGACTCCGCCGGCAACTTCAAACGGTAAGCAACCTTCCCCACCCGTTCCAAAACTTCAAAAGGACCGAAGAAACGGGGAGCGAGCTTAGCATGCGATATTGCAAACAAACTGCGTTGACGATAGGGTCTAAATTTGATATAAACCCTATCTCCCACCGCAAACTCCAAAGCACGATGATGCTTGTTTGCCTCATGAACCATGCGCTGGTGAGCCCGCTCCAAATGAGCCTTCAACCGAACCAATATATCATTCCGAGCTTGCAACTCCTCAGCAACGGCCTGTACACGAATTTCACCGGGAAGGAACGGCACCAAGAGTGGTGGTGGTCGACCATAAACTGCTTCGAATGGTGTCATTCCGGCACTAGACTGAAAACTCGTGTTAAAACAGAATTCCGCCCAAGCTAACCACTTGGCCCAACCCTTCGGACGTTCAAACGCGAAACAACGCAAATAAGTTTCCAAGCAGCGATTCATAACCTCCGTTTGGCCGTCCGTCTCGGGATGATATGATGAACTCATTCGCAACTTTGTTCCCATGGCACGGAACAATTCGGTCCAAAACGAGCTAAGAAACAACGGGTCACGATCAGAAACTATGGAGTCCGGGACACCATGCAACCGTACAACCTCTCGCACAAACACCCCCGCCACCGTCCTCGCAGTGTACGGATGACGGAGACCCATGAAATGACAGTACTTCGAAAGTCGATCCACCACAACAAAAATGCAATCAAAACCTTCAGATCGCGGCAATCCAGAAATAAAATCCATACTGAGATCCGTCCACACGCGATCCGGAATAGGAAGTGGCGTGAGCAACCCCGTAGGACTCTTAGTCTCGTATTTGTTCCGTTGACAAACGTCACAAGCCGCCACCATAGCTGTGATCGTCCTCACCATGCCGGGCCAGTACAAATTCGTCGCCATCCTCTTGTACGTCCGGAAAGCACCAGAATGGCCACCGGAAGGCGTAGCATGGAATTCCGAAAACAGCTTCGAAATCCAAGGTGAAATAGCTGGCAACACCACCCGTCCTTTGTAAAATAAAGTGCCGTGCCCCAAGGCATAATGCTTTGGTGCGCTCCGCCCCGCCTTCAGTGCATCGATAATACGAGACAAACGCATATCACTCGCCACCATCTCCCGCAATTTTCCCCAATCGATCCACCGCGGCGCCGTCACCGCCGCGAGCTCCACGCTGCCGCCCACATCAGCCCCTACTTCCACCTCTTCATCCCGCCGCGACAAAGCGTCAGCCGTTTTGTTCAGCTGTCCTTCTTTGTACACAATATCAAAGTCAAATCCAAGTAATTTTGCAGCCCAATTTTGTAGCGCCGGAGTCGTGAGAGTTTGAGATAACAACTGCTTCAAACTCCGCTGATCGGTGCGGACCACGAATCGTCGGCCCAACAAATAAGGACGCCAGTGTTGAACTGCCAATACCAAGGCCATTAATTCCTTCTCATAAGCGGACTTAGCCAATAAACGACCCGACAAACTCTTGCTAAAGTACGCCACCGGCCTCCTTTCTTGCATCAAGACCGCCCCTAGGCCACGTCCGGACGCATCACATTCAATCTCGAATGGCTTCTCGAAATTTGGCATGCATAGCACCAGAGCGGAGGTCAAAGCTTGCTTGAGAGTCCGAAACGCCAACTCCGCCTCCTCGGGCCACGTCCATTCCTTCGAATGTTCCTTCTTTAGCAATGACGTCAACGGGCTCGCCAGCTTACCATAATCGCAAATAAAGCGACGATAGTAGCCCGTTAATCCCAGAAACCCACGCAACCCTCGCACCGTTGTAGGTGTCGGCCACTTCAACACATCACCGATCTTGGCCGGATCCATCTGCACGCCCTCCCGAGATACGATATGTCCCAAATACTCCACCTGCTCGTGACCCAAAACATATTTTTTTGGATTGATAACTAGAGAATTCCGACTTAAAATCTAAAAAACCTGCTGCAAATGGCGTAAATGCTCGTCCCACGAAGAACTGTAGATTAGAATATCGGTGAAGAAAACGAGCACAAACTTCCGGAGGAACGGACGGAAAATGTCATTCATCAGACCCTGAAAGGTGGCTGCAGCATTCGTCAACCCAAATGGCATCACAAGAAATTCATAGTGCCCGGAGTGAGTGCGAAATGCCGTCTTAGGCACATCATCGGCCGCAATTCGTATCTGGTGGTAACCGGAGCGCAAATCAAGTTTGGAAAAAATACTCGCACCATGTAGTTCGTCCAATAACTCCTGAATTACCGGAATGGGGTACTTGTCGGGAATGGTGACTTTATTCAGTGCCCGATAATCCACACAGAATCGCCAGGACCCGTCCTTCTTACGCACCAAGAGCACAGGACTCGAGTATAGACTGCTACTGGGTTGAATAAGACCAGCCGCCAACATCTCCGCAACCAGCTTCTCCATTTCATCTTTTTGGGAATGATTATAACGGTATGGACGCACCGACACAGGTGGTGTTCCTTCCTTCAGCACAATACGATGATCGGTCATTCGGGCGGGCGGAAGACCCTCCAAGGGCTGCGTCACTGTCGGAAACTCAGAAAGCAAAGAGTGCAACGCGTTCTGTTGATCATTGGATAAGGACGGGGATCGTGGAAAGCCCTCGGCCCGAGCCTCGACGATTGTCACAAGTAGCCATGCATCGTCGCCAGTCCCTAGCATGCTCAATTCAGTTCGCGCACACGCCCGACGTGTCAAAGAAGGGTCTCCTACCACACGGACCAGCTGTCCTCCTACCATAAATTCCATCGTAAGTTTTGCCCAGTTGGTGACCACATCGCCGAGCTGGGCGAGCCACGAAACGCCCAATATCATGTCCACACTGCGCAAGGGAAAAACAAAACAAGTGAGGTGAAAAACGCAGCCTGCGATCAGTACGGTCAAATCGCGGCAAACTCCATGCGACTGGACCTTAGTACCATCCCCCAACGTGACAGAGAAAGTGGCCGTGGGGTCGATGGCCAGCTGAAGCTCGTGCGCCCGTCGATCAGAGATGAAGCAATGGCTAGCTCCGCTATCCACCATCGTCAACAAGCATTGATCACCAATCTTTGTGAATAGCTTCAACGTCTGAGCGCCATCGATCCCGTTGGAGGATAGCTTGGAGAGTTGCAACTGCTGCAGCCCCGGCTCCGGTTGCTCTTCCATCTCCGGCCCCGTGGCGGCGGGGCCCAACTGCTCAGCCTCATCGGACAGTCCCGGATCATCCTCATCAGCGTCAAGAAGGATAGCTAACTGTTTGGGTGGACACTTGTGGAGGGGTCCATACTTGCCTCCGCAACGAAAACACAAGCCTTTCGCACGATACTCTTCCTGCTGCGAGACGGTCAGGCGGCGTGAATTTCGAGGTGCTAGAAAGTTGCTGGAACGAGCAGAAGAGGCTTCAGATGTGAGACTGGTTGTCGGTGAGGGTCGTTGGAAGGAAACCGACGAACGTGAGAAGTTGTTTGAAGAGAACGTAGGGCGGGAATGTGTTGCCGGGGGTCGAGTGGACCGGGCAATACGACGAGCTGCCCTAATAGCTGCGAAAACATCTTGTAGCTCCAGATCCGGCAAACGGTCGCGGATGGATGGTTGAAGGCCGCCCAAAAAAACTCCTAAATACTATTCGGGGGGCAAGGACGGCAGTTGAGCGACACGGGCTTCAAACAAAGAGAGATAATCCTCCAACGAGCCTGTTTGGCGTGTGAGATGAAGGGCTTCGTAGGCGTTGACGGCTGAAGTGTCCCCAAAACGAGCCACCAACTCCTTGGAAAATTCAGACCATGAAATAGACGCAGCCCGCCGCAGTACCCACTGCGCCCAGAACATCGCGTTGCCCGTCATCGCGATCAAAGCCAATTGTACCTTCTGAGTGGACTCCGTTTTGTGAACCAGGAAGTATTGCTCCACCTGGGCCAACCAGGCGAGGGGGTCGTTGCCGTCGAACATGGGTAGGTCCATCCGAGGGAAAATTTGCGTCGTCGAGGAAGCTTCGGGTGGAGTCGTGGTGCCCTCACCCGCAGATGAAGAATCGGTATCCTTCGGTGGTGAGCGTTGCTCAATCACGGCCGCGATGTGCGCCAACTGCCCCATGATCTTGTCGAAATGGGACGCGTGATCCACCAGCAATGTTTCCACCGATTGCATCGAAGTTTCGAGGCCATCCACTGACGCCGCTACCTCGCGGACGGCGCCCTGCAAATCCTTCGTAACCTTCTCTACCTCCTCCAGACGTTTTTTGTCGGCTATGGTTCGTGTCTCAGTTGTGTTGGAATCCGGCATAAAAGATCCGGCAGGTCGGACCAAAATTGGTAGAGTGAAAATTTCAAAGATGAATAATATGAAATAAACACGCACAAGAACCTCAAAACCGAGAACGGTTCTGCCACAGCAATCTGCCGCAATCAATATTCTCCAATAATGAATAATTAGGGTTTAAAGATTACATCTTTTAAATAGGCTAATACTTGCTCAACAAGAAAGAGAAGTTACCAAACTAAATATCAATTACCAAATTGAATAATAACTAAATAATATTCTAATAAACTAAGGCCCATGCACCCATGCAACGCAGCCCATGCATTGAACGATCAGCCCGCCACATGTTGTTGCTTCTTCCTTCGAACATAAACCTTCACCTTCTTCTGCGCGCTATCATTCTTCATATAGCATCTTAGTATTTAAGATACTTCTATAGGTATATAATTTATATCTAAATGGTGTATAACTTTTCAAATATTAACCTTTATCTAATCATTCTAATTAACTCATCAATTGGTTATCTTTTAAGCTCTAATAATATCGTAACTATTAATCGAACTAATTATCGATTATACATTTTCAGAATGTATTTGTATCACCTTTTTGAATAACTCTAGTATCTGAAGATGAGCTCACATTATCTCTATCATGGCTTTTTTTATTATAAGTTGCACGAATAAGAGCTACTAATATCGATTAGCTAATCGATATTTTGAATTTTATAACGAAATTTTCTTTATGCGAATTTTTATTATATAAAATGTACTAATAAAAGAGCAGGACATTACAGATTTTAAAAGCAGCTTCTTCCTCAGTATTTGGCACCGACATCATCACCAATCAATGAGCAGCGCTTCCAGTTCAAGCGGTGCGCGAGCAGCTCTCTCCTACTGCGTTCAACAAGTGCGCAATTACGATTATCACCATTACCTATGCCTCCTCGAGCTTCCACCAACAATGCGCAAATCCGCCTTCGCACTCCGAGCTTTCAATGTGGAAACCGCCAGAGCAATGGATGTTGCTTCCGATCCCAAAATTGGGCTCATGCGTTTGCTTTGGTGGCAAGAAGCCATTGACAAGATTTTCTCCAACAAGTTAATCGAGCACCCTGTAGCTCAGGCGCTTGCTTCTTCGATATCCCAACATAAAGCTAGCAAGAGCTGGCTGAAGCGTTCCCTTGAAGCTCGTATCCTAGATGCCCAAAAAGATCCCACCGATATACCAGAAACCATTCAAGAATTGGAGAGATATGGTGAAGACACCATGTCAACGATCTTGTACTCGACACTCGAAGCGGGTGGTATCAAGTCCACTGCAGCAGATCATGCTGCGTCACACATTGGCAAGGCTAGTGGTCTCGCCTTGCTTCTCAAGTCGTTGCCATATCATGCCAGCAGAAACAAGCATCATTCTTATATACCAGCTAAGATTGCTGAGAAACATGGATTGCTTGTGAATCAAAGTGGAAGATCTGAAATTCGTATTGATTCGCGTGAGGATCTCTGCAATGTTATTTTTGAGATGGCGTCCATTGCCAATTTGCATTTGCAGAAAGCCCGTGAATTAGCAAAGACAGTGCCTCATGAGGCTCATCCAGTGCTGCTGCCTGCTGTTCCTGCGCAGGTCATCTTGGACTCTTTAAGTCGTGTGCAGTTTGATGTGTTTGATACTAGGCTAGCAAAAGGTGTATTAGGGCTTTCTCCTTCATGGTACCAGTTGAAACTGAAGTGGTTTTCATGGAGAGGAAAATACTGAGAATTGGTTCATTTGTGTGAGTTGGGCTGGATTTTCTGCGAATTAATCCCTGTTAACATGAATTATTTCGGAATTTTGAGGAGAATGCCAAGAGATTTTTGCTTTTGTTCAACATGTTGCTTCTTATGCTAGCAATCTAGCTCATTGTTATGGATATTTAATAATCAATGTTGCATTACTTATAAAATCGATCATATTGGTTCGCTATTGTTACAATATCAGTGTGGCTATGATAAATGGAAATTCTAACTTCTTCACGAATCTGAAATTTGTTGGTAAGATTCCGTTTTCCGTACTACACCATCAAGCATGTGAATTTGATTCAGGTACAAGGATCTTCTTCAGAGGTAATAATAAAATTTCAAGCACTAATTTTTGTTCATCATCCTGTCCATGACTTGCTTTTGCTCTACCATCTTGTTTTAGTTCACCTTTGCATTTTATATTATCCGCATTTATCCTTAGTAAGGATACCCTGGGTAAATGAATCCAAAGTTGAAATGTGGAAGGCAAGACAGTCTACCATATGTTCATGCAAGTGCATAGGGTATTAAGTTAGGTCATAAAGTTTGATTCACCCAGAGACGCTTTTGTATTTTTATGTAAGATGCTTTGTGATGCTTTGACTCCTTAGAGGTTCCCTGAAAAAGTAAGATAGCTAAAAAGAACGAAGCTCCAATCATAGCATAGTATCTACTATCTAATAAGAATGCGTGTCGACCTACTTGTTTGTGAAAAATGTATATGACCATATGAACAGTCCATATGAAAAGTTGGATCAGGCTCACGTTGTTTCATGTGCTGTATACACATTAAACCTCTAGATGTTTGCTCTCTTGCAAGCTTGTTACTTAAGCCTCCATGTGGATGATAAATATCCATCAATTTGCTTATCAATACAATATCTAACAAGGTTTCAGTTATTTGCTTTTCATAACTGTATTCACTATTCACTTGCAAGTGACCGGCCAAAATAGTTCTGAAAAACATTTGCAATCAATTGGTCTTTAGCGTTTGTTAGTTATTGATTAATTAATGTTTGTGATATGCAATGCCATTCTGGGGGTTTATGTGTGAAGTTAGAAAATTAATTTAATTAGAACTGAGTGTGCGCTTTGTTTGACTTCTCTTGTAGCATTATTATTTGGAGATATGTAAGCATTTTGATATATATAAGTGAGCAATAGAATATTCTCTGAATAATTGGTTTAGAGATAATTCAATATGATATTATCTGATTAATGAACCTGGTCACACGTCCGTAAATGGGTGTGGTATCACTCTCTGCACCACATCCATTTACATGAGGTAGTTGTAAATGCTCTACAATGCAACATATCTATAACCATATCCAGTGAAGAGGTTAAAATATATTAATGCTTTTCATAACTGCTTATGGAATACCATCGGTGGCAGTACAACAAGAGATGCAGCAGGTACAAGCCATCCAAGGTACAAAGAGCCGGCGGGGCCAAGGTCTCCGAGCTCTCAGTATAGAGCGGTCATTTTTTACAGAAGAACTCACCGTTGGAGTCACATATTTGGTGATTTTTTTTTTTGAACTTTTATTTCCTATAAACTTAATTTTCTTTTTAGTAAAATCTTGAATTCTTCCTTTCTTGATTTTTATTGTGATTCGGGGGACTGCGACAATCAAGTTTATTTGGGTGAGAGTATCTTTTGTTTTCTTATTTAGTGTTTGTGATTTGAGATGCGTGATTACATAACTGTTGTAATTGAACAAATCATGTTGATGGGGTTTAGAATTGCTTCATGTACAGGTGGATTTGATACAGCTCTTGCTGCTGTAATCACATCTTGGTTTAAGCTATCAAACTGTGATCAAGTTTGTAAAACTCTCTAACTACGTCACGGCATGAGTAAGCATATATATTAGTTTCATTATTTTCTTTTTATGGTTAAAATGCAAAAGATGTGAACGTTGTTGTGTTGCAGAAAAAATATACAGCTTGATGACCTTAACTATCGGATCAATTTGCCTTATGATAGAATTATAGAGATAACTCATAAAAAGGATTGGTCCAAGACTCCAAGCTACTTGAGCAAAGATCAGGTAAGATCAGAAAACCAAATTTTGGATATCATTATAAATGAAATGGTTGCACATCACGCTGCTTGATGTAGATCTATTATAGGCTAAGAAAACAAATTCTAACATAGTTGTTCTTTGTTTTGCAGCTGATGAGAGAGTTCATATCCTTTATATATACATACTTTAACAAACAAAAGTGTTAAGAACCTCTGCAAGCAAATAGTAAAAATACAAGAATCCAATCCAGGAAAAGGTTAGAGCACGAGGGCTCAACATATGACTTCTCTAGCAAAGATAGTTGATTTGAGGGTATGTAGTAACAGTAGTTATGCCCGGACACTTGCAACATAATTTTTTTCTTAGTATCTACTAACTCCGTCCACCAAAGATGTTCCTACTTTGACCAGGCACGAGTTTTAATAAAATGTGTTGACTTAGTTGGTAAAGGGTAAAGTGATAGTAAAGTGTAGTTAGTGGAGAATGGGCACGAAAATTAGATGATGTGTAAGGTATTGTGAGTGGAGAATGAGACCCACATTATATAAGAGTGAGTAAAATAGAAAGTGCCAAAAATAAAAAGAAAGTGAGAAGAAACATGATGGACGGACTAAAAAGAAAATGTGGGAATAAATTTGGTGGAGTATATAATACTAAATACAAGTTGGTGGATATTTGACTAATATTAAATTGGTTAAGAGTTAAAAAAAATTAATAGTACATGTAGTTTTTTTTGTTTTTTTAATTTAGCAATATAGAATTATCAAATAAATGATTTATTAATTGAAAATTTACAACCAATATTAAATTATATTGATGCATCCAATAATATGAGTATAATTATTAAAAATAAAAGTGTAATATATAGAAATGTACTCTCTCTGTCCCACTAAATTAGACCCATTTGTATTAAAATAATACATTCATCTACTTTTCAAATGGGTCTAATTTAGTGGGACGGAGGGAGTACGAGTTTTTGATAGATGGGGATAGAATTTTGCTGGTTAAAATTTAAATATAATATTCAAGGTCATGTTAGGAGAGTGATATTGATTATAAAAAAGTATATTAAATTATTCCATAATTAAATAAAATCTAATTATTAGTTCCACCTTTTTATTTCATAGTTTATTAGTTATCATCTCTATTTTAAAATGATATTAAATCAATAAAATAATTTAAAAATAAATAAGCTAACAAGTTAGTTTATTCCATTTAATGAACTAAGTCAATATAAGAATTCTATAATCAGTATGATAATTCTAAAAATAAATAAATATGAGTCCAATTTAGTTCAAATAAAGCTTGAAATTTTGAGCCCATTAAATTAAATACTACTTCCGTCCACTAAGTTTCTTTTTACATTTTTTTTAGTCCGTCCACCAAGTTTCTTCTCACTTTCTTTTTATTTTTAGCAACCTTTTACTTCACTCACAACTCAACACATCATCAATAATGTGGACTTTATTCTCCACTAACTACGCACTACTCAATATATATATCATTATTAATGTGGGTCTCTTACTCCACTCACTACTCAATACACTTTACACATTATCAATAAAGTGAACCTCATTGTCCACTAACTATACAACACTCAATTACACATTACACACTATCTTACTAAGTCAAACAATTTATTAAAACCCGTGTCGGGTCAAAGTGGGAACATCTTTGGTGGGCGGAGGAAGTATTAAATTATACTTCATCCGTCCATGATAAGTGTATCATGATTCATGGAGGAGTGTACACATGTTTTAAGAAAACTATGATGTGTTGTTTTGGTGGAGAAATGAGTCCACTAAATAATGAGATGTGATGTGATATACAATGCATGGAGATATGCGGGAACATGTACTAAAAATGATATGATACAATTTTTGTGGACGACCCGTTTGAGGAATAATGAAATGTCTTTTCAAGAACAAGCAGAAGTAATGTACTTGTACCTATTATATACTCCATTCGTCCCACTAAGCTTGACGATTTTTTTTCCGGCACTGTTATTAAGAAGAGTGTATAAAGTAGTGTAAAAGGTATAAAGGTGGTAGGGTCCACACCTTTTTAAAGAGATAATTTTTGTTATTTTTGGAATGTGTCAAGCTTAGTGGAACGTCTCAAAAAGGAAAACGTGTCAAGTTTAGTGAGACAAATGGAGTAGATTTTTACATATTACATTGTTACTCTTAAAATGAATGTATAATTGAAATATACTACCCAATGCATATTTTGTAAACATTGCACTTTTAGTATAGTTAAGATTAAGATTGCTTTGTTAGTTCTTTTTTCTAATTTTTATAAATTTTAGCGAGTTTGCTTTGAGTGTTGCTCTATTCCACCTTAAATGTCTTATTTTATATTCAGTTAAGTCAATTATAATAATGAAACGAGACATTTAAAATGGGACGGAGGTAGTAATTAATTGGCTAATGGTTAAAATTTTCCAATTCATAATTTCATTTTATTGAAAAAACAATAATTTAGTCAATTATTAAAGTATCAAATAAATAATTGATTAATTGAAATTTTCCGATCAACATTAAATTATAATTTAATTTAAACAATTAGTTTCAATGATTCGTCAACAACTATTTTGATTTCACTTACGAGATCATCTTCCATATATACCTTTAATTATTTGCAATGATTTGTCGAGATATTTTATTTAAAGTAATATATTACAACTATGTAGGTCATGCCAACAAGATGATCCTTCGGTTAAAGCATAATTGCAATAAATTGTTATGCCTAAGTTTTATTTCTCAATCTTTCTGACTTGCTCCTACAGTATCAATGTCGAAAAGATTGAAAAAGTTAGTTATTCACAACCACTGATGAATGATTAGTAATCTTTTTAGAAATCGAATAGATTTGATCGTATACATACGGAAGGTAATCAAAACGAAAGCAGAACTAAAAGTTACAATGAAATTTATTATACAATTTTTTATGATTCGTCAAAATATATTATTTTAAAAAATATATATAATTAATAAAAAAAATATATATTTATAAATTATAATGTAAAGTAATTTCATGTCAAAAAAGTTCCACACTAGTTATAATTTATACTCCCTCCGTCCCACAATCTTGACACATTAACTAAAAATGCAAGTGCTTTTTAGTCCACGAAACCAAGAATAATGGAAAGAGGGAGTAATGAATACAAAGTGATATTGTTCGTTTTTCTGTCAATATTATAGTCTTCTGCCACTCAAAACCTCCTAATGAGGAAGGGACATTAGAGAAACAGCAGCTCAGCCTGATGAAAGCAACCGAATAGTATTTAGAGAGAGTCCCATAAACTTCAAAGATCAATACACTAATCTTGATTCGATAAATGATTTGAGATTAATTTAGTCTATAGCTCACACAAAACTACATTTGATCCAACGAAAGAGATACATTAGATGTAAGAAAAGTTAGGAGAATTTGGTAGAGCTCTAAGTCTCCATACCATCATCATCGTCCTCCTCAGCTGCAGCTATTTCTGAATCCAATTTGTTTATCAACTGCTCGCTCACATGTTTAGCAACGGAAATCATGTCAAGTATAATGCTCGGATCGAGGCCAGCACCCCCTCTTTTCGTTAGTCCACATATCCGGCCATGCCTGTTAATCGACACCGACACAGCCGAACTCATCTGAGACTCCTCTTCTGTAGTTGCATCGACAATATAATGCTTCCCCACCTACAAAATAGACATTGTCTCATAAGTCATGTTTTACTATTTCATCGACAAATTTTATCAAATGAATTGTCATTAGCATTGAAGCGCACTTGATAAGGAAATTGGGAATGTTTTCTTGCCTTTGTTAAAGTGATTATAACAGGAACTCCTGATGTATCGAATTGTAGAAACTCCTCATCACTCACATCAACCTCCGGCTGCTCGTCTGAAGGTGCATTTGCAGAAACATGAACTTTTGGAATTGCCGTATTGCTTAGAGCAGCCTATAAAAGAATACAACTCTGATGGGAAAAATGGAATACAGTGGAATAATTCGAATTTGCAAGTTAAAATGTTATAATGGAAGCTAAAAGAGAAAAATAAACACCTTTATGGCAGCTGCCAAAGCATCGAGCACATTACCATCTGAACTAATAACAAGGCCATCTATATAAAGATCCCAACAGACCTTCCCTTGAACGATGCACAGAGACGAGAGATCTATTCCAGCACCTGTGCCAAATTTATTGGGAACCAAAACTTTAATGGTCGATTTATTAAAAAAACATAAATCATCATGCTCTTGTAATTAGTACCTGCACCACTTTTACCACCCAATAAACACCTTTCAAGTGCTGAAGAGAGCTCCGTCGATAATTCCTCACCCCCTCTGCCCTGTTATTCAGGTGGATATAAAAATTCTTCGTTACACATTACACACGTATTTGTGATTCCATTAACGAATCAGCAGACCAACACATTCCTATACAGGATAAAACAAAATAGTTCACAAACCACAAAAGTTGGCTCCGCTGTCGGACTGCAGTCAACATATATGGAAACTTTTCCCTTGTCGGGATAAGATGAATTTGGTCTTCCAAGCTCAGCCTGTAAAAATAAAAAACAGAATCAACTGAATTCAAGCATGTCTGAAAATCCAAAGATAAAATGGCATAAAAGAAGAGTTTCCTGTTAACAAGAAAAAAAGAAGAAAAAAAAACCTAATTTGTAAACAAGATGCAAAGTGAATGTCCACAACAAAATACCTTCACACTTGCAATAACATCAGTGCCCCCCAGTTTCACTCTTGCCGAGCCACTTGCCTTTCCAACACAAAAGAATGCGTGAGTAAGCATATAATGTACTACTAAAGTATTGAACTCGTAATTTAAACAATTAAACTTACTGTACCTGAGGAATGATACCAGTTTCAACAAAAATGGGTCGGTATATTAATCGTTTCCTACCATCGGTACGCAGATCCTGAGCAATTCCACCTTTAATAAAGTTTTGCTCCCCTAGCGAGAGACCCACCATAACTGCAACAATACACATCATGACATTAAAAGCGGAAAGGTTCACATTTCCATACCCTTGAACCATTATGAAAATCCATAGCTAAATGTAACTAAACAATTATATAAACTGATAGACCAGAGAACAACAGTAATCTCCAAAACATACAAATGTTGTCATATTTTCTACATTATCACTCCCCGAGTTTAATGACAATAATAAAAACAATAAAGTTTACTACACGAGAGCTTTTCTGTCAAGTGTCAAGGTAGTAGACGTACATGGTCTCCACTCTCCACTTTTAAGACATAAAAATATCAAAACACGCTAACATCTATAATTAATTCAAGAAATGAGATTTTTTTCTATAAATGTTATCAAGTATATTCCTAAACTAAATGTATCAAACACCCAAATGTAATAATAACTTTTTGACTGAAATAATTACTCAAGTTCCAAAGGTGTATTAAAACTCTATGATAATGCAACAATGAATTTACACGAGTAAATCATACTCCCTCCATCCTACTTTAGATGTCTCACTTTCATTTCTGAGTTGTTCTACTATAGATGTTACATTACTTATTTGGGCTCTGAAATTAAGTCTACAAAGAGGTACACCGACCTACCATCTACACCGTATTCTTCTTACATTAAAACTCATATGCCAAAATTTTGTGACAACTAAAGTGGGACAGAGTGAGTATAAACCACCGTACAAAACTGATAACAAGGCTGGTATCCCTATATCCAGCTATCAATTCCAACTTACTCAAAAAAAAATGTTAGAGTCGTTTCTTGCCAACTCCAGAGTCATCAAATTATATATGATGTGATGATCCAACATTGGTTTTTAAATAATGGCAGTCACTAGGTGTGCTCAATGTAACAATTTCAATCAGCAGATACAAATATTTTCTCAAATCAATAGCGAAATGATAACAAGTCCACACTTCTACTCCTGCCTGCTAACTTCAAACAACAAAGAACATTAAATTAAACTGCTGCATAATCAAATTCCGTCCTTATTCTAATTCAACTAATAACTAATAATTTAGCATGCTTAAACCAAATAAGTAGTAATTCAATAAAAACAAACCTTCAATATTCGAAAAAATGCTACACTGTTTCACTTGAAAGAGCTGCTTCCGTTGGCTGCGGCCTGTACTGTATGAGGGGCGGTGGAGGTCGACGGCGGGTCGTGACGGTCGACGGCGAGCGGTGGCGGTCGTGGAGCTGAGAAGAATTGCTGAGGGAATGAGGAGGATGGGTCTGCTTGCAACCTTTCTTTCATTTTCTATTTTCTTTTTATTTTTTATTTTTGAAACGTTAGGGTTGAATTAATTTTGAACTGTAGCTGGACTTTGTTTAGTAATTAATTTATGGGCTTCACTATTTATAACTTTAGGCCCAATAATTTTAAATTAGTTAGTACTACTGTCTATGTATTTATTTAGACATTTAATTAACAAAATATAGAAAGTAGTACTACTAATTAATTTAAAAGGTTGGAAATGAATCAAGTTGAAAGGCCACGAAAGTCCATGACTTTGATGTTTCGTATTTTCATTACTAATAAGATTTTATGTATGATTTTTAATTGTGACTCTTGGCTTTTTCCTCACGCAGTTATAAAAGGAAAGTTTGAGAGCTCATTTTGAACACATCAACTATTTGTTCTCTCTTCTCTCTTTTAACTTACATTCTCATATCTATTTTTTTAGAGCTTCATTTAGTTGCTCGATTCTCTCCTCGTCAAGTTCACTGTGCTTTCTTGAATTTTGATGTTGATTTCGAGAAGGGCATAGTTGTTTTATTTTTGAGGACGATACGCCGAACCGTAAGCACTAGTTGGGGTGTATCTGGTCTTACAGAAAGTAGTCTCCTCAACTCAACTATTTTACTTGTACTATTGTAATCTTCGTTGTAATCCTCTATCTCAATAAAAATTCATTTTAGTACTTACAATAAATAAAAGGAAACTAGTTTCTGTTTTCCTTGGGATATGTTTGAGTATTTACCCATAACTTCTTGTCTTAAAGTTTTACCTTTTTAAAATCATGGTTCATAGTCAGCATATTTTATAAATGACTATGAGAAATTAAGCAAAATAAGAAGTAAACTTTAGCCTCTGATGAAATGATGAATGTAGTCACTATTTATTAATAATCAGAAACCATGATAACAAAAAAATAATCAATTGATTTATAGTTTGAATAAAGTGATCTTCGAATTATACAAGAAAGAAAAAACACACACACGCACACTCCATTGTTCCTAAAGTTTATAGACGTGAATGTAACACCAAAACTATAAATAAACAAACACAAGGCATGTTTTTCCATCATCTTCCACTTCCTCTAAACTTGAAGAAATGAAGAAGAAAAAACACTTGCACCTTTGCAAAACAATTTGATTCAATCACAAGAATCTAATAGACCAAAAAAACAAAACTATGCAGTTGTGGACATGCATGTATACTAATACAGTGTCAAAAGTAAGAGGACTGAGCTTGCAATAGCTCAAGCTGTGCCAACACCTTAGCCACCAATGGTGCAAGCATAGCATCACCATTCTGCGCAAGATCAATCAGCACAACCCCTGCTGACTCCCCATACTCTCTTCTCCGACCTTCGTCTCTAAAAACTCTCTCCAATATCCACAGGGCCTTCTCTTGAGCCCCGAAGCTCCCACACGACGCCACTTTGATGATCGAATGTATCCCCGATCTCTTCACAAGATGATTGCATCCACTCTCACAGATCTCATCCTGCAAGAGTGTTGCTATACAGCTTAGCACTGCCTCATCTGCACCTCTCTTCCCCCCTTCAAGAATTTGCATTAATGGAGTGATTGCACCAGCCTTGACTAGACAGAATGTGGTTTTGATAGTGCAGTTTCCATCATGAACTTCACAGAAAGAATCTGTGGAAGGTGGCATGCATAGCCACTTCAATTTTCTTGATTTGATCAAGGTTAGTGTGTTTTGTGATAGTTGGGCTAGGCTTGTAGCAGCCTTTGATTTAGCAGTCTCTGAGTTGCATTCGAGCAGCTTGAGAAGGAGAGGGAAAACTCCGTTCTGGACTGCATAATGCTGCAGCCTTTTGTCGTTTGGATTCGTGAAACGGAGCAGGAACCCTGCAATGCTCTCTGCTAACCACATTGTGTTGAAGTTGATGGTTGAGGTCAAGAGTGGCAGTAGGTGTGCTTGTTTGAGTATATCATTGATTCTTCTATCATTCATTGGCAAATTTGCAAGGATTCCAATGGCTGCAGCCTTTTCATCACAATCCAATGTAGTTGAGGCTATGCTTGCAAGGATGTGAACATGTGAATGATCCAACTCTTCCCCAAGCTCCGGTCGTGTATCTCTAGACAGCGTGTGGACGAGCCTAACCGCGCCTTTCCTAATCCGGGCGTCCCTCTCATTGACGAAGGGGAGAAGGAGGTGGATGGCGCCGTTGTCCTTCATCTTCCTCCTGACTCGGGATGCGGTGGGGTGTGAGACTATGTTGTTCAAGGCCTCCAAGAGGTGGTTCTGGATGACAGGGCTCGAGAGGTTGAGGAGTGAGAGCATCTGTTGCGCTATGTCGTGCTTCACGAGTATGCTCTCGGACTGTGCCACCTTTGCCAGGATGGCTGAACCGGGCTCCCTCAGGGTCATGAGGACCGATGTCACGGAGAACAGTAGCTGCAGTAGTGATGATACCATCCCCGAATCGATCAGGAGCTGTATGTTCTCCTTCGAGCTTGATACGCTCTCTAGAGCGTTTAAGGCCGAGACCTTCGCCTCTAGGTTCCCCGTCCTGAACATGCTCACGAGTGGCTCGATAGCCCCGTCTTCCCCGAGGGAAGCTTTGTTTTGATCGGTTAGTTCGAGTCTTGATAGCGCAGTTGCCATTAGTACTTTGCTCATTTCTGAACCTGATAGTATAAAAGAACTCCAAAATTAGGCTTGCTTGAACCAGAGTAATGTTATGAAAAACTCAAACAACTCTAAATTTAACATGTATGTAAGATGGTAGTACTAACTTTTAATAGTATTTACATCAAATACACAAATAGTTACCTTCTTTCAAGTAGTTGATCAAAGGCTTGAAATAACCAGCTTCAGCCATATGAAGAGCATGTTGAGTATTGCTAGACAACAAATTAAGCAGCATTCTTGCATCACGACAAGATTGTGGATCATCTGCATTTGAGATTGCAACCAACATCACTATACAACCTTGTATTCTCCCAATCCTCCGACGAACCCCAGGGTCGTCAGAGAGGGTGAGCAGAAGCCCCACCGTGGCCTTCTGCTCTTCCTCGTCTCGTGCCAACGACTTCACCAGCGTAGACAGAAACTCGGAATCCTTCATCTTTTCCTGCACACTTCGATAAAATGTAGCTCATGTTAACGAGTATGAGGTGAGGACCTTTAATTATGGCCTTCACAATACACAACATTTCTCAATTTTCTATTTAATATTGTGTACTTTGTCATTAAATTTAAATGTCATAAAAGTATAACATGTTATGTAAGTGGATACTAAATGGATGTCCAATAAAGTTAAAAATTGATGATCAAATTCATAAAAAAAGCATACCTTGTGCTCATCACTTTCTTGGGCAAGAAACCTCATAATTCGAACTATGATCAACCTCTCTTGCCCCTTGCAAGAACTCATTCTACTGCACAAGATTCTGATCATGTCCTCTTCCAAAATCCTCTCATTTGTGATCATCCCATCTCTGATAAACTCATCCAACACCAAAAGGGAATCCTTGAATCCCTCTTCTCTACCATACTTAATCTGCAAAATAGCATCATCCACTGTCATAACACTCATAATGTCTTCCTCCTCCACTATCTCCGTCACAACCTCTTCTGTTTCCTCCTCCTCTGTTTCTAACTCTGTTTCAAACCCCATCTCGGTCTCCGCCTCGTTCGATTCAGAACTCGAATCGAACCTCACATTCATCATCTCCTTGCAGAGCTCCTCGATCCTCCGCTTGTTCGACAACGGAGACGCGTGGCTAGCGAAGAGGGTGAGGCCCAGAGACCTCCCAAGATTCTGTATGAGGCACTCTATGTGCTTTGCTGGTGAAGAATCTGTGGCTGCTGCTGCCCTTGCTCGGTTGAAGTCACTCTCTAACGAAGCCATCGCCTTCTCTAATGCTGGCACCTCTGTTATCTCCATACCCTCCTTCATCTCATTCAGAATTGGGTTCAGTTTCTCAATCAAGATTGAGAACTCTGCAACTGCCTCTGTTTTGAATGATGATGATGATCTTGAGTTTATGGGTGATGATGAATCAAATTCCTCCATTTTTCCTTTTGAGTTTTCTGGGATTCTTATGATTGGAAGGATCTTGAAATTTGATAAGAGTTTTATGTATATTGTGTTGGTAAGAACAAGTCCAAGAGGTAGCAAGATGAAGTGTGTCAATTTGAGTGGCTTCTTCTTGTTTCTTGCTTTGTAATTTCCAAAGACCTTGTTGTTGAGAGAGAGAGAGAGAGAGAGTTGGAAGGTTGTGGTGTGTATGGTTGTGAATAAAGCATCTTGGTGTCATATTCAAGTTTCAAAACTATACTAATACTATATGGAGTGGTGAAAGTGATTAATTGTTGTTTAGTATGAAAGGATTTGCTTTGGAGGGCCATTTGCTTATTTAATACTACTAACTAATCTTATTTTGGAGAAGAAGAAGTCAACTCACACACTTATATACATCACATGTGTGTGAGAGAGATAAAGACATGCAATGGGCAAAGGTTAGGATTTAGGCAAATGGAAAAGCCAGAGAGTGATGGGGCATATTTTTATATAAATATCTTTAGAATTATAATTAATTAATGGAACAATGTTTGTGACATTTCAACTGTACGGCAAAAAATCATTCTTTTACACAGTAAATAATGGATTCGATGTTTTATATTTGTGTGATACATTTTATATTATATAGTTGAATTTATTATTTTAATTAATATTTATTAAAAATAAAAATTTTATTATGATATAATAAATTATAATTATTAATTATTAAAAAATTATTATATATCCTATTTAGATGGGATGAACTTGATATTAGATACAAAAGTAAATCAAAATATATAAATTAAAATATAAAATAAAATTAAAAATAAATTAAAATTTAATTGTGAAAAATAGAATATAAGTTGCAAGTAGAATACTAAATTTCTTTTGAATATCCTTGATAAAGTTAAATTACATTCGCAATATGAATTAAAGGGTATTTTAATACAATAAACAACATCATTTTAAGTCATATAACTAATAAGTCATATAACTAATAATAATGTGGACAAATTGGGGGTTCAAGTTCGATTTCACTAGAGGTAATTGACGTGTAAAATTCTGAAAAATTGAAACTTGCTAACTTTGTGAACCAAATTAAAAATATATATATGTAGTTTTAATATAAAATAGTTTTTTAGTTTCTTTGGTCACGGAAAAGATTTTTCCCCTCCCCCAAATCAGCTGTAAGAAAATATCGTTTCATTGATTTTAAACGTAAAGATATTGCAATGCACTCCTCGGTCTAATTCAAACTTAATAATATAAAATACTAAAGTTCTTGGCAATGTTTGCTTACTAAAGGTTGTATGTATGTGTAGAAAAAGAATAGAAAATGTTAAATTTCATATTAAAGAAAAAGACCCACCAATCACATGAACACACTACTTTTCCCTAGAAATGGATTAAATTATCGAATCAAACGAAAATGTGAAGTCTTCCAACTGATTAAAAGCTTTGTTGAATCTTAGAATAGAATTATTTTGGTCAAAGTTGTTTCGTGCAAAAAGTGTTTAAGTTTCAATAGAAAACGAGTGGCATTTCTTCATTATATGTCCAAGTTCCAAGTTCCAACTATGTTGGAAGGTTATTATACCGCCGACGGACGCACATTTTTTTTACTAGAACTCAAATTGGTTTTAAGGATTTTTTTGCATAATTATTCGTTAAAATACAGATAAATTTAGAATTTTATAACTATAAAAAATATTAAATTTCTTATTTAGTAGTGGCTAAAATCCTCCCTTAACCTTTAGGTGGCGTTTACTTGAGTGATTAACTAGATTGATAAAATATAGGATTGCGTATTTAAATGATAAGATTATAAAATTAGTTTAAAATCAAATAATCCATCATTTATCCATCAAAGTAAACATTGGATTAACTTAAATTAATTTTATCAATCCATCTTATCATACAAATCATACAAAGTAAACTTCACTTTAGTGTATCCGCTCCGCTAGCCCCCATAATTATTATTTTTTATTATTAATTATCACTTTTCAATTAGGATATATTGATTAGGGTATATGTAATATAATATTATTCATTAAAAATTTACAAAAAATAAAATTTAAAATTATAGTAATCCGTATACTGATGTAGCATTACATGACATTGTTACATCAGTCATAAACACGTTATGTTGTGAGGTTCTATTATAGTTTATGTTATGAATTTTAGCTTATTAATTTATTTTTCACGCTAATATTTAATGATTATAATCCCTTTTAGTCTAAATTGTGAATTTTGCTACCAATTATGTAGTAGATGCTCGGTCCGGCCCGCCTGTCCAAGGTACCCGAGGTTTGGGTTGAGTTGGACTTTAAAAATCGAGATCCGAAAAAAATCGGACCTAAAAAGCCCGTCCAGAGAACCCCATGGACCTACCGGGTTTTGGGCTTAAAAAGTCCGAGGTTTTGAGCTTAAAAAGCCCGTCCAATACAAATAGTATTTATATTATTTATATTTATTTTTAATTAAAATATTATAAATTATAACATTAAATTATTAAAATTAAGGTAAGTTACTTATAATCTTTTTTGTTTAGAGATAAAAATAATTATTTTATAAACATTTACTATAAAATCTAGATAAATAATAAATAATTTATTATACTAAAATTATTAAAATTTAAATATATATTATAATAACCAGACAGATAAAGCCCGCCCGCCCGGTAGCCCGTAAATGGTCGGGTTGGTTGAGCTTCATATTTTTAGGCCCAAAACTTTTCGGGCGGGCCAACTTTTCAAAAAACCCGATTACTCGGCCCGACAGTTTTGACAACTCTATATGTTTATGTGTTTCTATGCATAAATTTGATGCATAAATAATCTGAACCATAAATTATACAAAGATCCAAATTGGTTCCTAATTTCTATATAAAGATGAGCTCATTTCAACCATTTCCTATATATATAAAACTTATGCTTTGAGGTATCTGTTGGATTCAAAATGAATTCACTACAAATAAATAGAAAAGAGTATGAAAGCTCCAAAAGATTTGGAGTTCATACCTTAGATTAAACGGGTTAAAATCAGCCGTTTAAGATAGTTGGGTCTCGCGTTCGCCGGCAGAGCTTGCAAAATAAGACCAGGGAATGATTGGAGTTCTTCGGGAAGAGTAACTAACCTTAGAAATGAAAATGAATGAGATATATATAGTCTTGTATTTAGATGATAAAAGAGTTATACCACTAAGATAACAACCTTTGTTGCATAGTTCAGTTTACCAAATCTTCTCTTATGAGACAGAGCCACGTCACCAGTGGTCCTCGTTGATTGTTAGAGTCTTTCCACGTGGTAGACAATTATTCTGGACCATGTTAAATGGACTCTGACATGTGTCAGTACTTTATTCACGTAAAACACGTTGTTAGCATATCCTGAATAATATAAGATGTCTTTATTGGGCTAAGGCTCAATGAATTTGGAAGCCCGTGTAGCCTTAAGTAAATTTTGTTGAGCAGAGCCACGCACCTTTGTTCGAGCCAGCAAACTCCTTCAAGAGGTGGGTCTGTAGGTTCAGACCCATTGACAATGTCGTAGGTCCACTATGATGATAACATATCCTTGAAATAAGTTCTTGGGAGATTTGTGGATTTCTTGGTGGTAATTTCGTAAATTTTTGGAACTTTTCATATAGAGTTTATATATTTTTGGAAGATTCGTAAAATGTTCTACCGTGCGAATCTTTCAATTTTGGTCTCTCGTATTTAATTTTAATTTTGTTAGTTTTGTTTTAATTTTAAAATTTACTTTAAAAAACATTTTAAATTAAATTAAAATAGACATTAATTATAATAAAGAAATTCATTAAAATTTAAAAATTACATTAATTTAAAAAACGACATTAAAATTAAAATTATATTAATAAAAAAACTACATTAGAATTAAAATCACATTAATTAAAAAAATTACATCAGAATTCAAATTACATTAGTTAATAAACAACATTAGAATTAAAATTACATAAATTATTCGTCAAAGGATGATGTCATCCTCACCGTAGGCTCCCTCGGGTTTTTTAGTTGCCTTTACGGAGAGAGTGGACAACATGTCGTCTGAAGCTTCGTCAAATGAATCTATCAAGTTGACTAATTCGAGATCAGCAAGTTGACTCATTCGAGTTTAGCGGGTCCACCGGTCAAAGATGTTGAAAATTGGCAAGAAGCTTGGGAAGAAAATTGGTTGACATAATTTTGACTGGGAAAAGGAAATTGTTAGTTGGAATAATGTGGAGAAGAAAATTGAGAATTGTTGAAAATGGAGGGTGAGAAACTATAAGTTTGGTTTGCAAAACTCGATGAAGAATTATCAAAACTTTGATTATCGGAGCTCATATATTGGCTTCGATTTTTGTAGAAAAAGATGTTAAATTCTTCATCCATCTTTTTTTCAAATTTAGAAGAGAATTGTTTGAAGAGAGATAGTTAAAAGATTGAAAAATTAAAGAGATATATTAAATTGTGGGATTGAAATATGATATTTATAGTGGAAACTGAAAGTTAAAAAAAGGAACATAGAAAAAAAAAATTCAGCAGGCCCGTGAGACCCAAGCCACACAGCGCCGGCTCGCGCCCGGATTCGTGAGGCCGCGCCCGGTCTCAGCAATGCGAGCCAGGCTCGCGACTCAAATCCTCTCCTCCACAGCAGTAGTCTCGGTCTCAGGCGCGGGCTCCTTTGCACCGAACCCCTGCCCGTAAGACCCGCCGTGGGATGGTCTTATTGGTTTGACAGAACACCCAAAGTTAAATCTCATTAGGCATAGTAATATTGGACAAACTTGATCATAGGTGTGGCTCAATTGAGCAGAGAAACTATAGAAGTTGCATAATTATCTTACTTTCGATAAGAGGAACATAAAAGGTCGAGTTTTGAAGTAAAATTGCAGTTAGAAAAGAGCTAAACCACCATGACAAAACAGTGACTCTATACACTATTTGAAAGCTCTTGTTCACAATGCTTCACAAATTCCGAATCTGTGTCCAAATTCAAGTTCTGTTCGTTTGAACCCTTATCTTCAGTTCAATGAGATAATGACAAGAACTAAGTTTCAAAATTGAAAATAACTCATTTTTCTCCTCTATCTATGTTTTGTGAGCATGTGCACGTGTTTGAATAATTTGAGTCGATGGTTATGGATTAGTTAATATACTCAGTAATTTGATATATTCCATACCGTATCAGTCTCCAAAGCAGCATCCTTTTCACTTTTCTTGCTGCTGAGGGAATCCAGTGCTATCATCTTCTATAAACTTGTTTTTTCGTTCGAAAATAATTGCAGGATACACAGTCCTGCAATTGTTTCACGAACATATTAGAATCTACCTTTCTACAAGCATTAATTATACACACACACACACAGGTAAGAAGCTTGAGAAAAAACCAAGGGACATTCTGTTGCTCCACGATCAAGAATTCACATAAACATCAGCTGAAATGTGATAATTTTTGGGTAGTAGCAACCACACTTAGTGTATGTATATTTCAATTACCCTTCATAACAATCCACCATGAAAACATAGTAAGAAAGAACAAGTACACACATCAAACAAACTCAGTGTATTAACGCAGACCAATGGACTCAAATCCTTCGCCTTCACGTCATAATATGTTCAGTGATATCCAATCGGTGCTGGTGATTCATTCAATTGCTTTCCATGACAGTGAATATCCTGCAACAGGCAGAGAGCATAATACAACCTTGTTAGCCCAGAAACGAGACATACAACTTATCTTAAAATATTCACAACCACATACCGATGCATAGTGATTGACATCACGGTGGTGAGCCTCGTCGGCCCTAACAACTACAACAACGTCACGGAGGGTGGCGTCTGGGTTGAGGCGCCAATAGTCAATGGCAATAGAAGGAGCAGGGACGTTCTTGATGTTGCCTTTGTCAAGCTCTTTCAAGAACTCGGTGTACGAGTGGATTGCTTCTTCCTCCAAGTAACCAACGATGCGGTGAGCAAGCTTTGGAGAAGCGAGATAGGCGAGGAAGTAGGCGTTGAAAAAGACGCCCTGGACAGCAAAGACTAAGGCACGCTCATACCAACGGGGCTGAGCCACCTCCATGAAGGTCATGAGATGCATCCTCTCGTTCTCGGCTTCCTCCAGAAGGGCTTTGATCCATCCACCGCTGTGCTCGAACCTCCGCAGCGACTTGCAGTGCAGCAGCATCCCTCCTACCATTCCGGGAACGGCCGCCACCGTCTCAAGCATCATAGCACGGCATCCATACCTCCTCTGTAATGGATTTGGAAAACAAAAGAAAAAAGACAATGTCATCAATCTCAAAGAATGAGGATGATAGTAGCTATACTGATATGATCATACTGTTTGGTCATTTATGAGAATTTTGATCGAGCAACTTGAATTTTTTAGATAAAACGAGACATGAATGCTAAAATCGCCGCCTTCAATATATGATAAGATAATACAAGTTTAAATGAACATTTTAGTACTAGAATTCGACAGATGTGCGTGGCATTTAATTTACTGCATATATGGAAATTAATCAAAATCCTAATGAGTAAAAGCAAAAATTATTGTTCGACTACGAAACTATGATGAAACTGTCTTCCTACGATCTCTATTCATCCATTAACGGACACTCTAGAGCAACTTTGACTAACATATGACAGATAAATTTAAAAGAAAACCCTTTTTGAATTTAAAAGTTATAATTCCGAATCTTTAATTTCAATGAGAACAAAAAATTGAGGATACCTGGATATTAATATATACTACAAATAGATAAATCACTTTATGAATGAAAGCTAAAATTGATTATGAAAATAAGATGAAATTATCTACCTACAATCTCTATGCATTCATAAACGAATACTCTAGAGCAAATAATTTTCACAAACACGAGACAGCTAATTTGAACACTTTTTTATAAATTTTAATAGGATATACAGACGGGGTTGTTTTTGGCCGCTGTGAGCCATAGCAACAGAAAATTAAACAAATTTAATTGAACAAACTATTTCAAAAATAACAAAGAATGGCTCGATTCTTTTTTTTATACTCGCTCTGTTCCAATAATAATCACTCGTTTTGATCAAGTGTGACACTTTTTTTTGTCAAAATAGGTCATTATTAATGACGGATAGGGGTACAAAATAAACTACTTATTGTCATAAATATCTTAAATGAAAAAACTAAACTTGCTTCCAATTGTCATATATTTTCTTTTTAATCTCAAGGCAATCACAATAAGATTCCATTAAAAACCAGAACGTAAAAAAGAAACGAATCATAAATAAACAACAACAAATATAATCCTAATATACAATCCTATTATGTAACAATACCTGAAAAAATATATCAGTAGGAAGTCTGAGTCCCTTGACAGTCCAATAGGCCATCTTGTCCAGAAACGTGACCGGCACGTGATGTTTCTCCAGATCTATACTCAAATCAGCCTTGTACGTCTCCCATGGCTACATCGAAACATTTTCGATCATGAATCAACACGTAAAAGCTCAGAACATAAAAATTAAGTTATGCATAGATGCTCTTTCTTTCTTACCATAAAACAGTTCCATCTCCACTCCGATCCATCTTCCTTGGTAACCTTCGGACGCTCAACTCCCCAGTAACTCACAATCCCCTTGTTATCTTTCCCGTCGCCGCCAGAAGAGGCAGAGCTTCCAGCAGATCCGCCGTTCTCCTTCTCCTCCTCGTGCTGCTTCTCGCCCAGCGCCACCGTGCTGGCGTTACGCGATCCTAGAAACGAGATCCGCGTCCACTTCTCCACCAAATTCTCTGAGCATTTTGGAGTACTACCAAAAACTGTGACGGCGCCGCCGCGAACAGAGGTCTTAAACGACGAAGCACCGCCGCGCGCGACGGTGGTCGAGAAGTAGCGCGGCTGCAGCACCGTTCGCGCCAACTTCGTTGCGCTCCGGCTCATCATCATTATCTCTTAGCTTTGAGAAAAAAGTTAGGATTGACTAGCGAAATATGGAGGTTTAAGAAAAAGCTTTTAGAAGAAGGTTCTCAGTAATGTGTTTCTTCGCGAGGTTTTTGGTATGAAGGAAGTTCGATTGAGAGTTGGCCAATTTATAGGAGGGGTATATTGGTATATAAATCACGTGGCGAAGACGGTCTCCAAATTGCTTGGACTCGATGGTGCATTTCCATTACTGACCTTCCCATACTTTTCGATAAGCGTTAACATTCTAGAAAGAATTCAAAAGACAAAATCGGGCAACACTTTATTTTGAATTTTTTTTTTTTTGAAAAATTGGATTAAATTAAAATTATACTTATTACAAATTAAGGACTTAAATACACACTCGTTTCGAGAACTTATTTCACTGGTTTGACTGTTTTTTCGAGGCTTTATTTTCTAGTTAAAAATACGTTAATTTTTTTATAATTCATATTTCAGAACACAATTATTTACGAGCCAATTAATTTTACATGTATTATTTTAAATGATAATGGCCTTAAATATGATGAGGGCATTATGGAGAAAAATTTAATTTCCAATAGGATGAAAGAGAAACGTAAGTTGCATGAGTGGACGTAACGATCTGTTAGAAGGGCAAAATGAGAAATTGGATGTATATTAAATTAATGCTTTTCTTGGGGAACAAGTCGATGAAAAATTGCGTATGAGCCACGTTCCAATTTGTGGTGCGGAAATAAGAATAGCCGATTAGGCGAAATCAAATCCTCAATTAATTAATGCAACCAACCGCCTCTTACTTAAATGTTTTCTGGATATGTTGCCTTATATTAATTATTTATTTATAAAGAGTTTTAAGAGAATTTGATTTGTTGTTTCATAATAAAAAAGATTTTTGATTTGGTTTGTTGAAAGTTTCACGAACTTTCGGTATTTTTAGAGGTGCAAATGAACTGAACCGTATTAAGAAATTCGTATTGGTTTTAGTCGACTTTGATTTGATTTTGATTTGAGTTTAATTTTTAAATTTTAGAAATGAGGGATCGATTAACGATTTTTATATTTTGGTTTTATCAATAATCAAATTGATCGACATATGGAGTTATAAAATATTGAAAATATATAATTATTATAAATATAAAATAATTAAAATTATATATTGTAAAAAATATATCTAATTATATAAGATATTTAGATTTATAAAATTTTAGATTAAAAATATTTTTTTTCAAAGATATATCATAATTATAAATTATTTATAGCTTCAAAATAAAAAAGTACTTGTTTCCATTCAAAACCGAACCAAATCGAAATTGATTGGTTTTTGATCGGTCAAATTTCGATTGTTTATTTTATTTGAATTGTTAGTTCACTTTATATTTTTCATATTCAGTTTAATTTTTGATTTAAATTTTTTTGATCGGTCTGGTCAACAGACCGACCAATGCACACACATCGGTATTTTAGATTTTGCTTTCTTGGACATAATCTTTAAATTCGTAAACGAAGTATGAACTTTGCGTAGATTGTGTCGTAATTTCAAATAATTACAATAAATTATTTAAAAAGTGAAAGCATTAAATTTTAAATGAATTTAAAAGAATAATAGATGATAGGTATTTATTTTGAGTCATCGTAATACAAATTTATAATTTAAATTTAATGTAATATAATTTTGAATTCTATGACACAATTTTGACATTGGCAATGAAAATTTTAAAATATTTCTTTCTTTTCTCGCACAAGAATTAAATTTCTGAAATAATATAGTAAAAAATATGAATCTCATTTTATTATAATGGTAGCGGGAAAAATCAAAGATTTTGCGTGAAATGTCAATATCGTAGAGGTATAATAAATGACGATGCTTGGTCTTTCCATAATATTACTGTCTTAGCTTTGATAAATTCAAATTATTGGTCCCGATATGAATTGATCTAATGCATGAGGAAAATAATTATGTTGAATATTTTTACGTTTTAGATGTTCAATGGATATGAGTCTGAATTCAAGAAAGATTCAGTCCAGACCTTCAATATTTAAGCATAGATAAGAACCATTCAGTTTATATTTATCACTTGTTTGGTTTGATTGATAAGATTGATATAATCTTTAAATTAATATCCTTGAAACTATGGAATTTTATTAATTTAGAGAGATATTAATATATCGATAAATTAATAATTTATTAATTAAAAGAGAGACTTTTTAAATTCAGCAAATTTGGTACATGTATTGAAAATAAATGAATTTATTATGTTTCAATTAATTATATTCATGTATCAACAACCAATTCATTGTGTATCTACTTTAATATATTCATGCAATTAACAATTACATACATGTATTAATTCATTGTCAATTAAATATATTCATGCATCATAAAGGAAACATATACTATATAAATCTCGATATGGAAATAAAATAATTCATAACACCCAAGTCCCAACTATGTCTTCTCATCTAATATTTATAATTTTTGTAATATTTATGAATTATTAATTTAGAGTTTTGATGGGACCTAATATTTATAAAGGGATTTTTCGAAAACTTATTATTTTATTATCTTATCGAAATTGATGATTTTTTACAAAGGCCCAAGTCGGGACCAGAAGATTTTATTATTTTAGAGAGGTTATTAATTTATCGAGTATTAATTTATAGAGGTTTTACTGTATCTATGATCATTTCTTCCCCCTTCTTATGCTCCCTTAATCACTCTATATAATCAAGTCAATTTGAGTGATTATATAATAACTCATTTGAAATGAAAGATTATGGATAGAAAGTGAGATATTTAAATGTGATTATCCAATCAATTAAACCAAACGATTTATAAGTGTAGGATTGATGAACTGTATCCCTACAGATTTTAAGTGTTTGAAGTTGAAGGTCTACTGTGAACTCGTAGTTTAAAAAAAATTATAGATTAAACTTAGTGTTTCACTTTGCAATTAATTAGTACTCAATATAGAATGAATGATGGTTAACACAATTCAAATATTGAAAGATTAAAGCGATATAGAGTAAGTACACAAGTGCTTGGTTTTTTGCATGGTTCGAAGATAAACACTCCTATGTCAACGATTTTCGATGTGACTCGAGAGTTTCTTACTAAATAGGATGTATGTGTTTTTACGATGATTAATCGTACAAGTTGCATAATCGTTGAGTAAATGCACTTCATTTTATAATAAAAAAGATTTACAATTTAGTTCAACTAATTTTAACTATTAGTTTTAAATGGATAGAGAAAATAGATTATTTTCATTTTCTTTCTCATATGAACTTAATTTATATATATATATATACATATCTTTATTAATTATAAATATACTTTTATAAATAAAATTTTAAAAAATAATTATTAGTAATATGAAGAAAATATGGTTTGTCAAATTATATTAATCGCACTATTTATAACACAAAAATAGGTGTAGTAATAGAGCAAAACAGAGTATCGTATCCACATAAACTGATAATCGAAAACGCATTGATTAAGTGACGCAAATATTCAATTATTATATAGATAGCAAATATTGAATATGTGTTATAATAAGAATTAAAAAACATTTGCGAACGATGATATAAAAATTAAATAAGAAAAAAAGTATTTCAGAGCAATGTATGGACGCTACATCAATTATTGAATTCACCTATTAAATATAATTACAATATTTAATTCAAATTCGTCAGATATTCATATACTCTTGTTAGGGCAGTCTACGAACGTGGATTAATACCTAGTATATCACCCGTGAGTATCAATAACTAAAATATTTAACTCCCAAAAGCACGATAAGAATATCCTCCCACAGTCCACCTATCTTCACTAGGTCTCAAGACGAGATCTGTATTATGTTTTATTGGAGTATGATTAATAAGTAACCCAAACAAAGCATGCAACAAAGAAAGTGCAGCTCAACAAGGTGGCAACGACTATATTCTACAAAACAGTTATGGTTTGTTTAGTTTGTTATGGTTGTTGGGAGTTGTTAAATGTAGAAGGTAATAGAAAGATCGAGTAATATGTAGTTCCTTCATGATCTTTCTTTCTGTAGTGAATCTCTATAAATATAGAGAGTGTGGAACATATCATCGATGTATTCATTCTATTTTCACATACAATAATAAACACTTCTTCTCTTCTTTCTTTAAAAGTTCAGCTGAGTTTATCTTCAATATGGTATCAGAGTCTGATTTTTTGGAGATTTCTTGTATTGATCCATAGTGTCAAATAATTTAAATTCCTCGGCGCCGCTACCCACATTTCATCCATTGATCTTATAGCTTGATAACGATAACTATGCATACTAGCGTGTGCAAGTTCTCACGACTATTAGAGCTCATGGTTTCGAGGAGTTTATTTCTCATACCACTGTAGCTCCAGCTCCTTACATTTCTAGTTCTTCTATATCTTCAAACTCAGCTCCACCGACGGTTAATCCCGAGTATCAACCTTGGCTTCGCAAGGATCAATTCCTTATGAGTTGGATGTAATCATCCATTAGAGAATTTATGTTTTGTCATATTGTTCGTTGTTCTTCTTCTAAGAAAATCTGGATAGTCTTAAAACAATTATTTCTTTCTCAATCTCGTGCTAGAGTGCTTCAACTCAAGAAAACTTTGAATTCTCAAAAGAAAGGTGCAATGGCTGTCAATGAGTTTTTCTTAAAAATGAAATATTCAGATCAATTAAGTGCTGAAAAACATATTATTTCTAATGATGATCTTGGAGACTATATTGGATCTGAATTTTAGGCTGTGATTGTCAACTTAATGCATAGATCTCCAACTCCTTCCTTGCAGGAGATACAATATGTACTTCAATCATATGAAGTGAGACTGCAACAGTCTGATTACTCTATTGTTGATCACATGGCTCATTATGCAACTCGTGGTGGAGGAAGGAGTAATCGTGGACGTGGCATGGTTGGAAGAGGTGGATTCAAGGCTGGCGAGAGTAAAGACATTTGCCAATTATGTGGTAAATCTGGTCACATCTCATCTAAGTATTACAGAAGATTCCCCTAACTTCTCAGGTGTCGAACAACAAATTATCACCACTACTCCACAAGAATATGTTGCTGAGAATGAAGTTTCTTTTGAGTACGAGTATGATGAAGAGGATGGAGTGTGGTGTGTTGATAGTGGTGCTACCAACCATGTAACAAATAGCATGCAAAATCTGCAAGTTACAACACCTTATACTAGATCCGAGGCTCTCACTATTGGTAATGGTAAGGTTATCCCAATTTTCTCTATAGGTAGAAACTATCTCTCATCTTTATCTTCATCTAACTCTTCTCTTCTTCTAAACAATATTCTTCTTGTCCACAAATAAAAAAAAATCTCTTATAAGCATCTCTCAATTTACAAGAGATGATGTGATTTTTGAGTTTCATGATACTCACTGTTTTGTGAAGGACAAAGACACTCTCAAAGCATTACTAAAGGGGATAACTTCACAAAGGACTATTCCAGATTGATCTGTCCTCCCCATGCCATAAGCCAAACTCTAGATCAAGGTCTGCTAGTTCTACTGCTGCTTTGTCTTCTACTCATAGCCTTCAACATACTTATGTTGCTTTTCTATCTACATGTAATGAAGTTTGTTCTTCTTCTACTTATAAAGCTTCACTGGTGTGTAATCTCTCTGAAAATGTAGATACTGAAATAAATGTCTGGCATTAGAGGCTTGGCCATCCTCATTATAAAATTCTATCTCATGTGTTACAGTCTTTAAATGTTCCTAATTCTAAACATCTACTTAAGTTTTGTGATACATGTTGTACTGGCAAGTTACATCAAATTCCATATGTGTCTCAATCTCTTAAAACAACCAAGCTTTTTTAGCTTATACATTCTGACATTTGGGGGCTAACTCATGTACCATCTATTAAAGGATACAAATATCATATCCATTTCCTTGATGACTTCACTCGGTACACATGGATTTACCATCTTACTCTCAAATCTGAAGCATCCACTGTAGTCAAACAATTCTTTAAGTTTGTTGATTGTCAGTTTTATACATCTATCCAAGCTTTTCAATCTGACTGGGAAGGAGATTATAGGCCGTTAGTATCATTCTTTAAAGATTTAGGAGTTCATTTTCAACATCATTGTCCTCATATCCATACACAAAACGGGAGAGATGAAAGAAAACATCAACATGTAGTGAATATAGGTCTTACTCTTCTAAGCCAAGCTTCATTACCTTTGTCTTACTGGTGACATGCGTTTGAGGTAGCAACATTGCTGATAAAATAAACTACCTACTCGAGTCCTCAACATGAAAACTCCTCATTATACTATTTATCACACTAATCCAAACTACTCCCTTCTTCATGTGTTTGGTTGTGCTTGTTTCCCTTATCTAAGACCATATAATAATCATAAGTTGGGATTTAGATCTAAGAAATTCATATTTCTTGGTTACAGTTCAAATCATAACGGGTATTGTTAGGGTTTGTATACCTCAAAACATGCTTTATGCTTGGACGATATATCAAATTTGTTTTCAATTGCACTTTAATGAGAATAAATGTTTCTATCATTTGTTTGTCATATATATTATATATATATTGAATAACAAACAAGTTCATTTATTACAATTGTAGATTGTGTGGTGGATCGATGATAGCGGAAGGTAACACAAGTCGGCTCCTTTGTAATATAAAGTCACAGTCTAGACAGTATTGGACAGTCTAGTCGGTAAAGGCCGCGATATCATTTCCATGAGACTGACCTTAGCTCGCAAAATGATATCGGAATGTATAAGCGGTTACACATGCTTTGCGTATACATATTGAGTGGTTTCATAGTGAGATAAGTTCTAACGTGCTGATACTTAGAACGAGGTCTCGGAATTAATTCATTTCTTGATCTGTGATGATGACATTAGTATAGGCGGTTGATTATACGCTGCTTTGATTCATCTACGCTTGCGAGTTTTTCGTAACTCTAAATAGAGATGTTTTGGATAGTAGTCGTCGGCTTAGCCAGAAGTACTCGATTGTCAGGCGTACAGAATCGCGTCTCGATGACACGAGTTGATTAAATCCACGTGAGGCGTTCAGAAAGGTTTATTGCATAAGAAACCCGACCGGTTGGAATTTATTCTATATGAAATATTAAAGCTCTGAACCGGATCACTCACGAATAAATATATTAATTAATTGTGAGTTGTCAACAAACTCAATTAATTAATGGATTTAGAAAATCTAAAACGCGAGGAAATAATTAATGACAAAAAGGTTACGTCCGTAATTCGAATGAATCAAGATGAGTTCAATATTTATCCTATAACGGAGTCGATAAATATTTATAATAGAACTACTCTTTACTGCATTTACATGGAGTAATTAATTGGGGGAAAATTTAATTTAATTAATTAATTTAACTCTAAAGGTTGGGCCAGCTAATTAATTAAATTCAATTGGGCCCAAAAGGAGACTTGTAAATTAATTTAATCTAATTATGGATTTGTCCAAGCCCATATTAATTTTAAATATAATTTAAATTTGAATTTGAATTATTGTTGTAACTGCAAGAGATAAAGAGGGGATATAGTTGCTATTATTTGAGATCTAATTCATTCTCCTTGGAAATCCTATCTTAGCCTTCTACATCTATAAAATAGAGAATAAGAAGAGCCACTTTCTCTCTCCTGGATAGAAAACCGGCGCCACCTAAGAGATTTCACTCTCTTAATTTTTGAAATTATACAGTATTCTACGCTGTGTATTTTCAATATTCTTTTTCTCTTGACTTCTAGATAGATTCTCCCTCATGATATTCTAGAAGATTGAAGGGTAATAGGATAGAAGTTTCTAAGGTGAGATTTGGTGGAGATCAAGATTGTAGATCCAACGGCGTGATTGCATATCATTGCTAGCGATTCAAATCGCTTCTCCACAAGCAGAGGACTTGCGTAGGAGAATGCATAATTTATGTTTTTCCGCATTATATTCTCCTATGTGGTTTTAAGAATTAATTATTTGTGTGATTAATTAATCTATGGATCCTGTGTTTTCGTGAGCCCCTCATACCGGTTCCATCAGTTGGTATCAGAGCGGTCATAGAATTTAATTATTTATATGAATTGGATTTAATTCTTATTTATGTGCCTTTTATCGTAATTTGATATTAGGGATGCTAGATTTAATTTTCTGCATTATATCATGTTATTACGTGGCATATATGATTTAATCCGCTTATTTTTGTTTATTTGTTTTTCGGTGCCCGATTTGAGGCTTTAATGTAATCACACGGGGGTTGACCGTGTTAGATTAGATAGATTAGAATATTTCCCTGTAAATTTCATATTTATTATGTAATTTGAGTGGAGAAAAATTTGCGCGAAAAACGAGGTGGAGAAACGAAAGCCGGCGCAGGCACTGGCGCGAGTGGCAAAGGGGCCGGCGTAGGCTAGCAGGCGTTGACCCTGTCCCAGCGGGCGTTGGCGCAGGCGGCACAGCGCCCGACACAGGCCAGCGGGCGCTGGCGCGGGCTAGTAGGCGTTGACCGCTTGGCAGCCCCGACTGCGAGCGAGACGGGTCCCGGACTAGCCTGTTCCTACTCCAGAATTCGAATTTTGAATTTTTGGGATTTTAATCCCGGTTTAAATTTGAAATTTGAATTGAAGATCATCTAGAAGAGAAGAAGATGGAGGATTTAATTTGTATTCCTTAGATTTAGGAATTAGTTAGTTATATCTTATTTTTGGATAATTAATGTAATTATTTATTATATGCTTATCTGAATTTTAGACATGTCATAATATGTGATTATCCATGTTAAAAAACTTTTTTCAAAATTAAAAATGACTAAGCGATAATTGTAATTGCATTTTATTAATTTAATTTGCTTAGATTACATATGGTCTCCATGAGACGGTCTTTTCGTGAAGTAACTTGTCTTGATTCCAAGCAGGATCACATTTTACCAGTTCACGTGATAAGACTTCTCTATAGATGGTTGTAAGAATTTAATTGGTGGCAATATGACCTCTCGGATGTGGGCTTATTAAAGTCAATTAATTTCTTTGGTGTCAGGCTCATGGTAATAGCTTAGGTGTAATTTGACAGTTATAGCAGCACTGCGCGGCCTCTGACTGATGAGTTGCATGACCAGTAAAAACATTTTAAAATTGATTGTGTAATCGATCACACTGCGTGACTTGCATGATTGGTTTTAAACAGTATGTTCAAAAGCATGATCTTTTTTTTTTGAAGGTTTTTGATTATTTGCGTTTGAGCATGTATTTATGATAGTTTTTTGGATTTATTCTTATGTTCTTTAAGCATGACTTTCAACTCACTTGCCCCGTTATTTTATTTCACGCGACGGTCTTATTTATATTGATTGTTTTAATAATTGGACAAAGTCCTGACTACAATGACACGAGATTTGTTCTTGACAAGAATACCCTCCAGATTCCCTAAACACCATCTGGGAAGGAGAAACTTCGGTTAACAAGAGATAACAAACTACAAGTGTCTAGGGTTTGGTCAGATAGGACAATGGAAATCTGACTATCTACTTCGTTATAAGCGGGAGATAGTCAAGATACATCTTACGCCTTAGTAGTGGAAATATGTTTGGTGGCTAGTTCTGCCTAGTCTTGGGTAGTAGATACAAGAGCCACATACCATGTTTGCTGCATCTCGTAGGCATTCCTGCGAACTAGACTACTTAAGGAAGGCGAGAGTTCCAATTTTTGGGCAACCACTACAAGAAAAAAGGCCAACAACAACACCAAAAAGACAACGGTTTTTAAATAAAACCGTTGTTGTAGGGGAAAAAACCGTTGTGGTAGCTAAAACCGTTGTCTTTGAGCAAAAAAATGCGCTAATAGACAACGGTTTTACATTGATGTTGTCGTAGCTCCGTTTTCATAGACAAAATGCACGCTCATAGACAACGGTTCTACAAACCGTTGTCTTTATCTGTTGTCATAGACAAATCTTCTTCAACTGAAATTTTCCAAATCTCTTAAACCCTAAATCCGGCGTCGCCATTTCCAATCCTCTCGTCGTCTTCATCCAAAATGTATATGGAAAATAACGCAGGTATTGTTTTGCTTTCATAATCAAAACTATTATCTCCTACCCTCTTCACATTCACAATCACAGATCATCACAATCAGAAACCCTTTTCTGTCGATTTGGTGTGAGATTCAAATCGCGAGTACTAGGGCTTCCTGTTCGAACACAGACGCTCATTCCTGGAAGGTGATTCACTTCGGTGTTTGAAACAGCTTTCAGCAAATCCTGATAGGAGATTCGCGATTCCTGATTTGAACCAAAGTACGCGACACTCAAATCGTGTAGGGTTTCCTCTCTGCGCGTGAAGAGTTTACTCTCTGTGAGATTCAAATCGTCAAGTTCCTGAGCGACCCTTCGCAAGAAGTGATTCATTTGGGTGATTGAACTTCTGCTAAAGGATTTTTAGGGAGTTTATTTCTAATCTACTTATTCTCTTGCTCCCTGAGACTACCGATTCTGTGCTCACTCTGTTGCATGTTCCAATTTCTGCGCAGCTTATTTCACTTTTCTGGGCATTTGCTGTGATATCTGATTCACTGGACATTTCGATTCTGTGCCTTCTGTATTGCATGTTCTATCTCTGCAAGGTCTAATCTTGAATCTGATTTGCTGGGAAATTTCTGCGTTATTTGATTTCAACATATTTTAACTTACTCTGTTTGCATAGATTCACTGTGAGTTCATTCTACTAGCATAAATTCCCCCTGGATTTGTATGCTGCTGTGAATCCCATCAGATTGACTGAACATTTTTTTGTGATAACTTGGTTAAAACCTTGATTTTGGTGCTCTTTCTGTCTGAATACCTGATCACCTTTTGTTGGATATAGGATCTAATCACTAGCTCGTTGCTACTCCTGCTATTGTATCCTTGCAATCTGTTAGCTTAGAGTTCCCAAACTGCATACACTGTTAGAAGCTGATTTACTGGGCATTTGCTGTGAATATCGCATTATTGCTTAATCTCCTGTGCGATCCAAATTGTGAAGTTGCAGCAAATTTCATTTGGGAATTTGAACTTCCGATGCTGTGCTTCATTGTATCACATATTCTAGCCCTGTTTTACTGAGCATATCTCTGTGATAGCTTGATTAAAAATCTGATCTTGGAGCTCTAACTGTCTGAAATTCTGATTATCTTTTACTGGACCTAGGATCAAAACTATAGCTCGTTTCTGGTTGATTGAATTCTGTTACAGGCATAAATTCTGATTTTCTGGTACTGGACCTAGGTTCTGAAACTTAAGCTTAAATTATGATTTTTTGGGCATATTGAGGCTTTAATCTGCATTGGTTATCACTGCTCCATTGCTATCTTAACTCTACTGTAATTGTTGAGTTTGTTTGTGCAGATTTCACCCCCTGTTACTCTTCAATATTGCGAAGAGGTTATCTTGTACTGATTGCTGAATTGAAAACTGATCCCTGTACTGTTCTGCCTTGACTCATTGAGTTTTGGACATGTGTGCTGCTGCTTTGCCTTTTGTTATTTCAGATAATAAGAGGCAGCCTAGCCAGCGCATGTATATTAGCTTTTTTGTTCTTTATTCTCCTGATTGTGTTAGTTTAGTTCAGCCTGATCAGTAGATTTTCTGGGTTATCAGGTTTTCATCTGTGAGCAAAAGTTGTATACAAGATCCCAACTTAATCAGCATATAAACACTGGTGATTCAGAGGTGGATGGAACTGAAAGTGAAAGAGATGGCTTCTCAGGACATCCTATCTGTAAATTTTGCGAGATGGCTTCTCACCACCCATTCACCATCGTCAACACCGATTTGCATCCATTGTTTCCCGAATCAGAAGTAGGCAATCCTATTACCACCTTCAAGCTTTATTTATTTATTATTTTTGATATAAAAGGGATTGAAAAGGTTAATGTTGAATGTGTTCAATGTTGATATAAATGGAAACCATGGCTTGCAATTAACTGGTTTGTCAACATTCTACATAGTCCATTTTGAATTCTGAGAGTTCAAAAGTTGCAAGGCCTATTGTTTACATTAAACTTTTTAATATGCTTATTTTGGCTGTTGAACTATAGTGTATGGCTGCTACTTTTTAAACATTATCCATCAGCGACTTGCTCCGGCCACCCGCCACATGGGGACTGAAAAGCTTGACCAATAATTCTTTTTCTTGGAGCAGGGTCCAACCACATTGCTCTTTCTCCACGTATTCAGACTTTGTTTATTTTTCTCTACGGTTCCTCTATTTAGAATGGAGATCGATTACTCGAACAAGCTTGTAATTGCCCCAATGGTCCGAGTTGTGAGTGCTCTCCATATTAATTTCTGGTGACATTGATGATGGATATCATTGCTGATTTTTATTTTCAACTTTGTAATTTTTATTTTTACCTTTTTTGATTTCCTTGAGCTTTATATTTGAACTTTAGGGCACAATGCCATTCAGGATGATGGCTGCTGAATATGGTGCTCACATCACATATGGTGAGGAGATAATTGACCACAAAATCATCAAATGCGAGCGTCGGATTAATGTTTTGTTTGTTTCAATTTGTATGTGTGTGTTGCGAGTTTTTATTTGTTGTTAAAAACTCAGTGAGTGATCCAATATATTGAAGCACTTTCATCCTGATGGATCAGGAACTTATGTAATTGCTGCATGTAACTAGATTTGCTTGGGACTATTGATTTGGTTGAGAAAGGATCAGAGACTGTAGTTTTCAGGACATGTCCTGAAGAAAAAAGTAGGGTGGTATTCCAGATGGGAACTTCAGATCCTGTGAGGGCTCTTCGTGCTGCCCAAACTGTGTGAGTAACTTGCTTTTACTTTGGGTTTTCTTATTATCAAAGTGCATGTTAGAATGTGAATTTTGTTGCCAGTTGTTTTGAGTGTGGTAGGATAGAGAACTCAACAAGTGTGACATGCAGCTTTAGAACATCTAAAGTGCACTTATAGCATTTTTTCAGTGTGGTCTTATCTTGAATTAGACATAAGCTTCAATTAACTGGAAAGTGGAAGGCGCAAGCATATTCAGTGGTCACTCTAAGTCTAGGAGCTCTAAGTGTCTTATAGTTTGATTAGAATACTTGCATATATTAATGTGGATTCATCAATATGGTATTCTTGTATTTCATGGTAACCTGGACGGCAGATGGCTGCATTATGTCTTAATGAAATATTACATTGTAAGGGTTTATCTGAAAGTTAGCATAAGACTAATTATGTAGGGTCCACTATTCATGTTAAGATGCAGGGTCCTATTGGTTGTATTATATGATTTATAGCAACAATTATTTGTAAGTGATTCTATCTTTTAGGTGTATGGATGTTGCTGCAGTATATATAAATATGGGTTGCCCCAAAACCTTCTCTGTTAGTGGTGGAATGGGCGCTGCACTATTGAGCAAACCAGATCTCATTCATGATGTGAACATTCCTCATTTTGCTTTAACTTCCATTCTTTTTTGGGTTCCACTACATGCCTTTGGAGTCTTATATTTTCCTTTTCAAACCTAGATTTTAACAACATTGAGATTATAACTTTTTGTAATTTTAGGTTTATTTATGTTTGGGACCATGTAGTTATCAAACTTAAATTAAGTATTGTATTGGAGCTTGCTTTGGTATTTTTATGATTAAAGTTGAAGTGCTGATGAATATTGCAATATGCTTTTTGATGTTTTTATTTCAATTTAATATTTATTTTATTAGTTTTAGCAATAGGTTCAAAAATATAATGTTGTCTTATAACTCAACGACAACGGTTTTATAAACTGTTGCTATGGGCGAATATTTCTTTCTATCTACCACAAGGGTCCTAAGAAGCGTTGTCTATAGGTGAATTTTTTACAAGACCTACGACAACGGTTTTAAGAACCGTTGTCTATGAGCGAATTTTTTTTATATACGACAACGGTTTATAAAATCGTTGTCTTAGCCGTTGTTGTAAATATTTACGACAACGGTTATATTACCGTTGTCTATGAGCGAGAATATACGACAACACCACTTTCGACAAGGGTCGAGAACAAGCTACGACAAGGGTTAAAAACCCTCGTCTATTAGCGTTTTTGTAGTAGTGAACGCTACGAAAGTGGCGGTCGTTACAGTGGGAGATGTGCAGTTGAAGATCACTTCTTATGTTCAAGTATTGAGAGATGTTTTGTTCGTGGCCAGTTTTAGAATGAATTTAATTTCGGTTTCTAAACTGATCCAGTGTAGACATTTAGTTTCCTTTGATGATTATATAATTATCAAGATGAGAATTATGTTATCTGCACAAGCACGATGGTAAACAACTTATATACTATATCTGCGCAGCCTAAGCAACAAAAGTGCAACTTTTAACTCATCGACGAATTCTAAGAAGAGAAAAGATTTTTGTCTTTCGTCGAATGATACATATCTATGGCACTTAAATCTTGGACATGTTAACCTTAGGAGGATTCAATAGTTAGTGGGACACGGGCCTTTGGATAAATTTCAAGTTGAGTCATACCCGACTTGTGAATCCTGCTTGGAAGTTCAAATGACCAAGAGACCATTCAGGGTCAAAGTAAATAGAGCCCAAGATGTGTTGGATATCATCCAGTCGGACATTTTGTAGTCCAATATCGACTCAGGCCAGAGGTGGCATGCAATACTTCATTATTTTCATTGATGATTATTCAAAATATGGATATGTCTACTTGATGCACCATAAGTTAGATTCCTTTCAATTAAGGAATTCAAGGTACTTGTGGATAATCATCAGAAAAAGACTATCAAGTGTCTGCGTTCTGATCGCAGAGGCGAATACCTCAGTGCTGGGTTTTTTGAAAAATCTGTCGAAAGCAGGGATTCTGTCACGACCCGCCTACTTAACTATTGTATTAACTATGTAAACGGATCGCGACTACGTGTAATGAAGGAACGAACTTGACCCCTAATTAATTACACTTTGACTAATATCAAATACGCAGAAGGTTGAATGACAATTAAGTAACGCAATATCGAGGGTACAATTTACAATTTAACGAACCAAAAAGGGCGAATCGGGGTAAAAAGGATATCGATTTTCATAAAAATTTGAGCAGCATTTCCTTTGTAAATAGGTTAATTCCGAACAAACAAAAGAAAAACAACGCAGGATATAATAAGTCATCACATATATCACAAATGGTTAGGAACATCCAAAACCAACAGGAGATTATATGTACGATATCAAGTTTCAACGACAATAAGTTGAATAAATTCAGGTTTCTAAACATAACCAACCAAAGATAGTGAGTCAGCAACTACTATACATGACCAACATTTCAAAAGATAATTCAGAGTTTTGGCAACAGATAGGGTGGTTGAGAATTATGTGTGACGACATAACCTCGGGGCAACTAGATACACCTATTAACAAGCAAAAAGGAAAGCCCGAATCAGCATCCCTCACCATCGCCAACTCCGCTGCTCAACCTGCACATTTAGAAATATATGCAGGGCATGAGTACTATATGTACTCAGTGGGCACATTGCCAAAAACATTTAAAACATACTTTTATGACTTGCCAACTAAAGCAATACACATGGTTTTAATTTTAAAAGAAATAACCTGTGTATGTTTTCTTTTTAAAAAAAATTCCCATGCTCATGCTGTATCTTAACCTAATCATGACTTGTGTCTGCAGACAATTCATCCAAATATACCATATCTACGCAATCTTGTGTTGAAAGGTAGGCCTCCCCTTCAACACTATGACCGGCCAACCCGCTCGCTGACTCACGGTCATAAATGTGTACACAAACCCGTACTGGTAGCTCGTCCAGCATAGGGCCGACGCCGTAATTCTCTCGTAGATAGGCATCATGCAGCGTGTTTAAAACAGGCAAGTCACAAAATCTTTCAAATAATATGCATATCAAAATATTACATAATAGTATGCACATTTTAGTTAAGAAATGCCCACCTCACTAACAGCTTAGTCTTACAATCTCAGTTCTTCTTCCTTCAGCTCCGTTCCCTTTCTCTCTACTCCGCTTGCACCTTAAATATATAAATATGGAGTATATTAGAAAAAAAATATTATTTCATTACTTCTCAATTATACTTACTTAAATATAGTCTATCATTTCAACTTGGGTTTGTTACTAGGGGTTTTGACCTTCTCTCGGGTCATTGCATCCTTAACTGATTTAATTATTATTAACTTTATAAATATACTCAAATATGTATTTTAAGCTTATTTATAAGCTTACTTATAATATTTAACCTTATACTTAGTAATTATGCATATTCTTGGTTTATGTCAAAATACCAACTTATGCATAATTATCTTATTGATATCAATCAAGCTTGATTATTCAACTATTAGTACTTATAAATCATTATCTACTCTTGAACCTTAATTAACTTATATAATTATAATACTTCCTTCTTTACATACGAAACTAACAAATTCTAACTTTTACATACTTGGCTAATAAAATCCAATAAATTCACATTAGCCATTATATTCATTCCTTATCTCAAATATCACATTAAATCAAACAATTAAAATCTCTATATATAAGTTTTAATCATGCCCTTTTTCTTGAAAATTAAAGATCTTAATGTAAGAATGATTCTATCTTTAATCTCTTGATTTAACCATGCTTAATATTGCTTAATAAACTCCAATGCATCATCACTCAATCTAAATAGCATTAACATATATGTAAACTTAGAAACTCCATAAACTAATTAAATTTTGAAAGTTCATTTCTAATGCTTGAAAAATTCTAAATAAATTATTCTAGACATTATTCATGTCAATAAACTCAAATATGATATCAATTTAAACAAATAAAATCAAAATCTCATAGGATAAATAGGGTGAAAATTTCGACCCTTATAGTGAAGGTTAGAAAGTTTGATTTTGATTTAATTCCTTGTTCTAATCATGTTTATTGATATCTAATGATACTTATTCATGCTCAATTCAAGAAAATTCACACAAATTCTAATAATTCAAAATTAGGGTTCATGTAGAGATTTTAGGGAAAATCAAATTAACCATAATTTGTTGAAATTCTTTGCATATTCTTGTTTAAAGCATGCATTTCTATCCATTTACTACAACATAATTAAAATCAAAACCATATACTAACAAGCTATAGGGCACGAAATTATCATGAATAAAAAGATGAATTTTCATCAGTTTTACAAGCTAAAAATGTAAAGATAGTAATTATTTACCTTAAATATGGCTTTTTCTTGAAATTTGGAATAAAACTTAGCTTAAAACCTTGATAGTTGTGGAAGAAAATTTGGTTATGGAGGGTTAAGTCGGGGCGAAATTTTGGAGGTGATATAAGGTTGATGATGATGATGATGAATAGTAGTTGAAAGTCATACTTGTAAGTTAAGTTAAGTGATTTTTTTCTAATTTAATAATTAATTTCTCTAATTTTTCACATTTCTCTAGGGGCTTCTAGAAGCTTCTAGATTCTTCCTTTTTCAGGTTTCAAGATATTGATACTGGATGATTTGTCTCAACACATAGAATTCACTGGTTCAGACCGTTCATGGTTTTGAGTTCGTTTGAATAACTTATTCAAACTTTAAAATACTGAATAAATTTAACTGAATAAATTCTTTTTAAGATAATATTTTTCTAATAAAATCTTCATAATAATCTCTTCTATATATATTATAAAATCAGTCATAACTTGTAGATATTACTACAGCTGTCGAATTCTCAAACTGGATTTTAAACGAAAACTTATTTAATTATTGCTGAAATTGCAATAATTAATTATTATTCTCTGTATCGTCTGTTTACTGACTTAATGAAATTTCTAATTCTATTTTTCTATATTATCTAATAGATAATTTTTTTTTTCCATCTGAGGGGTATGCTTCGTCTGAATTTATTCTACCTCAACCTCTTTCTTTTATTATTAATATGGAATTAATAAATTCTATTTTCTTTCTTAACTAAATAATTAAAATTCTTTCTTCTAAATTATATAATAAATTTTTCAAGCTCTTCTTAATCTCATAAATATTATTTCTTAAGGATGCAATGCCCTAATTAATATTTAATCAAACTCTAATTACTGCTACAGTATTTCGGGATACTACATTCCCTCCCCCTTAAATGAAATTTCGTCCCGAAATTTTAGTACCTCTGAGAATAATTCGGGATACTTTTCTTTCATTTGATCTTCTAATTCCCAAGTTGCTTCTTCCAAACTATGATGCCTCCACTGAACTTTAACTAAAGGAATAGATTTATTCCTTAATTGTTGTTCTTTACGGTCTAATATACATTATGGCCTTTCTTCATAGCTTAGGTTGGACTCAAGAATTATTTCCTCTTGATGGACAATGTGTTTTGGATCAAACATATATTTCCGGAGTTGGGACACGTGAAACACATTATGTACATTGCCAAAATTAGGCGGCAATGCCAATCTGTAGGCAACAGGTCCAATTCTTTCTAGCACTTCATACGGTCCGATGAATCTAGGTTTAAGCTTTCCCTTAATTCCGAATCGATGTATCCCTTTTTTAGGAGAAACCTTCAGGAAGACCTTATCTCCGATCACAAAGTTTAATTCTGTTCGACGTGTGTCGGCGTAAGATTTTTGACGATCTTGAGCTTCCTGAATTCTTTTCCTAATTTGGCGTACAATCTCGATCATTTCTTCAATCGCTTCTGGTCCGAGTACTTTTCTTTCTCCAACTTCGTCCCAGTATAACGGAGATCTACATTTCCTACCGTATAAAGCTTCGTATGGAGCCATGTCGATTGTTTCTTGATAACTGTTGTTGTAAGAGAACTCGATCAATGGCAAAGTGTGCTCCCATTGGTCTCCTCGATCCAATACTATTGTTCGAATCATGTCTTCTAACGTTTGGATCGTTCTCTCCGTTTGTCCGTCTGTTTGCGGATGAAAGGCTGTACTGAAGTTCAGTCTAGTGCCTAGCTCTTTCTGAAAACTCTCCCAAAATCGTGAGGTAAACTTGGAATCCCTATCCGAAGTGATAGAAATTGGAATTCCATGAAGACGTACTATCTCACGAACATATAGTTGAGCGAGTTTATCTGCACCATACGTAACGGAAATTGGAATGAAATGAGCGCTCTTTGTAAGTCGGTCTACTATTACCCAAATGGCTGTACATCCACGTTTTGATCTAGGTAATCCGGTCACAAAATTCATGGCGATATAATCCCATTTCCACTCAGGTATTTCTAAAGGTTGCAACTTTCCATATGGCCTTTGATGCAACGCTTTAACCTGTTGGCAAGCTAAGCATCGTTCTACGAATGACGCTATATCTTGCTTCATTCCAACCCATACGAATTTCTGTTTAAGATCTCGGTATATCTTCGTACTTCCGGGATGAGCTGTATAAGGTGTGCTATGAGCTTCACTCATAATTTCTTCTTTAACGCAGGATATAATAAGTCATCACATATATCACAAATGGTTAGGAACATCCAAAACCAACAGGAGATGATATGTAGTATTTCGGGATACTACAGATTCCATCCCAGTTAACTGCACCTGGTATTCCCCAGCAAAATGGTGTAGTAGAAAGACAGAATAGAATGCTTATGGAGATAGTAAGATCTATGATGAGTTATGCAGAGTTGTCTATTTCGTTTTGGGGATATGTCCTAGAGATGGTAGTTTACACATTGTACTTGGTAGCATCCAAGTCGGTCCCTAAGACACTGATTGAGTTGTGGACCGGGCACCAGCCTAGTCTAAAACATCTCAAGGTGTGGGGTTGTCCAGCACAACACACGTGCTAGAAAAGGACACCGACAAATTGACACCTCATACTGACTTGTGTCTGCTCGTGGGTTATCCTAGAGAGACGAAAGAGTGGGAGTCTTATAGTCTCAGAAATTGAAAGGTCGTGATTAGAACCCACACTCGATTTCTTGAAGAAGACTTTGTGAACAACCACAAGCCTATATGTCACGCCCCAATTCCCGAGGGAAGGCTAGTAAGCCGGGGTGCGACTAGGGGTGGGATTTAAGAAGCGGGGAAGAAGGGGGGCATGCTTGACTTGGAAAGAAACCCGAATAATACTTCAAACATAACAATTCATAGATAAACGAGAGGACTCGCCATTCAAATCGATGCAAAAGGTTATTCGATGTTAGAAATTAAGATTCACAATACTAATTATATCGAATAGAATTACATAACCAGAGCCAAAATAAGTTATAGATCGACAGACGAACTATACTTGACAAAAGATAATAACATAGCGGAAGCAATTCATGAAATCAACCAGATAACAACAACACCGCCTCAGCTCAACCCATCACCACCGGCACTTAACCTGAAAACATTTGGAAAACAATTTGTGGGCTGAGTACTAGTGTACTCAGTGGGCTATGCATTTTATAAACAGTTTTATAAAATGTAAACATTTTTATCCATTCATGAACAACATACCTTAGAAGGTTTCAAAACGAAAAGTACTTCTAAGCATGTCAAAGCATTTATCATTTTCATTCGTTGTGCACAGTTATGTACGTTCTAAAGTTACTCTTACTTTGGCCCCGGACCTCTTGCCACTGTCGAGCCCATTTACATCTAGACTTCGGGTCGAAACCCAGAGAGTCTATTTGAGCATTTAGATTTCGGGTTGAAACCCAGATAATCCCTTTCTGCTTTTGGATTTCGGGTCGAAACCCAGAGAATCCCATTAACATTACAGCAGCACACAATGGAGATCAACCCATTGCACTACTACCCATCGTGTACACAGTTTTCGACTAACGTGTTAGGTCAAGCCGAAAACCTCGATCGATTAACTTCAGAGCATTAAACTTAATTGAACGTACATTAAAACATGACATGGATAACATTCATTTTGCAATATCAGAGCTTATATAACTCAAACATAATTTTGAGAAAAATAAACCCACCTCTTGGAATAAATCCGTAGCTTTAAATCTCCCTTAAGTTTAGAAAAGCGGTGCTAATCCTCACGTGCAATTTCGGTTACACGTTGTACTTGACCTTCATAATATACTTAGGAACCTTAGAATTTAAATAAATCTATATCTAATTAAAAGCTAATAAATAGCTCTTAAAGTTTCATATCCATTGTATGTTCTAGAAACGACACTTTGATTTTCTCCGAAAATTTTAGCTCGTTATATAGCATTAAATAAATTAAAGTTATCATTACTCGTTTAAAACGAGATAATAAAATCATATAATGATTTAAGAATTAAATATCAATTTATCATTTTTAATCGTTATTTGCATTGAGATTCGATTCTTGATCTTTCTATTAATTAATTATTTGTAATTAATTAATAATTCATAACTAAGTAATTATTCTCAATTAATAATTATTAATCAAACCTTAATAATTTAGTTAACTAAAATTAATTAACCATAACATTAGTTCAAGTATTTAATTACAAATACAATTACTTTAGATGATAAGTAAATTTTAACTCATATTATTAGCCATAATTATTAAGTATTCTTTTATTGAGTTTAGCCCATAGAATAAAAATTGCCCGGCCCAACGCTTTAATTAGGCTTGGCCCGAATGATTAGTAAAAGCCCAAACCCTTTATCTCTCTCCCTCCTAATCTATCGATTCCTTGCTTCTCTCCCTTTACTTCCCTTTTCTTCCTCACTTGCAGAAACCACTAAGCATCAATGCCTTCCTTTCTAATTTCCTCTTTTTTTTATGTTTTTATTTTATTTATTAGCAAGTTCTCTTTTCTCACTCCTAACTCATCACCTCTCACCCCCATTTTCCTTTCTTTCTTTTCCTCTACAGAAGATTAACAAGGCACAACCGCTGCTCCTTCTTCTCCGGTGGAAACTCGTCGGCGGCTCGTCGACGGCCCAATTTCCTTTCTTCAGGTAATTCTCTATTCTCTTCCTTCTCGATTTCTTACTCAATTTCAAAAGTCAAATCTCTAAATTTGATTTTGTCAAATAATTCAATTTAGAAAAGACCTAATCTTTCTCCCCTAATTTCATTTTTGAACTCGCCGTTTACGCCTAATTTCTTCTCAAATACAACTCGTTTATTGTTTCGTTGAATCTGCCTTCGCTGAGTATCGAGAAGCAGCCTTCGATCCTACTCGCTACCGCCTTCGCCACTATATCCCGTCTCCTATTCCTCGACAGTCCTCTGTCCCAGGTATTTTGTTTTCTTTACTCCATTTAGCTAATCTATCTATCTTGTACATATCCAAACTTATGATTTAATTGCAAGTTTTTAAATTGTGTATTAGGCTTTGATTCTCTCTTCTTTTTTTTTCTTGATTTGGGAAGTCTTGGTTTAGAGTCAGAGTGAGGGTTCAAGGTGGTGGAGTTGGCTACTGTGTCGGGGTTGGGATGGTGGGGGCTTGAGTTATTCTTGTTTTGGATTATTCACTATGCTTATAGTATTTTTGATTTGCATAACACAATATGCTTGTGAAAGAATGAGATTTATATTATTATAGATGAACTAACTTTTCTTCTTATATAGGAATCATAGGCATCATCCTAATTGTTCAATTTTCAAAGATAAAAGATGCTTAATCTCATGTTGTCTAAAACTAGTTGAAAACTGAGGAATAATTTGAAACAGAATAACTGAATATGAATGTTGAATAACTTACTTGTTGTGGGAGCTTGAGATGAAAATTTGGTGAAAGGTGTTGTTGATTAAGGGTCTTTGACACTCCTATTTCTCCTGCTTCCTTACCCTTTCCATGCTTACGTATTTTCTATCTTTTTATGTTGTAGGAGATCTTTTTATCAAGAGGGATGGCATGAGGGTCTTAAGGTGAAGACAAGTAGATATTGACATGTAACATGTGGTAGAAGAGATGGAGTATGGGTTGCTCGCACATGCTATAAGAGGATTTCATGGGATTTGCTACTGGCTAGGTGGAAGACTTTTAGGTTTAGATATGAGGGTGTAGACTTAGACTTTTGTAGTACTTGAAATATCTCTTTAGATATCATTATTTGTTTCCACCAACTGTATACATACAGACGTACAATTTCTGCAAACTGTTAACATTATTTTGCATGTACTACACGACATGTTGGTTCGATACATATTTTCACATGGTATTGTTAACTATTAATGTAACTTTAGAATGTTAACATGTTTATACTGTTGTATACACATTTATCATGACTAGTTGGCACGTTAGTGTATAGTACTACTTATCATAAAGCTAGTGTATGGAAAACACAAATGTGTATTATAGCAGTTATGTAATTTTTATAACTTGCATTGTATCAATTTAGTGAACTTAATTAGTTCCACAATTTTCTTAAATCAATTCTCTTTAAATCGATCCGTTTTGAAATTTCGAATATAAATCGTTATCCGATTTAAATTAATAACCTAAAATGAAACTCAACATCGGAGTTTTAAAATTCTTAATGGATATGAGAACTCTAATATAGTAAAACTCTTTTAATGCTATAATTAAAAGAGCGGGGTATTACACTATAAGTAAGATAGTTCTCGAGGAAATGAGAACTATAACTTGTCCAAATTTAAAAGAAACACAACCACCATCAGCACCAACCCAAACACTTGTACCACCTGTAGTGGAGCCTCATCGTAGTGGGAGGGTTGTTCGCCAACCCGTTCGATTCATTGGAGTGGGAGAGACATCTGACTCAGTCTCAAGCCTAGATAAATTGAACCCATAGAATTTTGACGAAGCAAGGACTGTCACCTCTGGCAAGAGATGATGGAGTTTGAACTGCAATCCATGGTAGACAAGGAAGTATACGAGCTAGTTGATCTGCCCGAAGGCTGCAAGGCCAGTGGGAGTAAATGAATCTTCAAGCGGAAAGGAGGAACTAACGGTAAAGTCGTAGTCTTCAAAGCTAGACTAGTAGCTAAGGGCTAAACTCAAAAGGAAGTATCGATTACGATGAGACCTTCTCACAAGTAGCCATGCTCAAGTCTATTCGTATACTCTTGTTAGTTGCAGCATATATGGATTGAGAAGTATGACAAATGGATGTCAAGACAGCTTTCCTAAACGAAAGTCTTGAAGAAAATATCCATATGCAACTACCCGAGGGCTATGCAGTTCAAGAAAAGGAACACATGGTGTGGAAGCTTAAGAAGTCCATCTCTGGGCTTAAGCAAGCCTCACGGTCATGGAACCTTTGTTTTGATCAGGTTATCAAGTCCTAAAGATTTGATCAGTGGCCTGACGAAAGATGTGTACAAGAAGTGTGAGGGCAAGATGGTTGTTTTCTTGGTGCTATACGTAGACGACATTCTCTTGATCGGAAGTGTCAAGAAGATGTTATCGGACGTTTGAGCACACCTGTCCAATCAATTCGATATGATGGATATGGGAGAAGCAGGATACATTCTCGGGATCAAGGTCATTTGTTGGGAACCCCACAATATTTAAGTTTTGATGATGTTCTCTCGAAACACACTTAGGGTCCATTTGGTAGATAGGTTAGGATAAGAGTGGATAGGTTAAATTTAGTATGAGGAGTTAAGTTTAATATGAATTTGTATTTGGTAGAGAAGATAGAAAGTGAGATAAAATTTATATGTTGTTTGGTAGGAGTGTTTAAACCTTATATAAAGTATTGTTATTACAAATTTACCCTTCAAATTTTTATAAAATTATGAAAATGTCATAATTATTTTAGTAAGAGATAATATAAAATTTATTTTCTTATTATTTACTTTAATTTTTACTTATATAATATAAGATGTTTTTTTATTATTTTATTTTCAATATTATTTTTCTTTTTAATTATATTATATATAAAAATATAATTTTTAATTTTTTTTATAATCTTATTTTCGATACTGATTTGTTTTATTCCTCAAATTTATTAAAAATCAAATTTCTTTTACATTTCTTTTGTTACATTCCAACCATATATAAGTTAGTTATGTCAATCCAACTTGTTATATTTAATTATTATAATAATTTAAACATTAGCATTTAAATCTGAACAATGATCAAAGTGAAGTGTATATAGGCAGTGAAAGCAAATAAAAAAAAATATAATAAATTGTGTGAAAATCCATAACAAATTGAAGTCTTTTACTAACACCCAACCTACATTTATAACCAGACATAATAGATTTGAGTACAAATCATGAAACCCAAGCTATGAAAACTAGTTAGTTAAATCTTGAGAATGTGTTAGTCATAGAGCGTTCGCTCTCAACTCGTTGAGGCCTGACGTGATCGTCACCGTAAGCTACGCGTTCTAGCAGTCAAGAGAACCGAGGCAACGTGGTGGAACTGATGAGGTTCGAGGTGGTTGTTGTTGTTGATGTTATTAAGTTGAGGAGCAGAGCCGCCTTTCGAGCTTTGCTCCAAGAGACGGACTAATGAGATGAAGATTTTCATCCTCGTCACGTCCCTATTCGCATGTTGGAGTACCACACGAGATCGATAAACGACATGAAGAAACATTAGCACGAGCTGCGACTAGTGGCTTGAAGCTCGTATCTCTACTGCGAAACGTGCCCATATCTTGTTGTTCTTAGTCTCCATGACTTCCTTTAGGATGGTTAGGCCGAGTCCTCGGATATATCAGATATTTCTAGAAACAGACCTCGTTCCTCAAACAACATCTATCATGAATAAGAAAGGGAAACAAGTATAGTGAACTAGTGATCGAGTGAGCTACGTATAACTTTGAGTTCATAGCCATGAATGAGGTGCGGTTACCTCAACTAGCATTTGACGATGCTGATTAAGATCATCGACTATGATAGGGCACACCATAGATTGTGAACCTACTTTGTTTGCCCATGTAGCTCCTCCCTCGAAGTTGTCCTTCAAGAGAAACCCTCCATCCTTGCTAATAATCTGAAACTCGAAAGGGAACGAAGAATGTAATCATTGAATCTAGATTTTTTTTCCACCTAAAATATTTAGAATAGTGTAATGGATCAAACCTTAGACTCTCCGGTTTGCTTAAGCTTATCTGCATGCTTAGAGACACTTTGCAAGTATCTGGAAAGAGTAAAAACCATATATTATTTCCTTTAACTACATCTATTACATCATATATTACATCTAACTACATCTATTATATCATAAATTATTTCCAGTAGTAAAAACCATAGTAAAATCAGAACTTCACAAGAGATTTTCATTTCACAATGAAAATATGCATATGATCTTGTTGAAGATGCAGGTTTGTTTGGGTGCAAACCTTCGACCATTCCCATGGAGGCAGGAAAACAGTTCAAACAAGATGAAGGATCACTATTAAAGGACCCTTTTCATTTATAGAAGATTGGCTGGGAGACTTCTATATTTATGCATAACTAGACCTAACCTGACTTTTGCAGTAAATAAATTAAGTCAGTTCATGTCCAAGCCTTGTGAAGGACATCTTCACGCAGCAGAGAAGGTGTTACGCTATATAAAAGGGACTCTTGGACATGGTTTACTCTTCTCAAGCTCTGCTACACTTGAGATTAGTATGTTTTCGGATGCAGACTGGGCTGCGTGTCCAGACACTAGAAAGTCCATCTTTGGTTTTTGCTTATTCTTGGGCAATTCTCTCATCTCGTGGAGATCCAAGAAGCAGCCTACAGTGGCTAGATCTTTAGCAGAGGCAGAATATAGAGTTATGGTTCTAGCAACTTGCGAGATTGTGTGGATTAGGTCCTTGTTAGGTGAATTTGGAGTTGGTGTTCATAGAGCAACACCTCTTTACAATGACAATCAAGCGGCGGTTTACATTAGTTCAAATCCCATTTTTCACGAAAGAACTAAACACATATAAATAGATTGCCACATCGTTCGTGAGAAGTATGTTGCTTCTACTATCAAGCCAATGCATATCAAGAATAGTTTGCAACTTGCAGACATCTTTACGAAGCCTTTGGCTGCTCCAGCGTTGAATGGGATACTTAGCAAGATGAATTTCATTACTCTATGTAATCCATCTTGAGGGGGAATATCAAAGTTGAAGAATCGAGCTATTACTGGAAAGATATGGAAGCTATTGGTCGGATGCATACATGGTTGTGAAGTAGCACTTGTAAATAAATAAGAGTAGAATAAAAGCGTGTTCTAGATGTATTACGTTTCTTCTAGTAACATCTAGTCAGCTATTAGTTAGCCTATGTGGCACTACCAACCTCTCCTGTATATACATGTGGAAGGTAGTTTGTTTGAGATTTAACATAATATTTTTTCACACATAAACTCATAGCTTTCTTCTCTCTTCTCCACATGTTCTTCATTTCTCCTTCAATGGCTTTTTTTCTTTTTTACTTCTAGAAATCAACATTTTTCTTGCAATTTTGTAGTTAGTATACGCGTATCTCATTCAAATAGAGTATATAATTATTTTTTAATAATTAATTCTTTGATAAATAAAAAAATATATTTATTAAAATTTTAATGTTTTAAAATAAATATTATTCAAAAATAGGAATCTCATCCGAAAAAGTATGAAGTTTTTGTTATTATTCTTTTTAATAGAGTTTAAGCTTTCTCCGTAAAGCTCACTTTATTAATTGGTTTAAAGTGTTTACAATAAAGATTAAATATCTGAGTGGGTAGGGCCAAATAAAATTAGCCAAATCAGAAAAATTAAATCGAATCAAATTGAAATATTAAATTTAGTTCGGATATTTTAATATTAAATTCAGTTCGGATATTTTAATTTTTTGATTTGGTTTAGTTTTATTTTTTAATCATATTTTAATTTGATTTGGTTTGCATTGATTTAGATAAAACCAAACTGAAAAATCAGAAAAATTAGATTATTTATTAATATTATAATACCACTTCGTCCTCTTCAAAGAAAGATATTTCTTTTTTGCACGCGAATTAATGAATTTTTAGTTAGCCTTTAAAGTCTTCTAGAAATGCAAAGAAAAAATAAAAATGCACAATTATTGTCATTTAACACCCCTTATTATTTACATTTTGGGAAATGCCCTCTCTTTGGAGAGTACATTTAAAATGGAATACTCTCCGGATCCTTTCGGAGAGGAAGAAATGATATATTTTATTAATTAAGATTATTTTATCATATATATTATTTTATTTTTATTTTTAGTTATATTTTATTTTATATTTTAAAATTTAAACATTATGTAGGAAATAAAATGTAATACTCTGCTTACTTAATTTTTATTTATCATTTTTTATGTTTACAATCGTTAAAATTATAATATTTAATAAATTATATCATCTTTATTATATTTTGAAACTTGAATAATATTGAAGATATGTACACGATTTTTATTATAATTTTTAAGTTTAAAGTTTTTAAAATTGATTTGATTTTATTTTTTAGTATATACAAAGTATATATAAAAATGATTTTATTTTAATAATTAACTTTTTAAAAAATTGAACGAAATAAAATATCCAAATAAACCGAACCAAACGATTTTTTTTAATTATTTAGTTTAATTAATTTGATTTTTTAATTACTTTTTCAATCCGAATTTTAAACTGATTTGGTATAGATATAATAGGAATTAAAACCTATGCATGTTACGCATTATTTAGATGCAGTACACGTATAATCTTATTGCATAACATGATAGTGCATTTTTATTCATTAAACAATGCATTATAATTTTAATGCATTGTATGCATAAATTTAATGCATAATTAATCAGGATTATAGATTATACAAAGATCAACGGTTCAAATTAGTTTAGTTCTTATCTAAAGATTAGTTCTCATTTGATCCATTCCCGGCATAATATACTAAATCTACAATAAAATGAGACTTATTACAAGTAGAAATAAAGAAAAGAAAAATTCATCACAATAACATGATTGACAAACGGTATAGAACATTAGCACACACTCAACAAATAACCCTCACTTATTACAAGTAAATAGACTTACTTGAAATCATCAACACCAGCATTATTATATCCTTTCCAAAAAATAAACAACAACAGCATAACTACGGTGGATATTTTATTTAGATCAAACTCCCAAACAGTGCTAGGGCAACTCCATCATCCGAAAATGTGAGTCTCCAGTCCTTTCGTGAGACCGATGAAGAAATTTAAGAGCGAAACAGGGTGTGGATTCTCGGGAGCAATGAGCTCGTAGTCAATGGTCCACGTAATGTAGTCGATCCCATCTTTCGTTCCCACGTAGAAGGTTATCATCATGTTCTTGTACAACTCGCACAAATCTCCATCAATAACTTTGTATGTGATTTGCTTCTTCTCCTTGTCGAGCTGAATCACTTCCCTTGCACTTTGAGGTTTCCCATCTATACACATTATAAACTTCTACTTGATCAAGAATAATATTGTATTTATGGTCACCACTTATATTATTGCATGATAACTACTCTCTCCTTTTCATTAATAATGATCTACTTTGACTAAAAAAATTCACATTTTTAATCAAAACATGTAAATTATTAATAGAACAGAGTGAGTAATTAAAAGGTTGCCACTTGCCCAGTGAATTTGATGTGAAGTATTCACATATATATTATATAGAAAGAGAGGGTGAGATCTGGTAAAAATCGAATTTTAGATAAAAAGTCAAAACCTATATACATCATACGATATAATTAACCAAATCAGAGTACCAAATAATTTAACGACAATTTTGCTTACCAACAGCGTATTTCCATTCGATAACGGAGCCATTGACACCGTAGGCGCCTTGATGCACGTCGCAAGACTCGATCATACCAGGGGTACAATAGGAAAGATGCTTGGGATTATTAGCCATTATCTCATAAAATATGTAGCCGCCGGCCTTAAATGCCACCTGCGCTACCAACTTGTTAGGCAATGAAGCCATTGATTTGATTTCAAATTGATTGTCTTTAATTTGTTTTTGGTTAGATACTTGGCAAGTCTCTAGGCTTTTTATAGACCAGAATATTGCAATCTTGATTGTTACTTCACTTTTCTTGTCCATTTTGGTGAAATAATTGAAGGTGTTGAAAGTGAGAGTTTCCACAGTTTCTTTGCCACAAAGGTCTTTGTATATTTTAAGTTCAGGCAATCTATATATTAGTTCATTGTATAATTTGTTTCTATATGTTGGTTTTGGTGAGAAATAATCATTGATAGGATATTAGAGGAAAATAATAATTGTGAAATCTGATCAATTTTCGCGTGAAGTATGCACCAAGTTTGTAATCAGGCTACCAAACAGATTATTTAATTTCTTAATTGTGTATTTAATTTATGCTCATTATCATATTAATTCCAATGTTAAATATTTATTGTTTAAAAGATACGATGAATTTGGATAATTTATATCTGTCAAAAAATTGAAGGTCGTCCTTCTAACAAAATGTAATGGCTAAAATTTTATGTCAACGGAATGTTGACGTAAATTTCAGACTTACTAGTAAAAACTTTAATGGTAAAACGGTGTCATTTCTTACCCTAAATTATTTTGAAAGTGACGTTAATAAATTCCGACAAAATTACTTTGAAATTTTTTCACATATATGATTGTAAAAATGTTCGAAAAAATATTTGCTGGGACATTTTTTTGACAATCTTAACTCGAAAAGAGAGTCAATGTTAAAGTTGAGTACATGATATTTTTCTTTTTCTAATTTAGACAAAATTTATAGACCCTCTTGAGGATAAATTTACATTCACAAAAAATGAAAACAAACACGAATTTTAAACTCTACACGAGATAAACACTTTTCGAGAGAAACAATTTCCAAAAGCCAGAAATCCAAAAAACAAAATAAATCAACCGCTAATTCCAAATTCTGATATTGTTTTAATTAATTTGTTATTTTTATTTATTTAAACTAGGAAAACGTTTTATGATTGCAAGTATCTTTACATATATGTTTTCATAATAAAATCTGAAAGGGAATTTTACGTTAACTAATATAAAAATGAGGTATTTCTATTTAAATATCAAATAAAATTAGATAACGAAAAATAAGTGTTGGTAATATACTAATATATGCTTATATTTTCAAGTGATTTACTAGGTGAGGCTTATATTGCACGACCCATTTAATGTTTGCACTTTCTTGAATTTACTATAAAATGGAAGTCGACTATAAAGCATTGGCAGATAGCAGAGAACATTAGCACAAACTAACAAACCCTAGCTCACTTATTACAACTACAGACTTATTTAAAATCAACACCAACAATTGCACACCATGTGTTCCTCTTCTCGGTTCTATTAGCAAGACAGTGTTAGGTTAGCAAATCACTTTGCAATCCATAACCCAATTGCACACCATGTCTAAGAAAATCAGCAGATAAAAAGGGCATGTTTCAAGGGCAAAAAACAAGAAGGAAGAGCTAGTTGCATTATGTTTAGTATGTTTTTGGTTGTGTTTTTGCTCGTTGTATTGTCGTGTCTAGGTCTTTGTTTTTATGTTTTTCGTATTGTTTTAGTTCATTTTTACGCCGGTTCTTGTTTTGTAGTATATGATGCAAGGTGGAGTGAACTGTATTCTTAATCGGAAATGTAGGAATAATAGTTCATACGAGATTAAGTAATTACTAGAGGTGTGAACTGTATACGAAAGTAAAGATCACGGCTTAGTGTATAAATACGAAAGTAATTTACTAAGCAACCTTTCGTGTTCCTAATCGAGTATGAATGCATGATCAATTCGACATTGAATAAGAATTAAGCATCTGATCTTAAAGCTTCAATCCATTGGTATTCATTTTTAGCTGCTTAATATCTTTTATTTATTAGTATCTTCATTTCTTGATTATAGAGTGTTTAGGATTTCATCTTCGCATTTTAGTACTAATAATTGATAGTCCTGCATAGTCTTCCTTTGAGATACGACATTAGGATCGACTAACACGTATTGCATTCAATTTAATCAATTTAAGATACGTTTTTGGTTGAATACTTTCTAGTCGTCAATGTTTTAGTGTAAAAAGTGTACTCCCATTTTACCTATTGGTGTGTTTGTTAGAGTTGTTGTGGTAGTTAGATAGTTAGTTTGTTGTAGGTAGTTTCTCTAGCTTCTTATATAAAGAACCCTCCATAGCTTGAGTTCTTTGTATCTTCATAATTGTTCTATCATTCAATAAAGATACCTTCTATCTTCTTTAGCTTGTATGCCTTTCAACATTACCTATGATTGTTTTTGTTATGTAATAATCCTATAATAATGAAATGTACATAGAAAATTAACAGTATGGTACATATTCATTAGCTTCTATCTTCTTTAGCTTGTAGCTTCCTATATCCCTTGTTAGATCTGATTAGATATATAGGAATGCAGTAAGTCTAATAAGATTTTAAGATTTAAGAATTCAACTTCATCTGATGTCCTGTTCATCTAGGTTTTGATCAATTAAATGTAGACACTACCATTTCATTCTTCACACCATTCCATTCTTTAATAGGAGTAGTAAATAATAACATACATTAATCCAGACATTCTTGAGAGATATCATAAGGCAATGATCCACAGAATAATCAGACACTTAATCTATAGAAACTAGCAACAAACTAATACACAAAGTCCATTAGCAAAACAACCATAAAATTGTACACTAACTTCTGTGTAATAATCAATACTTTCTGCTAAAGGCGATCCTCTGCTTCTTAACTAAAACCAAATTTCTGACTACGCCCACAGTCATTTCAACAAACAAGTAGCGTACACAATTCAAACGAGGCAATCTAAACTACTAATAATGCAAACAACCGTCACGTAATCACATGATACAAGTACACACACCTAGAACAATGAGAAGAGTACCAAATAGTGCGGGACCCACTCGAGTTTCTTCACCTAGAGCGATCCCAAACACAGCAGTGGCAGCAAAAGTAGTTGCATTGGTGACTGGGACAGCTAGGGAGATGGGAGATTCGCTCAAGATTGCGAAGAAAGTAGCGGAGGCTGAGAGATTTATTAGGAAGGGAAGAGTGTACTGCCAAATCAAGAGGAGCTTCAGCCATTTCTTGAGCAGCGGCGTGTTTGTTTGAGGCGTTGATTCAAGTGCTTTGTCCCATAGGATTGCGCCTCTGCGCATGAGAGCGTTGGTGGCGCCCCAAACGAGCCCTACTGCTATCATCTTCTCCACATCTCTCCCCACCATCGATCGCCACTACAAATTTGTTCAAGATGTTATTATTCTGTAATCCAAATTTAGATCGAAATTGGAGAATTATAAAAATTACTAATAGATCAGAAGCAAGTGAACCGGGTCGACCCATTGGGCCTGAGCCCATTTACAACGGGTTTGTGGTTAGGTCCAAATGTCAATTCATTTATGCTCGCGTACAATCTATTAATATATGAGGTTTACAAGATATATTTTTTATTTAATTTGAATGTTTGTTATTTTTAAAACAAGTGCTAGCAGATAATTTTTTTTCTTCATAATATTGGGTGATTTTTCAAAACAAAAAAGAACGTCCAAGCAATTATTTATTTATTAGTAACTAATCCACTAATTATACGATTAATATTAATTTATTGTAATTTAATTTTAAAAAACATCACGTTAAAAAATAAAGTATTATATCCTTACCGTCCACAAAGAACTTGCATATTTGAGTTTGTCATGAATTTTAATGAATATTTTGAATGTGTTGCGAGTGAAATAAGGAACACACTATTTATTAATTAAATTAAATGTGTATGTGAGCGAAAGAAAAGTGGTTTGTTAGTTAGTAAGAGCACCGATCATCTGCCCGCAGCAAGAACCACAAAAGGCGCTCATGACTAATGTGACATTGTCATGTCAACATACGACTCGTTATAATTTTTATTTTTTTATTCTTTTAATTTTGTATTGAATAATTTTAAAGTATACTCTAATTAATAAATCATAATCAGAAAGTGATAATTATTAATCTTTTTATTAAAATTTTAATATTTTATTACGAAACATGTCATATCGTTTGCGGGTATATTAACTCATCTGTCGCGGGCAGGTGAACATTTTTGTGGTTAGTATATGAGTAAAAAATGTTATGAATAAGTTTTCAAAAAAAAATGTTATGAATAATAAATGGAATGAGGGTCCAAGATCTATATATATGTATATAATATATAATATGAATACATATTAAATTTATCTCCTTAATTCATGGCATGTGTGGCCTCACCAGAATTTATTATTCATATTTATTTTAAATCTCAATTTTTCATTATTATTTTTAATATTTACTAAAAATTTATATTGATTTTATATAATAATTTAATAATTATTGAACCTATATAAATACTAATAATCTATATATTCATCACAATATAAATTATTCAATTAATGAGTTGGATAAATAACAATTATATTTTTATTAAAAAGTATTTGATTAATATTAATTAAATTGAAAAAATAATAATTATATTTTTATTAAAAATATTTGATTATTAGTAAATTACTTAACAATTGTTGTAATATGTGTTGATTACACCAATTGATTGTGCAAATCATTGAAGAGAGAAGTGAAAAGTGGCGTAGAAAAATAAAAGAGCAGAAACGGTAATGAGAAAAGTAATAGGGTGAAATTCCTATAATTGTATTTTATTATTTGTTCACCTCAGGGCAACGTCTTTTATATCCTCCGTGGCCATCTTGATAAATACACAAATATTATAATAGTAATGTCAACATTTAATATTATTTATAACACTTCCCTTTGAACATTACTGTGTGATGTACACACATCGTTAAAAATCCACTGAATCCTATGAGATAAAAACAGTCGAGCAAAAAAGTATATGACATATACATAAATATATGCATTTTTGTTGTCTCATTAAAAACCTTTATCAAGAAACTCATTGGCAAAAAACTTGATAAGAGAAAAAAAGTTAACAAAAGTAGCCTTCAAGATGTAATATATAGACATTCAGGTCTAACTTTTAAATTTATTTCGGAATATTCGTTCCCATGAAGATAATAATCTTCCAAATCTACACGTTCCAATATTATAAATATATTCCGGTAAAGAAAAATGATACATGACATACAATATATATGTGTATTGCACAAGTTGCCTTGTTAAAAACTTTAACTAAGAAAACCTCGTGGAGAAAACTTAGTAAGGAAAAAAGAATACAACCAATTAGTCTTTATATGACATAATTTTCTAGATTATTTTTATGATATTCATTACCTAATCTTCAACATTATGTATAAAGTAGTGTAAGAGTGATAAGGGTGGTAGGGTCCACACCTTTTTGAAGAGATAACTTTACTATTTTTGGAATGTGTCATTCTTAGTGGGATGTCCAAAAAAGTAAATTGTGTCAAGTTTAGAGGGACGAAGGGATTATAACTTTGCTAGCAAACTAACTTTCAACATTGTATCAATCTAGATATATTAGAGCTTCTAGCACTTAAAAATAAGAGACTTCTAGTCTAATATTATTTTGTTATCTTCTTTTGCACTGATTGAGTTAATTCACTTCAAATGACGAGACAATCATTGAGGCAAAATAAGCGTTATTTATCAAAAACATGTTCTCTATGAAACTTTATTCGAATATATTGACTGGTAAAAACACACTCCTTCATTATTCTCGATCCGCGGGTCGAGATAATGCTTAGACTTACTCAAGTCTTTCTTCAAAAACTCCGTCATTAGGCATGAATTTAACATTCTCAAACGCTATGTATTCCAATAATACAAAAACTCACTAACATAATTGTTAGTAAATACGTAAAGACACGCGTAATTATTTTCATACACACATCTTCTTCTGGAAGAATTTACTTAGTTGAATTTTTAATTATCATAAAAGATATAGTAATCTTATTTGAGATAATACATGTTGAGAGTAGAACATTTACCCTTTCATTTTTATTTTGTAGATTTTTAAAGTTTATATTTTTCAAATGTTAATTCTAAACCCTCATATTTGAACATTTCAATTTTAAATATAGTTCTTTAACACATACTCACGATTAAAAATCAAAATATGTATAAATTTCTTATAGTTTTTTGTTAAACATGCAAATTCGAGCTAGTGAGATTCGTGAATTGCTTGGTAAAGTATATAAACACACGATTCCCGCTAATTCGAGCTCGTGAGATTCGTGTGTTTCTTTATAAAACATTAAAACACACGAATTCCGCGAATTTGAATTCGCGGGATTCGTGTGTTGCTTGGTACTGAAAGTTTTCTTTTTGCCTACAACTTTTATATAAACGACGAAGGAAGTGGTTCACATTCTCGTCATCGGCACTACAGGTGATGAGATCAATTTTCCCTCTTTACCATATAGCATATGCCTTTTGTTTTGAGGAATTGAGTTCATCTAAGCTCAAGATGGTCAAGATTGATTATGTTGTAAATTTAAATGCTTGAGAATTAGAGTCAATGTATTTGTGTATTGTTTGGTAAAGTATACAAAATACGAGTCATGCGAGCTCGTGTTCGTGGAATTCACGTGTTACTTTATAAAATGTTACAACACACGAATTTCGTGAATCTAAACTCACAGGATCCATGTGTTGTTTGGTAAAGTATACAAACACAATAATGTCGTGAGCTTGGATTCGCGGAATTCATGTGTCACTTGGTAAAATGTTATAATACACAAATCTGAGCTCGTTGGGGATAAAGTATACAAACACACAAATTCCACGAGTTCGGGTTCGCGGGATCACATGTTACTTTTATAAAGTAATAACACAAATTTTGCGAATCCAAACTCGTGGGATACGTGTGTTGCTTGGTAAAATATAAAAATACACGAATCCCGTGAGCTCATATTCACGGAATTCGAGTATTATTACTCCCTCCATCCACGATTGTTTGTTACGTTTTGACCGGACACGCGTTTTAATGTATTACTTTGACTTTGAGTGGAGTGTTGTGTAAGAAGTGTAATAAGTGGAGATAGGGTCCCACTTTTGTTTTGTTTGAGATTGATTAAGTAAAAAGTAATGTATTGTAATAAAGTAAGTGGAGATAAGGTCCCACTTTTGTTTTGTTTGAGATAACGTAAGTGGCAAATTTGTAAATAATGAAAATCATAAGGATAAAATGGAGAAAAAATGTAGTCCCAAAATAGAAAGTCAAAATGTAACAAACATTAGTGGACGGACCGAAATGACAAAACGTAATAAATATTGGTGGATTCAGGGATTACTTTGTAAAAATAACATGTGAATCCCACAAATTTGTGCTCGTGGAATTGGTTCAAGAGAATAGAAACACCAAATTTTAGGTGCAATAATCGAAGTAATTAATTAAGTAAACATGAAAATAAATATCAAAATATCATCTCATAATTTCCCAAAGGCAGCAGAGTAAGAAATTAAATCCCACACTACATTTCAGAACTACTAAGCTAAATTCAAGCATAGTGCAATTGCAATTCTATTATGGACATATGATGTGTTGCATTCAGCAGGATTAATGATTAATACTTTCTTCTGAGCCAAGCACTCCCATAAAGATAAGGTAAATTATAAAGTTATTCTAAAATGCAAATATACTGATCACTCTTGAGTTTACCCCTTGATTAATATTAATATATTCCATTCACATACTTTAATAATGTTGGGCCAACATTAAGTTTTGGGAGACAAAAAAGTGATGTTGGAGGAAGAATTAGGCACCTATGCTAATGCAATGCTTTATGTAATCTCACTCAACTTTTTTGTTTTGTTTTAAACTTGTTTTGTGTGATTGGAGTACCTTTCATTTATTTTCTCTTTTGAAAAACGCTTATTTTAATTTGAGGTAAAAGACTTAGATGTATAGATATATAATATTTTATACAAATAATTGTGTTTGGTAGCTGCTCCAAATTATGCACTATATTTAACACTGCCTTCAGAGTTCAAACAATATTCCTTTGGGATCAAAACCCAACTTTTACGTATATTAAAAAAATATAATAACTATTGTTAAGTACAACGTGTGAAAAAATATGGGAAAACTAAAATTGGGGAATGTATGTCTAACTGTCTTAAGTGTAGATGGTGAAAATGAATAAAATCTGGCTAGTGAAATGTTGCATTTTATATTATCCAACAACTACTCCTTCCGTCCTGCTAAAAGAAAGTAAAGTGTTAGTGTTTTAATAAAGTAAGAGTGAAGTATTAATTGTAAAGGTAAAAAAAAATTATTTTTTAAAAAATGGTCACTTTTAATAGGACCCAATAAAAAATGTATCCACATTTAACGGGACATAGGGGTATATAATATTATGATGAAGTCCCCTCGAGCATAAGTTAATTAGAATAGTATATCTTTGATATTTGCACATTTGGGTCCATTATTTTCGTTAGTTTTATATATTAAGTTATCATTTTTGTTTCTAAGCATTGTGTACATGTATTTTCACTTATTTCAGAATTGGGTCCTTCCAACTTTAATTTCATTAGTAACACAAACAAGTCGTATTATGTATAACACCCTCTTTTTCAAAGATCTAATTTGAAAATCCATTTTAATATAAATGAATAGGGATATAATTTACTGCACTATGCGATATCCACATGTACAAGACTTTATTAAAGGTGGGTTTGGAAGATATTGATAATCATGGTAGGATCATGAGTAAAATTTAGTATCCATTTAGTCCGCAAGTATGAATATGAATGATTATTATCCATAGCCGCAAAACTCATATATCCGTGAAGTATCCGCTGAATAATCGTAAAATATTAGTAAAATGTCCGTGAAATATCCACATACCTTTCCTATTTTTCTCAATTAATTGTAGATTTGAACCTTGTGATTTGTTGAATTGAATTTTGAAGAAATATGTGTATTCGAACAATGTTATTATTTAATTTTGTTATAATTTTTTATTTAGATTAAATTTATTTTTTAAATTTGAATTATATTTCGTGGGTGATGGATATCCGCGGATGACAGGTAAACAAATATCCAATGGATGATGAGTGTTACCTGATGGATGGCGGGTTCGTTGGTACCCGTCAGGTAGCGGGTTTGAGTAATTTTTATACACATGACGGATGGTGAGTTAAATACGGGTACGTCCTTCCGTCACGAGTATAAGTATGAATAATTACTATTTATACTTATCGGATCCATCCCTATACATGAATTTCAATATAAACTCGATTTGAATCTTGAACCAAAAATAGTATTAGTAGGACCGAATCCTAAAAAAAATACAATTAAGGACATCAATATACACCTATATATCTCTATTTATTTTTTTATATCGAAATACTAATGAATACTCTCGTCACCTATATATATGTGTGTGTTACCTGCAAGCTATTAACATTCCTTATTGATATGTTGTCCATTGGGGACGTATAAAAAATTGTTAAATTCGAGTATCAATTTAAAAAATAAAATTAAATTGATAGTAAACACTTTTGTACCAGTATTTGTAAAAATTACAATAAATTACAATTATATAAGTAAAAATATTACTCCCTCCGTCCCGCTAAATGTAGCTACGTTTCCTTTTTGGAACGTGCCACTAAAAGTGCGTACTTTTTCAAAAAGGAAAAAAATTTACTTTTAAAATACATTTTTCCTACTTTTTAAAACACAACACTTTACTTTCTTAATCTCCGTGTCGGATTTATTGTGGCCGCATTTAGCGGGATGGATGGAGTATTTTTTTTTTTAAAAAAAAAAATTGAATTACTTAATATTAAATTACATGGCCGCGTCACGGAGGATTCAAACCCGAGACCTATTGTCTTGGACATTAACCTCACTACCACTAGGCCAACACATGCACACGACTATTTTTTTTTTGGTAGGGATTCCCTTCCTTCCTTAGCTGTAGATACGCTACTGATCCTGCCAACATTTCATTAATGTATTCATTTCCCTTGCAGACTTTTCATTTTTTTCCCTATTAATTTTGGAATAAAATACCCTTTTTTTTTGTTTCTATTTTTTTCTTCAGAATAATAGTTTTGGTAGGATATACCGACATATTATTTGACATCTTACCTATATTTTATTTCAAGATTCGTTCTATGTTTTACTTCACCTAATTTCAGCTATGTATGCAATATCTCAATAACACATGCAGTGAATAACTTATCAATAAATTCAAAAAATAAATTGTCAGATTGTTATAAATTTCTTCAGTACTGGACTAATTAATACACGTGACAAATTATAATAAACAAATAATGATAACTTATTAAAAAAAGACATGCATGATTATTGTTCCAACTCGTAATTAATTGTTGATTCGTCGCTAAGATTTTAGCCAAGATTTTAAAAAATTGGATAACATTAACACTAAATTATATGGCCGCGTCATGGAGGACACGAACCCGAGACCTATTGCCTTGGGCATTAACCTCACTATCACTTAAGCGTGCGTGTGTTGGACTAGTAGTAGTAAGGTTAATGCCAAAGGTTAGGTTTCGAGTTCGAATCCCAATATTTTATTAGTTTTTTTTTATATAAAAGAAGATTTGTTTGGACACCATGTTCAATAAATAAGAAATATCAATTCAGTATGGCTACGCTCTTTTATGGATAATTTTATTCTATAAAATGTAGGATAAGAGTATAATTACTTTTTAAATCCCTTCTTTTTTATCCATTCTACTATTTAAATTATAAATTCATAATTTGTTGTTCTTTCATCCTACTCTAAGGAAGGATAATATTATCATACCAAATTTGGATTGATAATTATCTCTCTTTAGAGGAAATGAAGGAGAAAAAATTATGAATTTATAATTTAGATAGAAGACATGGATAAAAAACTAGGGATTTGAATGTTAATTATACATTTATCCTATATTTTAATGGGATAAATTTATTTCTCAAAGAGAACACAACCTTATAATTATTCTTTAAATCCCTTCTTTTTTATCCATACATCTAGAGGTGTTCACGGTTCTGAGAATTTGGAATTGGAACCGAACCGTGTAGGACGGTTCTGGTTACTGTTCCAAACTGTCGATTACAGTTTGGAACTATCCAAAAAATTAATACTAATATATTTAAATTTTTTGAATATTTTAATTTTTTCATTACATATTTATGCATATCATCATTTAATTTCATATCACATAATTAACTTTGTAATGTAATAGTAGAATAATTACGTAAAAATGTATTTTAATTTAATATTAATTATATATAATACACATATAATGATATATTAATAAAAATATAATAATAAAGAAATAAAAAAAGAAGGTTTTAATGTGTTATGATATCATGAATACATTAATTGAATAACACATTAATTAGACACAAATACATTGATAAAATGAAATAAAAAAAAATTAATCTACATAAATATAACAATATAAAATGAACACTAATAAATATATAATATTAGAGTTCAATTAGGTTATCATCTAATTAAATTTTATTTTATTTAATTATTAATGTATTCATAAGTTTAATGTGTTATTATCAATTATAATTTTTTTTTATAAGAAATGACTATTTATAATATAATAAATAAATTGAATTGGATAATAAAAATGAGATACGGTTTCAAATGGACGGATACGGTTATGAACCGCCGGCTCACGGTTCTAAATTTTTGTAACCGTAAACGAATCCTCCTCTACACGTTTACGATTCAGATCCAAACCATTGGGTACGGTTACGGTTCTCGAAACTAGCGGTTACGGTCTGGTTACAGTTCGGTTCCGGCAATTCCGGCGGTTCCGGTTCCTTTGAACACCTCTACATCCATCTTATCTAAATTATAAATTTATCATTATTTTTCTCTTTCATCCACTCTAAGGAGGGATAATATTATCCATCCAAATTTGGTGTGATAATATTATCTCTCTTTAGAGTGGGGTGAATGAGAAAAACAATAATAAATTTATAATTTAGATATGAAGTATGGATAAAAAAAGAAGGAATTTGAAGGCTAAATATATTTTTATCCAACATTTTTATGGGATAAATTTATCCCTCGAAAAGAACACAACCTAAGTATAAATTTTAGGGTGGAAATTAAAAATACACCTTTTATAAAGATAGATGAATTTTTTACCCATTTCCTAAGTGTACATGTCAAAAATACCCAATTTTATGTCACTGTTTGGTTTTAATCCACTTTTGGTATATTTGGTACTGGATTTTGCAACAATTTACGGACTAATACAATAAATTTGAAGTATATTGGCTGGAAATATTCCTCGTGCCCAATACTGAGTCCCTTTATAGGACAGTGGGTCTGGTCTAAACAATGCCACGTACTGAAGATTTATTTTACTAAGTCTAATTAAATGATTTCCAGTAAAATTTCCCTATAATACTGATTGAAATTTCAATTGATAACCAGTGTCGTAAAATGGTATCAGAGCCCTGGGTTTATTAAGGAATTATATTTATTTATTGCATTTAATTATTTCCTAACGGAGGAGACTCCAAGAAAATATGGATCCGGACGCTTGTCCGAGATGCTTTGGTTACAGGAATTTTCTCCAAATATTGGAGATTATGAATAGACAGCACCAAGAGAAATTTTTCTTTTGGGCTTCCCAGTTGGACGAAAGGATTCATAGTCCTGTATCCGTAGATGAACAGTCACGGATCATCATTATGATGCGTAGATACCAAGATTTGCAAACAGCAAACCTCTCTCTACAAAGAGAGGTACACCAGCAAATGGAAATGAGACATTCAACCCATTTCTAATGAGTCAAGACAGGAGGGAGTTCACTCCGGTTTATCGAGAGATCGACCCCGATATATCAAAATTCTCGGTTGATTTAAGGGAGATCCAGAAGACGGTACAAAATTATGGCAACCGCCTAATTAATGTACCCCAGGAGATAAAAAGAATATCAAGTCAACAAGATGAGATCCTAACCATCTTGCAAGATATTCAGAGTCGAGTTGGCCAATTGGAGAACAGATCTCTTCCCGAAAGAAGGAACCGGATGCTATTCCCCGAAGGGCCAAAATATCCTCTACCAGTGAAGGATAAAGGAAAAGATCCTCAAGTGGAAAGATATGTACGATTATTTCAAGGTGAAAAATCATGAGTAACCTTGAAAGAATCGGACTTGAAGACCTACAAGAGTTAGCAGAATCCTTTGCTAACATGAAGGTGGTGGACCTCAAGATGAACCAACACCAGGTGGCGCACATCATGGAGGGACATGCTGCCGTACCGTTAAATCAACAAGTACCACCACCGCCTGAAGAAGTCATGAGAGAAGCTCGTGATTTTCATGCTGGACCATCATATACAGCGACGGTACCAGACGAGGCCATACTGATGGAGAGAACCAGAAGGAGACGACAACCCCGAATCCAAGATTCACCGGTTGGAAAGGCTACCCTGGATCCCATCCATCCATATGGTGTAATGCTTGATCTTGATGAAGTCAGCTTCAAAGATCGAGAAGCCGTGATCGACGAGTGGGGAGGAGCAATGCGGATTGCAGCAGCTACTCTCGACGTTAACAAGGAAGGACTGGTTAAGATTCTTGAAACCAGTCTCGCTGGCGTGGTAAAAATCGCTTGGGAAGGATTACACCTCGAAGTAAGGAATCAATGCTTCGAGGTGGAATCCTACTCGGAAATTATCCGAAGAATGAGTGTCCTCTTCAAAGACCATTTCATCGGAGAAGGATACTACGAGGGATTCGATAAAGAGAAAAGAAGAAAATATCTATTGGCGTTATATAATCTAAGACTTACAGTCTTGGATCCAAAGGCGCTCAATAAATTTCTTCAGCTCTTTACGATCTACCAGCATCAGTCAAAAGCTGATGAGACTATCGCAAAGGAAATTTTCTTCTTAAAATTTCTGAGCCCATGGAAGGAAATGATGATAAGAGATTATATCCCCAAGGGCAGCGACAGCATAGCCAAGAGGATGTCTTATGTACATCAAAAGCTTTCAGAGTGGTGTCAACAAGCCACTGCTCAGAAAAATCTGAAGAAGCTGCGAAGAATCAACAAAGCAGCTCACCTAAACTGTGAAGATAATGATCTTCCAGTTGTTATTGGAGGCGAGCCATCAATAACAAAAAGACGAAAGAATAGGTACCAACCCTATTCCAAAGAAAGAAATCCAAGAGGAAGATCTTGGAAGCCAAAGACGATGTGGTCTAGACAGAAGGCTAGATCATACAAAACTGGACAAAGAAGCGGACCAACCAGAAGTAGGGGTTCGTTCCAAGGATCCAGTTCAAGAACTTCAGCAAAGAAAACTTTTAGAAAAGCTCATACCAGAGCTAATGAAAGTTTTAAAGACTGTAATTGCTGGACCTGCGGAGCCAAGGGGCATATTTCAACAAATTGCCCCGATAACGAGCAGAGAGGTATGCGAAGGTTCGAGTCTACTCCAGACATCGAAGATGCCATATACTACCAAGAATTGGTTCAAGTGTACCAGTTTGAAGATATACCCTCAGATGAGAGTATATATGAACAAGAAGAGATTCTTAGTAGTGATGGAGATTCGGATGGATCTACAGAATCTTCAGACTGAAGCTGAGTCTTGTCATCAGGAGAAAGAGGATCGAACTGGATTTTCCAGTCGAACGATGATCTCTCCAAACCTGACGACAAAATCATGAAGAAAACCTTGAACATTCAGAAGTATCAAGGTTTTAATGCCAGCAACCTAGAAGAAGTTCTAAGGAATTTCAGTTTGGGAAGAAGGAAACATCATATCGTCTACGGAATCACTAGACGAGAGATGTCGCTTCCGATCGAGTTTACGGGGAATCAAGTGGAGATGCAATTGATTCCAGCAAGCGACATACGTGAGGATTTGGAGAAACTTAAACCAGAAATTACCGAAAAGATGAGATGGATTCATATCGGGGCAATTCAACTGGTTCTCAAATCCACGATGTTCACAGGAATTGATGCTCCAATCGACATAGCCATATGTGATAGGAGAATCAGAAACCTACAAGATTCGGTGATGGGAACCATCACGGGGAATCTTTGTGCAGGCCAAGTTGTGGGGATTGTATATCCTAAGATTGCATACAATCTCAACGACTCGGGTTTCAGTAAAGCTCTGACGCTATACCAGGACTTCAAGAGGAAGGAGTTATTGGATGAGGGGAATACACCTTATTCGATAACATATCAGATTTCGTATGCACTTTCCAACTCCCATCATACGGAGTTATTCTTAGGAAAACCTTTTATCGAAATACCTGATATCTTCAAGAAGGTGACTACATCAATTGGTCCCGATAGAATGGAGATTCCACAAAAAAGGGAGGTCAACATTCGAATTCAAGAGAGGCCAGTCATAAGACATGATCAAAGTCTTAAGATAAGCTCAGGAAGACTATCCTTCCAAGGAGATAGAATTATATCTCAACCCTTTGGGAGGAAACTTATACAAGAAAGTCAGCCCCAATTCCCAGGGAATCCTCAGGTTTCAGTCAATCTGAAATGTCCAGAGGGATGGAGAGGGATGACAACCAGATTTGATGCTACAAGATGGGAAAATAACTTTCCATGTAGTGTCTTATATTATCTCCAGCAGCCGGAGGTTAACCATTACAATGGAACCCTTGACCTAGGGGGTTTTATGGTAGAGGTTAAAGGCAGAGCAGGACGAGAAGATGTTCTGATTCTAGGGCGGGATTTTTTGGAAAGATTCAAGCCCTGGAAACCGATGGACCAAGGGATGATGATTACGATAGAAGAAAGACGACTCCTAATCGTATGACAAGTCCTTTCTCGATATACATTCCAGTGGGAGTGTTATATGAAAAATATAAGGCAGAGTACTTCTCGGCCTATATTGATTCAGGTGCAGGCATATGCACAGCAAGAAGGGGAATTTTCCCAGAAGAAGTTGAGGATGTTTTACCTCAAATTGCTGGCCGGGATTTCTCTAAAAGAGTTTTACTCTTATCCAAAGGAGTAAAAAAGTGGAAATATTAATTGGAGGAGCGGGACAAACACCTTGGTATAAGGTTAAAACTCCACCGATGTATTTTCATGATACGGGAGCTGATGTTCTGTTAGGAAATAATTTCCTACAGATGTTCAAACGATACACGCAGGACAATGAGCGAAGAAGATTAGTGTTCACAACCAATTGTGAGCATAAAATCATTGTTCAGAGACTGAGGAAGGCGTTTAATCGACAGATTCCCGTAGCCTTTCGCAGCAAGCGTGGTGATATGAATGATGAAGGCAAACTTCGTCATCCAAAGATGAAGGATCAAAGAAGATTTAGCGAAGCAGTGCTTAGCTGCATCCGGGAGGATGATCTTCAAGAGGAGGAAATCCAGATCCTTAAAGCAGCTTTGATTTATAACAAAGAAATTAGGGTTGAAATGCAGGTGTCCCTTGCCGATGTCAAAAGGAAGATCTCGAGATGCTACAATGAGAATCCTTTGGCCTGGTGGGAGAAGAACCAACTCAAAGCAACCTTAAAAGTGAAGCCGGAGAAGGTGCATGAGTTTGTGAGATTCAGACCTATCCTGATGAACTTGATTGATCAGAAGGATATGAGAATTATTATCAAGGAACATCTTGATATGAAGTTGATCGAGCCGGCTAGTTCACCTTACAGTAGCCCGGGGTTTCTGGTAAGGAATCATGGTGAGATCAAGCGAGGTAAACCTAGACTTGTCATTAATTACAAAGGGATTAATGATATTCTAGAGTTTGATGGATATTTTATTCCAAGTAGAGATCACCTTATTAACTGCATACGCAATGCTAAGGTCTTCTCAAAGTTTGATTGCAAGTCAGGTTTCTACCAGATTCGCATGGAGGAAGAAAGCAAAAAACTTACAGCTTTCTCAACACCACAGGGGCATTTCGTTTGGAACGTAATGCCAATGGGGTTAGCTAATGCTCCCCAGATTTTCCAGAGAAAGATGGATAATCTTTTTAAAGATTATTTTTCTTTTATGTTTGTCTATATTGATGATATACTTATAACATCAAAAGATATGGATGAACATATCAAACATCTTGATTTATTTGCAGATGTTTGTTATAAAGAAGGATTAGTGCTTTCAGAGAAGAAGGCAGTAATTGCGACCCAAAAAATGGAGTTTTTGGGAATAGAAATCGATGAGTCTGGAATAACTTTGCAAGATCATATTGTGAAGAAGGTCCAGGATTTTCCAGAAACATTAAAAGAGAAGAAACAACTTCAGAGTTTTCTGGGAGTTGTTAATTTCGCAGGAATGTTTATCAAAGATCTTGCGAAACACAGGAAGGTCTTTAGTAATCTACTAAAGAAAGATGTTCCGTTTATATGGACGGAAGAACATCGACAGGGAATGAAAAAGCTAAAGGAAGAATGTAAAGATCTCCCAAAGCTTTCTATTCCACAGGATGAGGATGATCTGGTCCTCTATACAGATGCGAGTGATCATTGGTGGGCAGCAGTCCTCATGAAGATCACTCCTTATGGAGAAGAACCTTGCAGATATTGTAGTGGTTTATTCTCAGAAAATGAGGCCATCAGATGGCATATCAACGAGAAGGAATTCTTTGCAGTAGTAAAGGCTTTTAAAAAATGGCCTTTATTTTTATTAGCAAAGAAATTTACTTTAAAAGTTGATAATACACAGGTTAAAGCTTTCCTAAGAAATAACATAGCATCAAAACCTGAAAATGCTAGGTTACTTAGATGGCAAGCTTTATGTCAATATTATATTTATGATATTGTCGTGTTAAAATCTCATGAAAATATTCTTGCAGATTTTCTGACAAGAGATGGAGCCAGCTGAGGTTAGAGCCATCATGCTAGCCCAAAAGCATCTCCGAGAAAATTTGGAAATGCTCTTGGAGGAATGGGACGAGTGCGTTCTCCATGCCGATCAAATGGGGAAGATGCAAGCTACCGATAAGACGAAAGTCTCTGGTAGAATACGAGCCAGTATGCTGACTAGTACTCAGTTATGGTCGGCTTTGGAAAAGCCAATCCTGCGGGCTTCCAGAAAACCTCTGGAGATAGCAGAGTTTCGTGTTCCGGCACCTAAACCGGTAGATGGGGATTCAAATACCCCTCTAGCAAGTCCTAAGCTGGTGGAGTCTGAACCACTAGCCCAAGGAAATGATGATGCTAAGACTTCACCGTCTGAACCATCATGTCAACCCTCCACCTCTGGGGAAAAAGAGGGAGAGATTAGCCTCAGGCCTATGACAGGCAAATCTGAGTCTAATACTAATGTGATTATTTTCTCTTCTGCTGAACAGGCTTATCAAGCGAGCTGGGAGAAATTACTCACAAGAGCAGGTATTAATCCTAGTAATACCAGGATTGATGGCTCGGGGAAATATCCAAGGGTATGGATGCTGCCCGGATCAAAACCCCAAGATGTCAAGCAGTGGTATGAATTTGGGGCCCTTGCCTCAGTTTATACTACGTCCCCAGCGTTTCCTGAACTGAAAGGTCTACCCCGATGGATCCAGGAAGCGGTTTATGATACCTGGGCAAATAACGAACAACTTTGCCGAGGTGATACATTGGAGCTGTATTTCATAAGTGCAGCCCCAGAACCTGCAGGAAAGGGGAATCATGAAGCCTTCCATTACATAAGGCTACGAAGACCCCGAATGGATGCCTTCAACCAAATCAAGGCACCAACTAGTGAAATTCCAATGATCGCCGCAATCTCAGATGATCAAATAACAACAAGGCGAGCATGGGGATTATGGGTCTGTCTTACAGAGATGGACAAAGTCAAGTTTCCATTCAAGTTCTTTCAGAACTCAGCGAATGGATCATTCCTGTTAAATACTATGACAGGGAAGACAACCAAGTTTGCAGAAGAGGCTTTTGAGAGAAAAAGAACTCTTCTGTGGGAAAACAAGATGGCAATGAGTAAAGAAACCCATCGCAAGTTCTGCAATATGGCTCATGTTGGCCATTGGGCGTCCAGGATATGTTCAGATTGTCCAGCCCAACGTGAACCTGAGTTCGGAAAAGGCTTCTTACCTAAACCAGATAAGAAGAAGTTTCGAGCCAACGAGTATGAGGAGATGAAGACTCCTCCAAAAGGAAAGGCTCCAAGGGGCCCTCCAAAAAAGACAGATGGCCGACAGAAATAAAGCGGTCATGTGAGGATAAAGCAGAAGATGCTCTCAGAAAAAGAAAGCATCTGATAAAGCAGCACCCACCAAAAAGAAAACGACAATGGTGGGTGGAAGAAAAAGACGTTCCACCATGGAAAGAATCGTCGGTGGAATAAAGTTAAAAGGACGGACCACTAAATTCAAAAGAAGGGGTCCGACCACTACAAGATGATTGCGTCGGCAGCCTTATCAGGAACCAGCTTCACGTGAAGAATCATGATAACAAAAGATAAGGAATCCGAGGCAATAATAGAGGAATAGGAGGCTTCCAGCTTCCTATATAAACAAGCATTTGGAGAAAGGGAAGGGCATCGAAAATTCTCCTCAGCTTTCTCCACAATAAACATTGTAATATTTCTTCTTTCTAGTTTATGATAGTAGTTCTTGCTACCATAGGTAGCTAAACAAGTTAGTCTCCTCCCTAAAGGAGATCTAATTAGTATGTAATATATATTTATAATTCCTTAATAAGATTTGGGCTTTTGTTCATCCTCTTCTAGATCTATATTTTCTTTATTTTTACCAACAAAATACCTATACGCCCCGAGTAGGAAACGAACGAGGGCTGTGCTGTGAGCTGTTGAAGGAATCTGCGTCTGGAATCCATAAGGTGCTCCTGGTGGTTGGACGTGGTCCCTAAAACTTCCGGTGGATACGACCCGGCGGCTTATCGGTCAAAGAAGGTATGAATAGTTGGTATTAATATAGAATTTATTTATACGGAAGTGTGATGGGCCTGATATACGGTTACAATTGAAGTTAAACTTAAAATAGGGAATGATTATGCCAAACCATTAATGATTATATATGATCTTGAAAAAAAAAAAAAAAAAAATTGCTTGGACCGCCCACGATGGACCGCCCACTATTCACGGGAGGTCCAAGAGGGTTTGTCTAGCGGTTCATGCATTTTTGGATTAAGATCATGTATCTAATCATTGATTTTGGATCATTTATGATTTTTTGATCATTTATGATTTTTGTGGATTTTTTGAAAAAATTAAGAAAAAAGGGTAGTTTTAACATGTGTACAAAAGAATTGGGTAAAAACTACATGTGTTTTCTCAAAAGGGGTAATTTTATGAATTTGCACTAAATTTTAATAGACTCTAGCAATTTAGGTAATCATTTTAATAAAGTAAGGATGAATACTAAATATTGATTGGTGGATCTGTTGTGCTGTCGTAGCGAAACGGACTCCCATTGAATTCAGGAAACAAACTTTCAGATATTTTTATTTTCATTTTAGAAGATACAAGAACACGAAACAATCCACCTATTAATGAGATATTAAAATCACAACCGATTCTTCCAATGTATCACTTATGTGTCCAATAAAATTCATAGAGACTAGACTTTTTGGATCTTGAATCTATGCCCGACCTAGTGGAGCAGCTAAAAGGCGTCAATGTAAATAAAAACCATCATCTCCTAAGTAAGTTTGGCGCCGCGGCTGTCTTTTTAACAAAGAGACATTTGGAGACAAACTTGGAAAGGTTTGGAGCGATTATCATGTAGGTCCGTAATGTTACATTTTCTTTGTCATTCTTAAAAATTCTAGATTATCTATTGTTGACACATAAACTAGTAGTATTGCTAAAACATTTTAACAAAATTCAGAATGAAGCATTAATAGCCCTCAATTTAATATAACTGTAAAAAAATATATAAGTGTCAATATGTCATAATAATTTCATTAATATAGTATATTCTATTCATTATCTTTTTTTTTGAGGGAAACACATCATGTGATTGGTTTCTGAGAGAGACAAATTAGTTATGTACTTAATTTCTTGTTCCACACTTGTTGTCAACGTTCAATTTCAGTATTATTATCGACATTTTATCACGGGCAAAATTGTAACTTGCCACAATTCAATATACACTAGTAGCACTTATTTGGACAAACTTGCATGTGTTACTTTTCCATTTATTTAATAAACAATAGATATATTAATAAAATATGACTTCAAATGAGTTACGATTACTTTGTAATTAATTATTAATAGGAATAAATAAACCTTAAGAACCAAAGAACATATATATATAAGTCCATATTTCAAAACAATATATATTGATATAAACATATTTAAATAAGCAGTAAAAAAAAAGTGGATTATCCTACTTTCTAAATGTTTTCCTCAGACATGAGGAATGTGAAAAAAGGTATCAAATCTTTGTTTTTTCCTTTGTCCCTCCTACCAACAAAGAGAATATTAATAAAGGATTTTAGAAGATTTTGTGATCCAATAATGTACCAAAATCAGCATCCCAAATCACATTATTGCATTTATTATTATATATTTTCATATTATCAAGGCATTACATTATGCATACATTATATATATGCACATATGTAACAAAATGTATAATGTATATATGCAAATAGAAATAACTATCTTTCATAATGCATGGTGCATTTTAGTGATTCAGAGCTGAAATAAAATTGACAATCTTCAATTTTATTAATATGAGAAGCTATTCAATTTCAGTCACAGTAGTAATCTATCAAACTGTAATGAATACACAATGTTTTTCCTTAAACTTGTGCATATAGTTTGCTAGGTTTGGACCTTAATTTATAAGGCTTGATCTATGCATCCTCAACGAGAGATCGATTCACAGTAGCTATAAGCCAAGACGAAAGCCGATTAAGTATGTAGCTCACAACGAAAGTCGGAGCTCCAAATCAACCTCTTGAGAGCTACTCGAGTCCGAGTTCTGACTACTCGACCCGTTGTTCATGTTGAGGTTGCCCTAAAACAATCAAGAAATTACAAAATATCATAACCATCACTCCAAATTGATTGAGTGATTCTTACATATCACCAGAAGATTTGTTCAATTTTGATTAGTACCTGAATTGGGGGTTCAAGGAAAGGTCTAGTCATGCTTGGCTCAACATAATGTTGATTTCCATAGCCTGCATTGTTTGGATGCCATCTGATTTTAACCATAAAAGAAATGAAAATAATGATTTGATCAGAAAATTGTTCATTATTGATGATCTATTCAATATATCTTTATAATAAAATCAAAAATTTATGATAACAAATCAAGAATCTTGAAGCAAATTAATGACTACCTTGTGACACTTGTGGGATGGGAATCTCCATATCCAATATTTGCCCTATCTAAATCTGCTGGCAAACCCATCTGAAAATAATGGTTGGGAAATGAAATCTTAGCATCTTTCAGCAGTTGTAAGGAGAAAAATTCAAACAAAATGATTAACTACCTCCTAATCACCTCATCTAAACACACCACTCCATTAACAAATTAGCAGAAGTTTCATAAATTGAAAATGATTGAAATTGTTGAAAATGTTACCCCTTTTTTTCTCTTGTAGTGAGTAAGGCGATCTAGCTTGGTAGTAGACTATTCATATCTAGGGTTACAAACTAAAATTAAAGAAAATATATTTGAAAATAACTGGATTTATTATTCCAAAGGGAAATGAAAGTGAAGAAGGGGAAATAAGGTCAACTTATAAAATTTTACCATAATATATAAGAAAAAAGGCAAAGTATCTGATTAGATCAGTAATTGCCAATTATATATGCATAGTCATTCATCTCTACAAAGCAAAAGTCTTGAAATAATTCAAGAAAAGATTCACCCGATCTACTTCTTGTGCAAATTATTACTCAAAACCAAAATTACAACAAGTTTGAGATGAAAGTAGCTTTACCATGACTCCATGGTGTCCCTGAAAGCCATAGGTAGGCGACGATGAAGACGAATACGAGAACGACGACGGCGACTGAGCTGTTTGCAACCTCACATCCTCAGCCTGCATCCATGAAATATAGAAATGAATATAACTAAATTACAATAATAATAGTAATAATAATAAGAAAAAGAGAGAGGATGGAAAAAAACCTGTGTGAAATTACAAGTATAAGGAAGGTTTGGACGAACATTAGGGAGATAAGTGCAGCCTAATTCACTATGCAACCTAATTTTCTCAAGCTGTGCAACACCGAGCCCTCTCTGAGGTTGCTTAGGCTTCTCTGAGCTATTTTTCTTCCCTTTTCTCGAAGACGAAGATGACGACGACGACGAAAAACCCCTCTCGTTGCCACCCAAGTAATTACTCTGCTCACCAAAATAGTTGCTTCCCATTTCTTCTTGGATCTTCTTCTTCTTGGTCTTCTTTTAGTGCGTGTTTGTGTGTGTTTCTTGAAATATAAATAAATATATATCCAGAAAAGAGAAGAAGGATCGATAAATGGATGCAAGAAAATTTGATGAATGGGAGAGATCTTGTGAGTAGGCTTTTAAGCTATTAACACTTTGCAATCAGTAATAATTGCATCGCTGGATCTGATTGTGTGTAGATTTTGCGTGATTCATTCTGTTTATATACTATGGCTGGGATTTCTATTTATTAATTTGTTTTCTTTGTATTTTAATATATGGTTTTGGTGTGAGCTTAGCTTGTTTTGACAACTTCCATGAAATCCCTCCAATTATATATTTCATTTAATATGGCTTATTACAAAAAGGTATGGACTTTGAAAGGGATTGTCTCTGATTGTAACTCATTAAAATATTTCTAAGATTTTCCCAAGATTTATAACCTACCCCACGCGCTTCTGGGCACGTTCTTCACAAAGATTTCATGTATTAATTGTCACCGGATATATACACACACACATAGGGAATAGATCAAATGATAATTAATTCTTAGATAGAAATTAGAACTAATCTGGATTATTTATTTTTGAATAATCTATGATCCAAATTAATTATGTATCAAATTTATGCTTTAAATGCATTGAAATTATCATGCATCGGTTAATGAATAAAAATGCATTAGCATGTTATGCAATAAATTAAATTCTACGTGTAATGCATCAAATACTTAATTCTCACTTAATCCTACCAATATATATATATATATATTTCAACTTTCAAGATTTCAATCTCAAACCATTTATTTATATATTAAAATTAATTATTATATATGGCCAATTAAATTTATTGCATGAATTTTGATAATATATGAATTGAATTTTATGTAAAAGAAAAAGGTAAACATATTTTGAATTTTGTGGAGTGAGGTATGAGATTAAATGGGTAAAAATGCCTCCTACCAAAATATAGATGTAAAAAATGCCATCACTTTTAAATGTATGTGCAAAATGACCTTAAAAATAAAAAAATGTATTAAAAACATCGGGATCCACCATTAGTTATCAAAGTTTGACCACTTTTACATTGTTATTAGAAAAAGTGGTGGAACTCATATATTTTTGTTAAAATTTTTCTAAATTTAATGAGATTCTTCCCACCTACCAACTATATCTCTCTCTAATTTTATATCTCCCACAATTTATTCATACCTCTCGGCCAACATATCTCTCTCACAAATTTGATATCCCTCACAAATCCTTCTCTCTCACCTTTCTCATCAAATTTTGATATCCCTCACAAATCATATCTCTCGCCTCTCTCTTGATATCTCTCACCCAAAAATAAATCAACCTTTCGTCATACCTCTCGGCCAATTCATATCTCTCACCCAAAAATAAAAATTCATATCTTCCAATTCAATTCAATTCACATCTCCCTCAATCAATTGATATCTTCCCCAAAAATTGCATAACTCTCGGCCACACTCAATTCATATCCCTCGGCACATACTAAATTCTCCAACATGGTGGACTCGGACGAAAATAATCCTGAAGAAATTACAGTAATGTGCATGAATTACATATATGTTTAACATATAATTGGGATCCTTCAAAAATTGTTTGGGACCACTCGAAGTGTACCGAGCGGTCCGTAATATTACCGAGGGATCCCAATCACAACATGCTTATTACGTGATTCTAATGTTATATATGTTATTTGTTTTATGATTAGAACGTTTTTTATACTTAAATATATGTCATAGTGTAATTTGTTAACTTAATTGATTGTTCTGTAGTCCCAAGACCTATATTTATACATCTGATTATGAAACATAGCATGAAAAATGGATTACATGATACTATGGTTTGGATCCCTCGAAAATGTGACGGACCGCTTGGTACACTTCGAGCGGTTCCAAGGAATTTTCGAGGGATCCCTCAATATGTAGAATCATTATGTATTATTCTTTTTAAATATGAATTTTATTTATTTATTTTAGTTGTGTTTAAATGTTAAATGAAATAATTAGAATATAATATAAAGAAATTAATTGTTTGTAGGTAATGAAACGTCCATTGTACCGTAGACCTGCTTCGATTAATTGTATATCACATCCGAACACGTACTGTAGATTAACCTTATTAGAGGATATATTAGGAGTACATTGATCGATGTCAGGGGTCATAATCTATTAGATAGATTCATTAGTAGGCCATTTGGCCACTTTATCGGGTAGAATCCGGGTGTCATTGCAAGTCAGACATTGCATGGCATAGTGAGTCGGGCCATTTATACAAGAACTGGGATTTAATTCCACTTAAATGGCATGGATGTAGAATATACGATTTGAGATCATGCATTGATTACTGGATTGTATTTTGAGGCATCCAGTTTCGATACTACTGTCACCATTAATCCTAGTAATCTAAATATTTATAGGATCATATGCAACAATTTAAGCATACCGACAATTGACGTGTTATCACAATTTAAAGATTCACGTAACCGCATTCTCGATCAAAATGGTGATATTCATTTACTTGTGGCTCAAGTATTGATGGCTTATATTTTTGTGTTCGGGCACGATGCACAAAAGCCCGTATTCTCCTAGTTGTGGGCATTAGTGGAGGATATGGATGAATTTTAGAATTTTCCTTGGGGTGGGTACTCGTATAAGATCATTCGAAACTACATGAGGAAAACACAAGATAAACAAAGATATCATCTCTATGGACCTGTGTGGGCTTTAATGGTATGGGGATTAGAGGTAATTCCGGAACTTGGTCCATGTGCCGGTGGGATTAGAGGTGAACATGTGTATCCAAGGTGCTTGAGATGGAGGTTCCGAAAGAAGCCAATCGGAGACGCCAAATGACTACACGACTACTTTGATCTAGAGGTAATGATATTTAATTTATTAGTTTTAAATTATTTTAAATTATAGTGATAATTTTATTTCTAACTATAAATTCTCACTTATTTTTTCACAGGCTTATGCTATTTCAAATATAATTACAGACGAGGAAGAGACACATCGACCGTACTGGACCTCTTTAAATTGTGACTACCCTTTGTCAGTGCGTTATGCACCCCTTTCTAACCCGTTCTCGAGGGGGGGAGCAGTTCAGAGTTGAACAACGGGTGCCTTGAGCGAGAGGTCACATTTCACACCCCAATGTCCAAGGTCCGCGCTAACACGGAATGTTGAGAATCCTATAGTGGATGAATTATCAGATGCCACTGTGTCACCAGTGAGAGTTTCTAGACGACGATGTGATTTGGGAAAGCACACTAGGGCAGAGCGATCTCTTACTGATTCATCATCTAGTAGTAGTGGTGGCCATAGACATGTTCCTGATTAAGTTTGGGAGGTTATACGGTATGAGATTAATGCTCGTTTTGAAGAGTCACAGAGGAGGTAACGTTTGGAGTGGCAGAAGCACGAGGAGAGGATTGATCAGAAATTGAAGAAGTGGATGTTAGAAGTGATCGATATCTTTCGATGCAGTTCACAACGCAGTCCCCCAGTGGTTGATACACGTCGTCGTAGCCCTCTCATATCGATGTCAGCTAGACCTTCCGATGTGAGAGGTAGTGTTGATCCACTGAGACATTCACATGTAGATCCTCTGAGGAGTTCACATGTAGATCCTCCGAGGAGTTCACTGTCCAGCTTCATAGATCCAGTGTACGAGCCTACTAGTGGAGGGCAATCTTCAGACACGGTATCTCAAGATTTCACCCATATATTTGGGGAATCTAGTGTCGGACCGTCTGCCCAGTTGCCTACTTTCGGAGTTAGCTATCAACATGATACGAGCATGCCTCATGCCAGCAGTTCTGCACCCTCTATGAGATTTGCACCCTTTGCAGCATCATCAGCTATTGGACAGGTGATATAGTTTTAATTATTTATTTAGTTAATTTGATATTGTCATCTGAACTAATTAATTTTAATTTTCTAATTACAATATGCTCCTTGTCCGGCATTTGGTACTGCACCATCTGTGACTACATCAGATATTGGACAGGTATGTTGTAGTTTTAATTATTTAATTAGTTATTGCATATTATAATTTGAATTTATTAGTTTAGATTTTGTATTTGTAGTCTGCTTCTTATTCGGCCTTTTGTGCTACACCCTTGGACGTGGAACCTATTTCAACTTGTGGTGGAGATGATAGTGAGGGCATGATGTTTAATACCCCTGTCCAAGATGAACCACGAGATACTGTGTACATACCACTTAACTATGCCCCATTGACCACCTTGACATATTGCCCGCAGAATGAAGGGGCAGTCTCCCGATATTCGGCATCTCCAATAAACTCTTCGCGTATCTGATTTTACAATCCTATATTCTGATTTTTTTCTCCAAATTCCACAAACCAGCGCAATGTTAATTTCCTCATTTTCATCGTATAAAGATCCACAGTTAATCCCTGAATAGGCTCGTAATCTTCACGTAAAATATCCCAATTAGTGGCACCAGTTGGAATAATCGGAATTATCCAATTTAATAAAGGTCCTTCCTCAAATGACATTTCCTCAGTCTCACCTTCATTGTTCGGATACATCATTTCTAGCAATCTTCACATCCCACCTTCCTCGTGTATCCAAGCTGCCCATTCAACAAACATAGCCCTGTTCGTTGTCCTCTCAATATCTACTTCATCTTCATCACTGTCTGATGGCTCTAAAATAGGTTCATAATCAGAGTCCTCATCTTCGTCCTCGCCCTTGTCATCCCCTAATGGTTGTTCACCTGCCTCTACAATATTTAAATCCAGAATAGTTCTCACTCGCTCATTAGAGGCATCTTCTTGAAAATATGAACCAAAGTTACCATCATTAAACCAATCAGATGATGCAACATTTCTTCCAATTTCTTCAAGCTCTTCCCGCCAATTCGTGTTATAAGAGGTCCTTCCTACATTGTACGAAGATGCATATCCAGCCCATAAGTAGGGTAATATACATCAATCTGCGATGACACAACGTTTGGCTACGAAGATTAACACCGAATGTTCGAAGTCACGTACACAACAGGAGATGATTCATTAAAACACAATTGCACTAATTCTTCATCCCTACGTAACTGACATTTAATAACTCTTCCATGTTGCGACGCAATAATCTCTGCCATACGAGCTCAATATGTTGTCAATGTAACATCTCAAATTATACACTGAAATGTTAGTTTTGGTGAGGCACACAATCTGCTCTTGTCCGTTCTTGTAACAACATTCCTCCCAATATCCTCCATACCTCACGTTCACATACACGAATTCCGTCATTTATAAAATAAAAGTAAAACAAAAATATTATAATATATGTCAAGAATATATGAATTTATGATGTTATTATGCATTTAAACTTCAAATATTATACAAAACATATAATAAATCATATTTTCAGTATTAAAAATCATAGAAAAATCCAAAAAATATAATATACATCTAATAAATCATATTTGGGACCCCTCTCATAACTGTATGGACCGCTTGGACAATGTCCACGAGCGGTCCAACACTTTTACGAGGGATCTCAAATGCAATCCATCTAACTAATTATTCTAAGATTTTTTTAATCACATTTTAACAAAAAAATACAAAAGATTAAACAATAAACACTCAATATATGACAAGTTAATACGTACTTTATTGTTCATATTATTCATACATGCTTTAATTGCAAAATAAAATATACATTAATGTTTAAATAATATCAATATACATAGAGAAGGTGGGACCTCTAGCTTATCTACACGGATCGCTCATGGACATGCCCTGAGCGGTCCGAACACTTACCCGAGGGATCCCAAAAATCTACCGTTTATTTTCATGATAAAAACCCGTACCTAAAATTTCACTTAAAAATTCCACACCACTGATGTGTTTAAGCCTCGTTTATAGATTGAAAATGAACTATGAGATAGTTTTTTTGAGAGTTTGAATGTGTACATTAGTTCAAGTTTTTTATAATGTTATATCATTATATAGTGCATCATATTACACATTTAATTTGGGTACCTCAATTATTTATTTTTGATTGTAAATACTAAAGTTAAAAGAATAAAGAATATTTCAAAACTAATTTAAATGTATTATTTTCATATGTACAACTTTGACTTGTCAGTTGGGGCATGCACATTCACACAAAATAGATTAATTTCGATTTTTTTTGAAAAAGATATTTTTCACATCAAAACAAAAGTAGGGCATTTTCCACATACAATTTTGAAATAGGGGCATTTTTAATTTTCTCCCTTATAAATTTGGATTATAGAAATCAATGAGCATATATATATATATATATATATATATATATACTAATAATAGTATGATAATTACCTTTTTATTACCAGTCAGTCACCACTTATCAGATCCCTATTTTTTTTACTTTTTATTTATTTTATTTTTTGGGAATTTCATTTTCAAAATGTAAGAAAATCTATTAGATCCAACATAATTAGGACATTTAGATTGCACAATATCCTGGTGCAAATGTATGGGGATTGCTACAAATGTAAAATATGTTTTCGTCTTCATAACCATATATTGGGAGTAATGTTCCACCGTCCGTGGTGGGCACATCCTAACGCGCCCACGGTTGATGTGGCAATGTTGATCAGCATGCGAGTCACAATATTTTCATTTTTTTTGTTAATTTTATTTTTATTATTATTTTGAATTGAATAATATTAAATTATACCATAATCAATAAACCCTAGTCGGAAATTGATAATTAATAAAAAATATTTAAAATTTAATATTTACCTACATGTCATGCCACATCATTCGTGACCACATTAACCCCGCCCGCCGCAGACGGGTGAGCATTTTCATATATATTTGAGAAAGAAAGATCTGAATATCTGACTACAAATATATTATTAGTTGCATGCTACTCAAATTAAATAATTTATATTTTAATGTTATATATATAGTTCTGCAAGCAGCATTTCTATATGATATGTTTGTTTGGTCCAAGAATTTGTTTATGGGTCTTGCAGTTTATGTCTAAAATAAGAAAAAGAAAAATAGTTATATATAAAAAATAGTTGCCATGCATAAAATGTAATTAATTGAGGTGTTACAGGCATGATTTCTGGGTCATACATTTATGAGTTGTGTTGTGTTCCACGATTTATCTTATTACATGATACACTCATATTATGTTCCGATATTCATAATATTTGTAAAGATGAGAAATAATTGTTGGAAAACATATGAACTATGGTCATCTTTTGACTTTTGCATAATAACCTTTTCAACTTAGCACAATAATACATTAGAAGATTATTATTGTTATTGTTGAGAAGAATAAGATTGGTGTACAGAAGAGGGGATATATTATTTGTCAATTTTTCTAATTAGTTTTGAATTATCGAGAATTTAGCTTACTATAAGCTTGCTTGAGTGTAACAACTAGCTTATTCCGTAATTAAAGTGAGTGAGATATCTATGTAGGATTGTAATGGAACTGAATACTGTTAAGGTCGAGTTCGGCTTGTTTGAAAATTTGAAGGGTTGAGTTTGGTTCGAGTTCGGCTCTAGTTTTAAAATCAAGTTTGAGTTTGGTTCGATAAATAAAAACCGAGCTCGAGTTTAGTTCAAATTCGGTTGGTCTATTATTCGATTTAATAGTAAATTCGAATCAAGCTCGAATTCGTTAAATATTTGAGTTTGAGTTTGTTAAAAAGCCTGTTTATTGAATTATTTTGTTAGTATATATTTTTTATAATAATTTGATAAGTTCATTAACTAGTTCGTATATAAAGTTCGTGAACAATTCAAAGTTCGGCTCATTTTCAAAGTTTGTGAATAAGCTCGTTAACTCTTGAAAGATAGACTCAGTTGTATTTCGAAGAGAAAATGATGTATGATTTCATGTATAAAATCTGAGATACAAGAGATGAGAATTGAATGAATAGAATGCTACAATGTACGTCTATATATATAGACGAGCTATGGAAAGATATAGAAGAATCTATAAGGTACTCTTCTTCTTCAATACTCTTCTAGATTCTAACAACTCCTTCAAAAACCCTAACAACTTGTAACTGCTTATAACAACTTGAAATTCTTCCTTTCTCCTGCATGCATGTGCACCGTAGCAATATACGTCTACATGACTCTTTTATTTAACTTCACTAATACACCCCCGAAAAACCTAACCGAGATCGAACGAAGTTAGCAGAAAAAAATCTCTGAGAACACAAAACCTTGAATCTGGAAGAACTTTAGTAAACACATCTGCAAGTTTTTCTGCTAAAGGAACAAAACCTACTTCTATAACCTTTGCTCCAACTTTTTCCCTTACATAGTGCACGTCCACTTCTATATGTTTTGTTAACATTATCACACCATAGTTTATGAGGTGAAGTTAGCACGACACCAATTTCTTCACAAAGAGATGCAAGTCATACAAGATCCATAGTTGCATTTGTCATACTTCGATATTCAGATTCAGCCCTGCCCCTTGACACCACTTCTTGCTTTTTTGGCAGACCATATGACTAACTTTGATCCAAGAAAAATAATGTCCTCCTGTATATCGTCTATCATCCACACAACTGGTACAATCGACATCCGAGAACCCAACTAGCTGAGATGAAGTAGGGGGAATAAACTGAAGCATCAATAATATTATACACTTGCAAGCTGCCCAATATAGATCAGTAAGAGACACAAGAAACTGACTCAGCTTATTAACTGAATAAGCAATATCAGGCCTTGTTAATGTTAAGTACTGGAGAGCGCCAATAGTACTACGGTATAGTGTTGGATCCTCAAATGGCACACCTTTGAATTTTGAGATCTTTGTTGTTGGAGTCATTGGAGTAGGGTAAGGCTTACATAACACAATTTTAGTCTTGACTAGTAACTCATGGATGTATTCCTACTGCCCAAGAAGAAAGGTATCATCCACTCGTTGAACTTCAATGCCAAGAAAATAACTCACTGCACCAATATTCTTGACAGAAAATTTATTATGTAAAGTATCAATAACTTTTTGCACCATGTTCAAATTATCTCTAGTGACAATAATAATATCAACATAAACTAGAATGAGAGTTAAAGCATGACCATTGTTGAGATAGAACAAAGAGAAGTCTAATACAGACCGTTTAAGACCAAGACTATAGATCTCAGCCTTTAAGGTATCATACCAGGCCCTTGGAGCCTACTTTATCCCATATATTGTCTTGTTCAGCTTGCATACATACTCAAGTTTTTGAGCATCTTCAAACCCTGCAGGTTGAGCCATATATATGGTGTCTTGAAGCTCTCCATTTAGGAAGACATTGTTCACATCTATCTGGTGAACATGCCATCCTTTTGTAGCTGCCAATGAGAAAACCAACCTAATGGTAGATGGTTTTACTACTGGACTAAAGTTTACACAAAATCCACACCTACTATTTGCTCAAAACCTCTAGCAACTGACCTTGCTTTGAGTTTATCAAGAGTATGATCAGGGTTTAACTTAACTGTGAACATCAATTCGTTACTAATTACCTTATGTTGTGGATTTGGAGGAACCAATAACCACGTTCCCTTCTTTGTTATAGCCTCATACTCTTTAACCATGGACTGATACCAACAATCATGAGACAAATCATCATCTGAATTTAATGGTAAGGCATGTATAGAAGTAGATGATGATTTGGTTTTTGTAGATATAGAATAGAGTTTTGGTTTGAAGATTCCATTCTTAGACCTAGTTTGCATATGATGAGTATTGCTAACTAGTTCAGAACTGGAAGAAGAAGTTTGAGAGACAAGTGCACTTGCTGAAGTAGAATATGAGGCTGAAGCATTTATGTTTGAAGAAGGTAAAGCAACAGGAGGTGTAGGAGATTGAGGTGATTGTGGTGACAGATTTATTGGAAGATGTGGTAAAGAAGCAAGTGAGACAAGAAAGGAAGATGAAGTATGAGATTTAGGAGAGTTGAAAGAGAGATAAAGAAATTCACATTGAATTTGATAGAATGTGAAATATATATTCTACCTTCTTTACTTAGACACTTCTAACCTTTGTGATTCTGACTATATCCAAGAAAGATGCACTTATGAGACCTGAAAGCAAGCTTATGAGAACTATAAGGTCTGATATAGGGAAAACATGAGCAACCAAACACATGGAGAAGAGTATAGTAAGGACTTGAATTGTACAGAACATGATGGGGAGATTTCATGTGAAGAACTGGATTGGGTAATTTGTTTATGAGAAATGTTACAGCTTCAAAAGCATGCCACCAGTAAGGCAAAGGTAAAAAAGCTTGGCTAACAAGAGTTAGACCTAAATCTACCACATGTTGATGTTTGTGTTCCACTCTACCATTTTGAGTGAGTATGTGTGGGCAAGGATGCTGGAAGTGTACTCTTAGATTTTGAAAGAATGAAACCAATGATCTAAAACTCCCCTCTCCAATCAGATTGAAAGGTTTGGATCGAGGTATGAAACTGACATTCTACAAACTTGAAGAAGTTTTTAACCACAGTAGTATTTTCAAACTTGAGTGTAAGAGGAAAGGTCCAAGTTTATCGAGTAAAGTCATCTAAGAAATGAATGTAGTACTTGTAACCTTGAAGAGAACATGTGTGAGATGCTCCCCAAACATCAGAGTAGACAAATTGAAACGGTTTTGTAGTTTTGAGTAGTTGAGAAACATGTTGAATTTAACGAATTTTTCCAATAGTAAAAGCTTCACAGAAGGTGAGAATTTGTTTGACAAAGGGAATTTTTAAAGCATACAACACATGAGATAAAACTTTGAACAGAGGATGCCCCAAACGTAAATGCCAAATGTTTATTTCACTATTTACATTCTCAGAGAGATTACATGACAAAGAAGGTTTACAACTAGACAAATTTTCAGATTTAATACAAACATTTGACAAGAAAGCAGTAGCAGAATAGGGTTGAGTGTTGCAAGAGGAAAGCAAAGCAGCGGCGGAATCAATGGACCTTGGAATGGATTCAAATTTTTGACACAAGGAAGATAAGTCAATCTGATATAATCCTTTATGAAGTCTCCCCTTTAGCAGTGGTTTGAGACTGACTTTTTTCCTTCACAAAGCAATGAGTGTCATGAAACTCCAAGATTACATTATTGTCATTTGTAAACTGAGAAATACTAATAAGATTTTTTGTAATTTGAGGCACAAGAAGAATAAGAAAAATAGAGGATTTAGATGAGGGTGAAGATACAAAGGAACTACAACCTATGGAAGAGATTGAGATAGTCTTACCATTACCAATAGTCAGATTCTCAGCTCCTGTGTATGGTGCATTGATGTGCATATTATTCATGTTGTTTTTCACATGGTTTGTAACACCACTATCAACATACCAAACTCCCCCATCTTCATCATATTCATACTCAGCAGAGGTTTGATTCTCAGCAACATAAGCTTGTGGAGAATTAGAGGAATGTGGAGTTTTAACTCCTGCAAAATGAACATTAAAACGCCTATAGCACTTTGAAGATATATATCCAGATTTACCACACAGTTGACAAACAACTTGTGACTTCCAAACCTCGATTCCTCCTCTTCTAACCATACCACGACCTCGAGTGTTTCTACCACCACCTCGACCTACATAATGCGTCATTGTATCAATAATAGAGTGGTTCGATAGTTGCAACTTTACTTCATATGACTGAAGTATATACTGCATTTCCTGTAAATAAGGAGATGAAGATCTATGTGTTAAGTTGAAAATAACCTCTTCAAACTCAGGTCCAAATCCACTAAGAATATAGTCTGCAAGATTATCATCCGAGATGACATGACCAGCTGCACTCAACTGGTCTGCATAGCCCTTCATTTTTAGAAAAATTCATCCACTGACATTGCTCCTTTTTTTTTTTCTGAGAATTCAAAGTTTTCTTTAGTTGTAAAACTCTCGCACGAGATTGAGAGAGAAATAGTTGTTCCAAGACTATCCAGACTTGTTTAGAGTTGGAACAACGAACTATATGACCAAGCATAACTTCACTAATAGAAGATAACATACAACTCATAAGGAACTGATCCTTACGCAGCCATGGTTGATACTCAAGGTTAACAGTTGGTGAAGTTGAAGAGTTAGAGTAGAACTAGAAATAAATGGTGTTGGAGGTACACTAGTAGGAGATATGAACTCCTCAAAACCATGCACTCTAGTGGTGTTAAGACTTGTACCCTCCAGTATGTGTAATTTTGTCGATCAAGACGTAGAATCAACGGGTGAAGCATGGGCAATGAAGCTGGAGTAGTGGAGTTATTTGACGCCATTGCTCCAGTCGATAGAATGGATTGATAACAAGATAGGATCTCCAAGAAAAAATAAGGCTCAAGATGTCATCTTGAAAGATAAGCTCAGTTATATTTTTGAAGAGAAAATGATGTATGATTTCATTTATAAAATCTGAGATACAAGAGATGAGAATTGAATGAATAGAAAGCTACAAAGTACGTCTATATATATAGTCGAGCTATGGATAGATATAGAAGAATCTATAAGCTACTTCTCTCCATCTATACTCTTCTATATTCTAACAACTCTACAACAACTCCTTCAATAACAACGTGTAACTGCTTATAACAACTTGAACTTTTTCCTTTCTCCTGCATGTATGTGCACCGTAGCAATATACGTCTACATGGCTTTTTTATTTAGCTTCACTAATATTAACAAAGTTCACGAACTATTTGAAGCTCGGTTCGTTAACAAAGTTTCTGAACTATTTGCAAACCTTTCGAACCGAATACCATTAGGCTCAAGTTCAACTTGAAAAATTATTCGAGCTCGGTTCGAGGCTTGAGTTCAGTTCGTTTTGTAATTGAATGAATTTTGAACAAACTTTTATCGAGTTGAGCTCCGAATAGTTCACGAATAATGGTACATTTGTATTACAGAATATTAACTACACCATTATTTTCAATAACATCAAGATTTAGTTTTCATAATAATTTTGCATCATGTTGTATACAATGCAATGTTCACATTGTTGTTGGTTTGTGTATATATATGCAACGCCACCTTTGACACCCCTTCTCCGCCTCCTAAGTCCATCATCTCCGCCACCGCCGCCACTTTCCTCCTCATCTGTCTCGCCCCCACGGCACTGTGTCTAGGTCCACTCCACTCCTTCGGGTCTTCAACTTTTTTAGAGAATCGGTGGGACAAAAATCTCATTTGTCCTGACCGTTGCCAGTGCAAGCAGCACACAGAGACTTTTATGGATTCATGCGAGGGCGAGCAACTGTGACACTTTGCACTGTAATTAGTCCTTATATGAATTATGCATTGTGCAAAATATGCATTACTCCCTCCGTCCACGAAGTAACTTCCCGTATTGACTCGGAACTGTGTAATTTATACATCTATGCAATAAAAGTAATTAACATTCATACAATTTTCGTTTTTATATATATTTTTTCATCTGAAACATATGGTTGCATTGGGTTACTGAAGATTTGTGTCTATCCCTTGCAATGTATACAATGTAAAATAGTTCTTGTGACAGGTAGCACAAAGTAAAGCAAGCAGTAAACAGGGACACATAAATGGTAACCCAATTCGGTGAACACACCTGCATCTAGGGGCAACACCCAACTCAGGATCAATCCACTACTCAAGTGCGTCAAGTTACAAAGGAAGTTACACGATAAGGATCCCCACCTTATGTACCATCTTCACTCTCCAATGCCCTTTTCTTCGTGTATTGAAACTAGCATTTCACCTAGATTAGCCAAACCAGGAGCTCTCAAGCACCTTGATTTACTCCTTTGATTTTATAAAATACTCAATTACAAGAATCACTCACCAAGTGTATCACTCACATTAACTAGTAAATGAAAATACATCCACAATGAAAAGTAAGTGTGGGAAGAACATAAAATCTCTCTCTATCAAAATAACACACATCAAGTAATTACTAGGAATCATATTGCTTGAGAGAGTCAATCTTTGAACCACGTACCCATCTGTATTTATAGAAATGACGCGCCTTCAGAGTCAAGATCCAGTAACTGTCTCTTCTAGAATAATCAAGAATATATGATATAGTCATTGTTCCTTCTGGAACCTTCAAGAATAATTCCCTTGATCTGCGGTTGAATAAGTCTGACAAATCTTAAGTTCTTCAACTGCTATGACTAACAAAGTAACTGGCGAGCTACAATTTTCGTCGACTGCTATGCTCTTAACTTCGCCAACTGACTAACGACTAATAGAATATAATATCTGCCTCTTTCTTGGAACAATTATTTAAACAACTCTTGGAACAGGTTGCACATTGAATATGATGGACTGTTGTATCGAGATAGCAACTGTGTCTAACATAAATTGACAACACATGTATACCCATGCATCTACAGTTACTAATTAATATGCATTATTTATATATAACATAATTAAGCTTATAATATTTTGTCCATTTATTTTCATTATAATATCTTATATATTGTATTTAGTATATATACAATTTTCAGTGTTCATATCGAGATTGATAATTATTTTGCTTTTAATTATTTTTACATAAATTTATTTGAATTTTTCTTAATAACAAACTTCATCATCAATTATTGGTATCATGTATATAAAATATTAAACTATTTAACTGTATATATGTTTTAGTTTGATAGTTTTTGTTAGGAGTTAATTATACAAATTAGCCAAAAAAGATAGTAAAAGACAAATAATAGCCATAAACATAACACTATTTAAATCATAGCCATTTTGAATGTGAATTATCATAAATACCCTTCTACTTAAATTTAATTGTATGAATGGTACGACTGGTATGAAATGTATGAATAATATTCATTCATACGATTCATACGTACATATAATTTAATAAAATTAAGTATCACTTATGAATCGTACGATTCGATACAATTCATACAATTCATACGTACATACAGTTTAATAAAATTAAGTATCACGTATGAATGGTACGATTCGATACAATTCATACTCAAAAATGTAAAATATAATTACAAGGGTATTTTAGTACAAAAAATTTATAAATGGCTAGAATTTAACTATTATTATCTTGGTGGCTATTATTTGTCTTTTACAATCTTTTTTGGCTATTTTATATTATCTGTAAAATTTTTAATTTTAAATTGAATATCAATCGTTTAATTCTTGGATAACTTTTAACTTTTTACTAATTTATTATTTTGCATTGTTATTTACACAAATGGACTATCAAAATTACTCTCTATTTTTTACGCAATATTTCATTTATACTAGATCTCAACTATATATATATTTGAAATAAAATTGTTGGTAGAAAGCGCATGTGATTAGATTAATTTTCTCATAAGTTATTGAATCACTAACTTGAGCTAGTTTATTAGTGGGATACATATGGTGTTCCAAAGCGAGTGAGTGTCCGATCTGAGATATAAAACTAGAGAAGGTTCATAGAATGTCACATTATTTTATTCTTTTATTATAAAAAAACCCCACATTATATTATTCTTATGTTCGTTGAAATGATGAAATGGTGACGTGTATGATGAGAAAAGCAGACACGTGTAACATTATAAGCTACTAAAAAACGTGACATTGACATCTCCTACATTTTTCATGCCTAAATATACTAATACTAGTTTGGCTGCCTCCCTCATCCTATAATTTTTAAAATAAAACGTAAATCACATGAACTATATATATATATTTCAAAAGCTCTCGTACACACCACACACATACATATAAATATAATATATAAAAATATCACTCCTTGCTTAGAAACGTTGAAGAGAGGGTATGAAAGTACTTATATATATAGATCAGCCTTGGAAATATTAATTATTAAAAATTCCTACACTACTCATCAATATATAAATATATATGGGAAGAAAAAATATAATTTAGAGGCATCGAAATAGTCAATGCTCTTGAGTATAGTTATTAAACTTAAATACTACAACAAAAAGTATCCCCTTTGAACACAAATATTGACCCTTTTGCTTTGTTGTATTGAATATATGTGTGTATATATGAATATATATAATTATGTAAAGTTTGTGCACTGATTTTGTAATTATGTGAAACATACAACGCAATAATGTTTCGAATATATGATGAGACAATTAATTTCTAAATTTGTTCGTACATATCTACAAATACATATATACATAGACACGTAAATGCTAAAATACTTGTAAGGATGCGAATTAGCTTTGAATTGAAACTCTAACTTAAATACTCATTTTAACTAGCTCTAAAAGCGATTTATTTCTTTTTTACATGTAAAATACAAAATTAGATAGAAAAATAAAAGGTGTGATAGAGTACATACATATTTTTGAAACAATAGAGTACATACATTTTAAAAGGTATATTTATGCTATTTTTAAAAACCAACTAATATTAATAAGGCAGCCAAAAAACTGAAAATAGGAAAGCAAGTCGAATTAACACAATAAAATACGAAAATCAAGGCTGAGCTTCCTTTAGCCTTTTAATAAATGCACATATACTACTATAATAATATTATGAATTTGGACAAATTAATTAAAGGCACCGAAGGAAACAAGGGATTATGCTGGGTCTACACTTGTTTAAAATCTCCTTTTATCGAAAAGTGATTAATTATAAAAATCTCTTTTAAGATAAAAGATTCGATATCACACACACATATTATATATATATATATATATATAAGAGGAATATCTACTGTAGATTGTGGGCACATGCTGACATGCTACAGTCCACTTTGCATTACACCCAAAATGTAAGCAAAACAATCCTTCAAAGGATGCTGCCGCTGCGCCTAAGTATTTAAATTAGGAGTATAATTAATATTCATATAATAAAGGTATAAATGTATGTATGTATGTTTGTTGTATATATAGAGGGGCACATGGGGTGTGACACCAAATCAACCTTAATCTCATAATTTATTGCTTAAACGATATATGTAAGAGATTCTTGTTTTAATGAGTAGTAGTACATTGGTCCCAGAAAATTAAAGTCTATAAAGATTGGCCTATGATCACATTATTGTTCACAACGGTAGCTTTTCATTAATAAATTAAAAGATTCATCGCCACACACACACACATATATATATTCTACATAGCTTAGCTTGCAGTATGATTGTGGGTTTTCTAGTATTGTTCATTATTAATTTATTAGTATTATTTTTCATGATTTAAGTGATTGGGGAAGATATCAAAGTACATACGGAATCTTAATTAAGTATAATACTTTATATTATACTCTACCGGATTCTGTTCAGCTGAAAAACTTAATTTGAGCTAAATCATTAAGATAATAATAGTAACTTAATTTCTAATTAAAGTTTTGTTGACTAGTTTTTCTCCATTGCATGCATCTTGATTTTAGCTTTCATTTCATCATTATAATCTATATCTATACATATTAAAAGAAAATCAATGACAAAAACAATTCCCGCCTAAACTGTAATTATTATTATTTATTTTTTTGTTCAATGTTAACAATGTTTGGGAAACAGAAGAACTGTAATGTCTAAAATAACAACATTTACCTATTCTCAATTTATTAATTTGGAATGTCCCTATTAAATGCTTATATAATGTATATATTATTAAACTCTCTCTTTCTAATCAATTTATTTCTTTATCTTTATTCGAAAATTTGCCAACAGAATAACACTTTTATGTAGTGTAATATTTTATTTAATATTATAATTTATATTAAAAACTCGTTTAGGAATTTGTAGACGACCCTGGTTTCATTAGGCCCGCCCTCAAATACAAAAACATATTTTATACTAATAAATATTACTACTAAACAGTAAACTAATATTGAGACACGCATGATATTCAAACTATGTGGATTTGGTGAACTGTCATACTTTATTACTATTTTATTTATTTATAATATCGATCTCTAAGTGGAATAGACCATTTCTTATCTTCTAACGAGCTGGCACTGTCACATATTATATTATATTATATGCTCTAATCTTCCTCTAATCCAATTCGATATTCACACAATAAATAAATGCATCCTTTTCCATTGCTGGCGACCATGTCCTTTTCTTTTATTTTGTCAACATTAATTATATCTATATTTCAATTAATATCATTTCGAACTTGAATAATTCTTTTAAAAATATAAGATCAAAATAATATCACTATATATAAATTAATTGATTAAATGAGAATTAGGTCTTAGTTAAAAAATAAGAATTAATATGAAATATTTACTTTTGTATAATTTATTACCCATATTAATTATAAAGTAAAATGCATTGAAATGATGAGGTAATAGGAAGTAATAAGGACCTTATATTCATTTTTATATAAACTATTAGCCATATTAATTATAAATTAATTTATATGTAACATGTATTGAAATGATGATCAATATATAGATTAAAGTATAACATAAGGCATTATCTTATGATACAACGTAATATTATGAATGCTGAACCCATCAAATTAGTGGGTTTAGTTATGTTGAGTTGTATTTCTTTTTCTTTCTTCTTCAACACAACCAGCCGACACCCATGGTTTTCTGCAACCCTCACAACCCCTCCCCTCCTTTTTTTCTCTTTCGTTTTCTTTCTTCTCCAGCACCGCCGGCACCGTGGTGTTCTTCTCTCGTCTCTTGATTTCCCCAACTCAAATTTATTCTCTCCCGCCCACAACACTTTGTTCTGAAAAAAGGAAGATGGAGGCAGCGCCTCCTTAATTTGATTTCCAGGCAAAGCCCTTTACTTTTAGGGGAAATCACCTTAAAATCGATGGAGAAAGTGTGGGTGGAATATTTTGAGTTGCAGAAGAATTTTTAGAAGAAACAGGACTGAATTTGCATAATTCACTAATTTTGATTTCTTTGCCCAAATCTCATGCAATGGGCGATTGATTTGTAAACATTTGATTTGCCAAAAGAACTTGTTTAACTTGCACAGGAATCTTATTTATTTTGCATTACTGGAATGTGCTAAATTAATTAATTTTTTTTATGAATTTTGGATTAATATATGATTGATTTAGATCAATTGTTTTTATAATTTTGAATTAACGTAAATGATTCTTTTCGGATTGAATTTAAGATGAAGCTTCAAATATATTTAAAAGGTTTTTGGTATCAAAAATATATTTATAAAGACAAAAATGTAATTTGACAACCTAATTTAAAAATACCTAAATTTTATCAGAAGTCAGCCAAACAACAAAATAACAATCTTGTATAATTTTATCTCATGCATCTTGTTAAATTTAACTTAACTTGACAAAACATGACAAGGCTATCAAACAAAAATGTATAAATTTTAATTTTCAGTTGATTTTTAGAATATCACCCCTATATTATATATATATATATATATTATATATATATATATATAATATGAGATGGATATATGCTTAATTTGTCGCTTTAGAACATGCATGCTTGGTAGCCAATATAGGATATATGATGATAAGATAATTTGTATAGGTCTTCTTTGATAGATAAGATATGTTATGATTAGATTAAGTTATCTTGCCACATCATATGTTTGGCAGCAAATGTGATTAATACGTCCTCCCACTATTAAACATTAGGCTCGTGCCAAAATCATCATTTTCTCCTATATAAGGATTATTTTAATCTCACCACTTCCTTATTATTAAAATATATGGCAAAATGATGATTTTACTACCAAACACATAATTTGATAAGATAATTTAATGTAATCCTATTATATATTCTCTACTAAACAATGCCTTAATATAATATGCATGATTATTTAAGTAAAAACTAGGTGGCGAATTATTTAATATGCATGATTGAGTTTAAGAGCCACGGTAGGTAGCTTCATGGGTCAATTCCTACTTCTCCTTAGGAAACAACAATTGCACATAAAATATTGAACTCAATCCATGCTTACATATTGCACTACCAAGAGCTTTATTATTTTATTTTTTTTATCTACCTAATTATAACTATTCATATATCTATATATACGTACACACACATATATATAGTATTATTCAGGGAGTTAAGTAATGGATCCAAGGAAACTACCATGAAAGTCTAAATCCCACGTGTGAAGATACTAATTATGTGGTCGATCAAATTGTAGTTTACAAAATTAATTGATATGCATATATATTTTAATAAATAACCATCAGCTCCCAGTTTGATTAGGAAATTAATTAACAGATATTGCAATCATTAAATTGTATGGTTTCGCTTTAATTGGTATGATTTTCCGACCCAATTGACACCCCCTAATGAAGTACAACTTGCAACCCTAATATGGACTACTAACTAGGGTTAAGCTGGGGATCCCGTATTATGTGTGATTTTTTCATAATATAATACTCCCTCCGTCCCGCCAAATACAGCCACAAGGGAATCTGACACGGAGTTTAAAAAAGTAGAATGTTGAATTTAAAAAAAGTAGAAGTGAAGTATTATAAAGGTAAAATTATTTCATTTTTGGAAAATGATCACTTTTAATAATACGGTCCAATAAGAAAACGTGACCGTATTTAACGGGACGAAGAGAGTACTAAAATGCAGATTTCCTTTCCTAAATTTATCTAATTGTTTTCTTCTATAATTGCAGTGTCTAAAATTTACATTACAATAGATAATAAAGATTAGTTTCAAATAAAAGTCCATGGTATTAGCTAGTGTGACTGCCATTGAGTTGAGTTCTCCAATTTCTAACATTAATAATATTAACTTTAATTCGATATTAAGTAGTAAAGTTAAAAGTAAGACTTTAACAGTAGATGCAATTAAGATAAAATTTAGCTAATCTTAAATATTATTTATTGTATAAAATCTCGCATTTCATAAAAACTATTTCAAATAATTAATGATATTTCACCCCAACTCTTTATAATATATGGAAATATGGTTATTTGCAGGACTTGTCCTTTCTCATGGGCAGCCAGGGAGCAAGAAAATTGAAAAGGACAACGAACTGAAAATTTATTTATATGTACGTAAATCAATGGACGTTCTGACTTCAACAAGCTCACAACTGTTGGTCTCTTTAGTATACTGAAGAACCACGAAGCAAGGCAGAAGCTACTGGAGATAACCAACCTAGTCCGTGATAGTGTTCCAATATCATCCAGTTAGGACTCAGTTGCCTTCAAAGCTGACAAAAGTCCAGCAAAGGAATCCAAGCCTGAAGGGCTAGACCTAATTTCATCTCTTAAATATATAGCCCAACATAAATAATTGTGTTGGTCCAATCTAAATTAATTATCTCAACCCATTAGGAATTCTAGACTTGGCCCAAATAATAACTAACATTTCAGCCTACAACATTACTAATCTGAGCCCATAATATCGGCCCAACTATTATGCTAGGCTAGGCCACTCGATAACTATGAGCCTGGTTCGATTTATATTACTTCGGCCCATAATTAATTAAATATCTACAGCCCGCTAGACTAATCTTCACTCGGCCCACTCGATTTAACCCAGACCCGGCCCAATAATTAAGTCTTAAAAACTATCCTAATCCTAGCTACAACACACAGCCGCTCACCCCTCTCTCTCCTCTCTATCGGTCTCTCTCTCTGCCTCTCACTGCCTCTCCGTCTCTCTTCTCCATCTCGCCGCCTCGCCACTGCCGTCGTCCTATCTCTCGAGCTCTCTCTCATCTCGGTCGCTGCTTTATATTCTCCGCCCCTTTCTGCTCTTGGATTCTCTCGCCTAAGTCAGCGAAAGCTCACCAGAGAAGCAATCCTCGGTGGTCTTCTCTTCTAAGGTAAAATCTTATCTTTCCTCTCATCTCAAATTTTCAGATTATGATTTTTGTTTAAAGCTCTCTCTCTCTCTCTCTTTTATGATTTACCAATCTGAATTTATTTTATTAGGGTAAAGGTCATCTCTTGCCCTCGGTGGGACAGTCGTTCGAAGAGAAGCTCGTCGGAGCTCCCCTGGACTGTTGCCGTCGAATTCACAGGTAAAGAAATCTTTTATATATATATATATATATTGTTTCGGCACTTATTTTCCTTTTAATGTTCTGAATTTAAAATTCCAAATCTTAGCATTACTGCATGTTCTAAATCCCCTTTTAAATTTGTGTTAAACATTTGGCCAAAACTCTAGTTCAAATGAGTTTCAAAATCTGATTTCTCCTCTCTTTTTTTCTGTTTTGGCCGAGAGCTTTGAGGCTTAGGTGGAGAAAGATTAAGTCAGGCTTCTGAAGCTCCCATGGTTTGGTTTAGTAGGTAATATTATCTTATTTGTTTAGTAGGTAATTTTTTGAATCTGCATGTTCTAGTTGTGTTGTCATTTGATTAAAATGGGTTCTTTTGTTGGATTTTGGATTAGGGTGATAGTTATGGAGCAAAGTCTTAGTTTAGAATCTGAATCACGATTTATAAATTTAAGCTACTGATTCCTTTGCATTTCTGTTTTAGCCGAGAGAGAGGTTGTAGTATGGCTTTAGTTATGCATTGGATAAGTGTTCTAAACAAGGTCCTTAATTTGTTCTAAATTTCCTATTTGATATGCTTGCATTTTGTGATTTAGTTAATTTGTGAAAGGTGATAATTTAGAATCACAACTTTTGCAGTCTTATGGTGTTAATAGGTATTTGTGAGAATTTTGTTTGGAATTTCTTAACATGTATGAAATTCTTTTAAGGTTTCTAACTGAAGGTAGAAGCATCTAGGTTCAAAATCATGTTTTATGTTTTGATATATATACTTAGTATGAACTGATACTCTAAGTTCTTCATATAGCCATTGTTTGTCTCTTAAGTTCTAGGGTATAACCTCTATGTTCTGAATCTGAAAGTCTAAGTATAGTTTCTATGTTCTGAAATTCTGAAAACACATTGTGTTCTGAAATTCCGAAAACACATTATGTTCTGAAATATAAGAATATATCTATATGCTTTGCTAAACATCATTTATTATGGTTCTACCTTTAAAGTTTCAGTAACATTGGTATCTTATATGTTTAAAGTTTGCAAATCTTAAACTAAAGAACACTTGGAAGGTTTTGAAGACTTTTATATGGAGTATTATGTGTTCTTTGTTTCTAAACATGTCTTAGTTCTAAAGAGGAGGTGGAGAGAAGAAGAGTATTATTTCTCTAATTTCAGTTTCTGTAACATAGATATATGTATATGTTTTGAAATCTGAAAATACGTCTACAATATGTCTATGCTCATGATTTCTATATGACTCTAAATTTAAAGCTTAAAATCTGAATTTAAGTACACTTAAGAGCTCTTAAAAACTGTAATACATAATCTAACATGCTTGTTCTTATTTTTGCACATTCTTGAGTTCTAAGGTGAAGATGAAATAAGTAGAGTCTATAATTTCTAATTTCAGCTTCACAGTTTCAGTTTTAGAGTTTGTGAATTAAAGAATAAAAGTGGAAGAAGTCTTTGAACTAAGTTCTAAAAGAATTCAAAAGAAGAATAGGTTTTGGTATACCTTAAACTTCAGGATTTGAACTGGTTTGGACTTCTTCTTGGAATGAAAATTCTTCGTATTGCTTGCAGACTTCTAAGTGTGAGTGGAACTGATTTGCTAAGTTTTTTAGAGTTGTGTTTTCTGCTTGGTCTAAGTATATTAATAAAGCTATTTGTTAAGAGTTCAAGTGTACGTAGGAATGTGTTGTGATGGTGCAGCGCCGGGTGGATTAAAAGTGTACACCCGGCGTCATTTCAAGAACGCAACAGCAGTTGTTTGATGGGCCAGATAGTTATTTTAATTTGTTTGATGAATCAGATAGTTATTTTAATTAAATTGTTCTGTTATGTCTTTTAATGGGTTATCGGGCCTTTTAGCCTTATGCATGGGCCTTAGTAGGGTTTAGTATTTATTTCCTTTTCCTGCAAAGTTTAAGGTATTGAGATATTATTGATTTTAGCGATTATCGCTGTGGCAGAGCATCGCGCTCTGATTCCTCCTGGAGGATTTATCTTTCAATACACGTTCTTTCATTACTCCGTCATAACTCTATCAATTTGGTGCGGTGAACGTGGAATTCGTTATGGCGACGCAAAAGGAGCGACTCGACCAGGTAGAGAAGACGATCGTAGACGTACAGGCAGCGATTGGCGGGTTGGAGGTAACGGTGGGCGACATCCAGAACACCCTAGCGGTTATTTTGGCTAGGCTACCGGAGAAGGAACAGGAGGATTCCTGCGGCTCAGATAGTGGGAAAAAAAAATTCAGGCGGCAGAACCTCAGCTCCACGAATGGACCTACCTTTGTTTGACGGGACAGACCCCATCGCGTGGCTAGCGCAAGCCGAACAATATTTTCTGGTACATCGTATCCCAGAGGAAGAGAAGGTGCAATTGGCGCTCATCGCCATGACTGGGCGCTCGATGTTTTGGGCACAGTGGGTGTTGCGCCGCTCGACAACTATACCATGTAATCAATTCACGCGGGAACTAATAGAGCGTTTTGGTGACAGTTCTGCCATTAACACTTATGAGGCCATGCACGTAACCCGTCAAACCGGGTCACTAGAAGACTACTTATCTCTGTTTGAGGAGAGAATCGCCCAACTCCCAGACCTACCCCCCGAGCAACCGTTAGGTATGTTTCTGGGTGGCCTGCTACCAGCGATCCGGGATCGCATTCCAGACTCCGAGATGTCTGATGTATTCGCCGTCATAAGATCAGCGCGTCGAATAGCTCGATCACAGAAGACCAACATGCCATCACGATCAGGGTTCACCGCAGGAACTTTCACGCGGTCTGTTTCATCGTACCATGGCCCTCCAGTAAATCTGAGTGGGTCACAACAACCGGGGCACCGGTCTCAATTTTCCTCGTCAGCATCGTCTGGTCCACGGGGAGGTCGCAGCTCGCGACTTAGTCCGGAACTGCAGAGGGAGTATGTAGCTAAAGGAAAGTGCTGTAAGTGTGGGGAATGCTACAGCCCCACGCACAAGTGTGCTACCAAATCACTCATGGTGATTTTGGAAGCAGAGGACGATGTGGAGGAAACGGAAATTGCCTCAGGGCAGCAGGAGGAACACAATGAGATTATGGACCATGAAACAAAATTGCAGCAACTACAACTCTCGAAACTGTCATCAAATGGGTTCGATGGAGCTCAGACCTTAAAGTTTTTTAGTAGAGTGGGGGACAAACAACTGTTAACAATGGTGGATAGCAGTGCTAGCCACTATTTTGTAGCTGAACATGTGGCAAAGTTTTTGAATTTGGAGGTGGAACATACAACAGCTTTTTCAGTCGTGCTTGGCGATGGCACGACTGTCCGCACTCGTGGAGTTTGTAAAGCAGTGCCCTTCCTAATCTCTAATCATATATTTCATATCACTTGCTATATCTTTGTCCTCCGCAGTGTCGATGTTATACTAGGAGTTTCCTGGTTAGCTAAATTGGGCGATGTGACTGCAAATTGGGCTAAGCTTACAATGGAATTCGAGAGTGACGGCAAGAAGGTGTATTTACACGGTGATCCAGCTCTAACCCGGAAGGCTTGTGTTCGCACTGATCTTCGCTCCTTTGAGCCAAAGGATGGAGTTTGGCTATTATGGGCCATGGATGGGACCAACTTTCTGTCCGCCACCACTGAAACACTACCATCGACGCGTGAGCATACAGAAATAGAGCAGTTGCTCACTGAATTTCAGGCAGTCACTCAGCCCATTGTGAGTCTTCCGCCATCTCGACAGTATGATCACCAGATAACCTTGCAGAAGGGGACACTTCATGTGTCTGCTCGGCCGTACCGTTACAACCACTTGCAAAAAGATGAAATGGAGAGGTTAGTAGCTGAGATGCTAGCAGCGGGGATTATTCAGCCCAGCAATAGCCCATACTCCAGTCCGGTTTTGCTTGTGCGCAAGAAAGATGGTACTTGGAGATTTTGCGTGGATTATCGTGCCTTAAACAAGGTGACCGTGGCTGATAAGTATCCAATTCCGATGATTCAGGAACTTTTAGATGAATTACATGGCGCAAGGTGGTTCACCAAGCTCGGCTTGCGGGCTGGCTATCACCAAATTCAAATCGCACCGGAGGACGTTCCGAAGATAGCTTTTTGTTTAGTCTCATTTTGTTCGTCTAAACTTAGGTTTTTCGTAGCTTTATTCGTATTATTTTCCCTCGTTCCGTGATGTTTTGGCCCAATTTATGTTTCATTTTATGTTTCAGGATCATTGGCCTAAACGAGTGTCGAAAGTGGAAAAGAAACAAGAAAAGATGAGAAAACGAAGAAGTGCACCGAAGGACACGCGATAGAGCGTGTCAGCGGCCGCTGAACCATGATCAGCGGTCGCTGACTAGCCAGGCTGAGCCAACACCTGCGCCAGACGCGCGCCAGCGGTCGTGCCACACGAGTCAGCGGTCGCTGACTCCGAGTTTTTCGCGCGGGCCGTTGCAACGAACCCTAGCGCCACTCGGAACAACCCTAGTCAGCGCCCGGTGACTTCCAGAGACCGCTGACCTTCCTCTCGCTATAAAAAGACACGTCGTGCCATTCAGTCCAGATAACACAGTTCTCCATATTTCGTCCCGATTCCTTTTGGCACGAATTCCTAGACTAGTTTTCCAGTATATTTCCATTATTTTTAGTTCGTCTCGATCCCGCAATCAAGGGTCGAGACTTAGCATTCTAGATAGGATTTTTCGTTTCGTTCTTGTTTCGGAGTTAGCCGTTTACAACATTCGAACACCGTTATTTCCAAATTTTCATTGTCGTTCCAGACGTACTTCAAGTATTAATTCAAGTTCGTTTCTTTCCTTTTAATTATTGCTTTGTTTATTTACTTTTATCGTTTGTTTCGTTTTATGCTTTCAATTCCTTTCATCGCTTTCAATTCCCAAATTTCTTTCCGTTCTTCTTTCGTCTTTAAACTTCAAGTTCTTTACTTTCTTAGATTAGATTAGATTTAATTTTCATTCTTAGTTTAAACTTAATTGCTTTCTTATTTACTTTCTTCGCCTAGCTATAGAAATCCAAATCAAACTCTTTTTAATTGCTTTCCGTTTTTACGAACAAAGAATATAATTGCCCTGCTACGCCTTCCTTGAGAATACGACTAGGGTCAGCTTATTAATCTATAACGAACTCGTTTTAAATTGCGAGTGACTTAATATAATTGAAAGTATATTGGCTGGAAATATTCCTCGTGCCCGATATTGAGTCCCTTTATCGGACAGTGGGTCTGGTCTAAACAATGCCACGTACTGACAGTTTAAAATAAGTTGAAATAAATTTTGGCGCCGTTGCCGGGGATGACTTTAGGCGATTTAATTCATTGTTCTTTTCCTTTTTTCTTTTTATTTTTTCCTTTTATTCTATTTTATTTACTATGTTTACTTTCTTCTTCTATATTGTGGTACGCGTAATATTTTTGTCGAGTGTTGTTTATGCAAGGTCGCCGCAGTGCTAGAAAGCCATTGACGCCCTTCATTGATAACATACACCGGAAACGTGTTATTTTAGCATCTGTAGAAGACATTGAGCACATTGACGAATCTTCGCTTCCGCGTTTATTCGAAGAGATGGCCAATGAGAGAGCAGACGAGAGGCCGCGTTATATGGGTGATTTCACGAGGCCCAAGTTCGGGATGACTTCTACATCAGCCATCGTTCTCGACACCGCAGTCCGAAACTATGAGTTAAAGTCACACCATCAATCATTACTTCCGACGTACCATGGACTCCCAAGTGAAACGCTTTGACGTTCATCCGAGAATATTGCACGGTGGTGCAGACTTTTCCGCTTCACTCTTTGACGGAGGATCAACTCAAGTTAAAGTGTTTCCCTTACACATTGAAGGATAGGGCCAAATCTAAGTTCTTATCTCTTCCATCCGGAACACTCACTACTTGGGGATCGGCTTGTGAGAAATTCATGTTGAAGTACTATCCGCATCACAAAACTCAAGCGGTACGTATTAAAATAATGAATTTTGCACAAGCACACGACGAACCATTTCATGAGGCGTGGGAGAGATTTTAAGAGCTACTTCAACAGTGTCCTCATCATCAAATGGCACCGAAGATGCTCTGTCAATTTTTCTATGATGGTTTGCTCCAAACTACTCAATTCATGGTGGACAGTTCGGCGGGAGGAAATATTGCAGTCAAGACGGCAGAAGAGATGAACGAGATCTTCGAAACCCTAGCTGCGAGTTCGCATCAGAAATCCACACGCCCGAGACGAATGGAAGCCAACGCAGTGACTACGAGTCCCGACCTCAAGAAACAAATGGCGGATATGATGAGGGAGCTACAAGAATTGAAGATGAACCGACCCCCATCACCGTCTTTCCAACAAGTTACACCCGAACCGTGCGGTATTTGTGGCGATTTTGGCCATGTTGTGGAGGGATGTCCACGAATGGGAGAGATGACATTCGAAGGGCAAGCCGAAGTGTACGCAGCTCAGGAATTCACACCCCAGCCTTAGCCTCAGCAAAACTCGGGATGGAAACCCCAATTCCAAGGGCATGGAGCACAAAATTTCCAAAATAGAAGACCACCGGCTCCGAATTTTCATCCTCAATATCAACAACAGCCGTATTATCCACCACAACCGCCACAACAACAATTTTTTACACCACCGCAGCAACAATTCTATCCCCCACCGATGCCGCAATATCCACCTGCTCCACCTCAAAAATATCAATTGAGGATAGCTTTGCCGCGTTCATACAAGAGAGCAAGAAGGTTCGAGAGGCTCAAGACGCCACCATTAAACGCCTCGAAACGGCTATAGGGCAGATTTCCGGCGCTGTCAATCAATTGCAGCAAGGTCAACAAACGGGCAAAATTCATGCCCAAGGCCAACAACCCCATCAAGTGCAAGCCGTGTCCGTTCTAAGAGATGGTAAGGTGGTGGATAAGAAGATGGAGATGAGATTTTGTTATAAGGTGACACCAAAGGAGGAGGAAGAGCAATCCAAAAAGGAGCTCCATAAAGCTGTTGAACCATACGTTCCACCTATTCCTTATCCTAGCAGGCTAAAGGACGTCAAAAGCGAGCAGCAGTTTGCGGATCTTTACAAGATGCTATCCAAAGTAACAGTGAACGTTCCACTCCTCAAAGCGATCAAGAATATTCCATCTTTCGTCAAATTTTTCAAAGAAGTAACATCAACGAAGAAGAGACTTGATGATCAAGAGTTGGTGACTATTTCCGAGGTAGCAAGCACAATCATGCAAAAGTCTTTACCTCCTAAACGACACGACCCAGGTAGCTTCGTTATTGATATCATGTTAGGTAACGGTAAGGTAGCGTCTGGCATGTTAGATTTAGGAGCGGGAATCAATCTTATGCCGTATTCTATTTTTAAACAACTTGGTCTAAGAGATTTAAAACCTACTAGCATGAGTTTACAATTAGCGGATAGATCGATTCGTCATCCTAAAGGAATAATTGAAGATGTGCTTGTTCAAATTGGTCCATTAATCGTTCCCATTGATTTTGTTGTTCTTGAGATAGGGGATGTGCATGAGAATGGAGTCGAGCATACACTACTCCTTGGACGACCTTTTATGGCTACCACGAATTCCATCATAGATGTCAAGAATGGTACCATTACAATGTCCGTCCTTGAGGAGGAAATATCATTCTCTACACAACATGACCACCCCACGACCTCGGTTGACTTAATCGATGCATGTTCTATCAAATTCACTAATCCATTATTTGAGGAATCTACATTATAGGATTTTAGTGAGATAAAGGAAGTCACCCAAGATATCGACAAGGCTAAACATAAAGAGACCGATCGTGTGACGGTAGTTGAAGGAGTACAAGACACTAAGATTCGTCCAAATAAACATCCTACACCGAAACTGAGGCATCCAAACACCGCACCTTGTCACGCTCATTCACCCACTTATGCGGGAGCCCTCATGCATCCAATCATCAAATCCGTAACACCTCCCGATAAGATCAAACCCCCTAAGAGAGGGTGGCTCGTTCTCCGAAAAATCCCACCATCAAAGGATGACATACCACATTTAAAGGAGAACCCGTCATTTAAAATAAATTGGCATCGGGTGAGATCTTACATCGAGAATGATTCCATGCCCGAAGTTGTGGAGTCAAACCCCAATTCTTGCGCTCCCGGTTGATTGAGCGGTCTCGTCGAGCTAACGACGTAAAATAAAGCGCTTCGTGGGAGGCAACCCACACTCGTTTTTCCCGTTTTTTATTTTTATTTTTTTATTTTATTTGATTTTGAGTCCTTCATTTACTTTTGGTGTTTTTCTATGTTCATAGGTATCTTCGAGTTGGGAGAAAACCGAGTAGAATGCAATTCGCGGAAGAAAATAGGACGGATTTGACGAGGGGAAGGTCAGCAACCGCGGCACACTCAGCGGCCGCTGACCTCGCGCACCATCTCCGCGCTAGCGCCCCGCGCCACACCGAGTCAGCGGTCGCTGACTACTCAGCGGCCGCTGACCTATGTCTCGTAAAAATTTTCCATCGCAGCTCCACCAGTTTACGAAAGATTACTCAGCGATCGCTGACATGTCAGCGGCCGCTGAGGTGGCCGAATTCACCTATTTTAGCTTCTCTCCTCCCACTTTTTTCCCATTCTTCATCCCCAATTTCCCCAAACCCTAACCCTTCTCATTCTTCATTCTCCAATTACTACTTCCATACTTCATAATTTGATCCAATTCTTTGAAATCACAACTACTTTTCCATCATCTACAACTCTATCCGATCAAATTCTTTTTTCATCCACAAATTCAACCCAAATCCCAAACCCTCATTCCATCTCTACTCTTGCACACCAAGTGTTTGTTAAAAGTCCTATGGGGAGAAAAAGGTCCAAGACTAGTGAAGTGGGGCAATCTAGCCACCAAGGAGACGACGACGAGGAATTTCATCCCTTTCGTGACCACATTCCAACTTCCGGTGCCCCGTTCCCAATTTATACCAATCAAGAGGGTACACTTTATACTCGTTTTATTTCTCTTGATCTTACACTTCCACGTACCTTAGATTGGGATCTCATGTCTAGCCTAGGCATTGCTTCTAAGTTAACTCGTTACTTGAAAAACATTGGCTTAGATAAATATGCTAGACTAGAAATTGATGGCTATAGGGAGCTAGGACTTGAATTTCTCACCACGTTTGATGTTGCCGCTGATTTTAAATCATTTAAATTCCGTTATCGAGGTATTACTCATACTATTACCACTGCCATGATGAAATCCATCTTTGGATTTCCTACCTCGGGGCTCCATCGGGTGCCCCCAGAATTTAATCTGAATTTAGCATGGTTTGAGCTTACAGGTTTTCATAATTGGGCATCGGGAGGGATGTCCAGTGGTTTTCTTCGGGACCCCGAGATCGGCATTCTCCACAAGTTCATTGCCTACTCCATCTCGGGCAATGAACAAGCCAACAAAGTGAACACAGTGGAGTGCTTCCTACTCCATTGTGCTATCAAGAAGACAAAGATCTGTCCATCCTCTTTCATATTCGAGGCCCTCCAATCAATTCAAAGGCGGAAGCAGGCCCATGCCTCCCTTCTACATCTTGCTACCCCTCTAGCCTTGCACCTCCAACTCATCGGTACAAATGGCCCTCCAAACCATGAGCCACTCCTCACAAAATATATCGACATAAATTAATTGCGGGGTGCGCCATTCACCCTCTCTCGCACCGAGTTAGTGCCACAGGAGCGGAGGAATTGTGTGCGGCACTATCTAAACGCCCAAGTTGCATCCCGAGCATCTAATGCATCCAAAGAACCGGGAGATGTACATATGGAGGATAATGAGGAAGCTCAATCCGAGCATGAGGAGGACGAGCAAGCCGAGGATGAGGCCGACGCCGCTTGGCTTGGCTATGACCATGTGGACACCGCCGGAGGATCCGAATGGGGTACCCAACCTCAATGGGGTACCCAATCACAATGGGGCGGACAATCTCAATGGGGCACCCAGCCTCAATGGAACGCTCAATGGGAGCAGTTCACTTCCGAGGTCACCACGGGGATACGCGAGATGCGATCTGACATCCGCGACCTCCATACTCGACTCGACACACATCAACAGCATTGGGAGGCCTAGAACCGGGCGATGGAAGAGCAAACCCGGCTACTCCGAGAGATGCAACAACAGTGGTCCTCTTGGACCCTTGGCAATGCACCCACCTATCCTCCTCCCGACCAACAGTGAGCCTTTGTCTCACTATTGAGGTACCTTTATTGCTTTCTTTTCCTATTCATGTGAGTGTGTTTTCGGCTAACTTTTGTTTTTCTCTCCGTTGTTTTAGTTTATTTTTGCAGGTTTTTCTTTCCATTTGTTGTCCCGAATGCCGCATTTCAGGGACGTTTCTCTATCCCTACTTTTTAGATCTTTACTTTCCGCAATGAGGGCATTGCTCTAATTTTGTAGGAGGGGGAGGGGTGTCTTCTTATGCGTGCATTCATCATTTTATCTTCGTGTCTTGTGAGCATGTGAAATTTTGATTGTTTTTTTTGAGCTACTTGGTCTTTATATATCGTGGGTAAATCGAAGCATGACTTATGTTTGAGATGAGACATGATTTGAATTCCTTAATTGATTAGGAGTTGATTTATGTTGTGAAACGTAGATGAACTAAGAAGTTGTAGAACATTAGGACCGGATTGTAGATCTTAGTAGAATGATTAAAATAGTGATGCATGATGATATAAATTGATTGATTCAACTGGCTAGTTGTTTATGACCACCTTTTACGTATCCGTGTTTTATTAAATAAACTTTGTCAAGAGGTCTCTGCTCCTATGGGAACCATGAGCACGGGAAACTGCGTGAGGATACATTAGGGAACCCCTGATTGTTCACACCTCGCGACAATGACCATATAACTTGACATCGTTCTAAGTAATTTTCTTAAAGTTCTTATAATATAGGAATACAAAAAGGATTCTACCCCGCTCTCTTAAATCAAAAAATTCAAATTTATAAAAGAGATGGGTATGGGAAACCACACCGGGAAAACTCGATCATTTGGAGTACTCACCCGGTGAATATTGTCCTAAATATTCCTCATGTTGAAAGAAAGAAAAGAAAAGAAAAAGATACGCCATTTAAGATGGATAAAAACTCTAGCCGATTATGTGATCTCAATAACATCTTGTGCATCATTATTTTACGTTGTTCGAATTGACTATAATCTAGTCTTGATGGTCTATTTGCTTCTATGATCTCTATGTGACATGATGTAATGATATGATGATCAATTTTGGAATGATTTGAAGTCTTGTCAAGAACACATGTCGTGATTAGATTTTTCCCTAGCGATAGTTTAGACTAAGTTACGCTTGAGGACAAGCAAATTTTTGTGTGTGGAGGGGTTGTTTAGTCTCATTTTGTTCGTCTAAACTTAGGTTTTTCGTAGCTTTATTCGTATTATTTTCCCTCGTTCCATGATGTTTTGGCCCGATTTATGTTTCATTTTATGTTTCAGGATCATTGGCCTAAACGAGTGTCGAAAGTGGAAAAGAAACAAGAAAAGACGAGAAAACGAAGAAGTGCACCAAAGGACACGCGACAGAGCGTGTCAGCGGCCGCTGAACCATGATCAGCGGTCGCTGACTAGCCAGGCTGAGCCAGCGCCTGCGCCAGCCGCGCGCCAGCGGCCTTGCCACACGAGTCAGCGGCCGCTGACATATCTAAGCGGTCGCTGACTCCGAGTTTTTCACGCGGGCCGTTGCAACGAACCCTAGCGCCACTCGGAACAACCCTAGTCAGCGCCCGGTGACTTCCAGAGACCGCTGACCTTCCTCTCGCTATAAAAAGACACGTCGTGCCATTCAGTCCAGATAACACAGTTCTCCATATTTCATCCCGATTCCTTTTGGCACGAATTCCTAGACTAGTTTTCCAGTATATTTCCATTATTTTTAGTTCGTCTCGATCCCGCAATCAAGGGTCGAGACTTAGCATTCTAGATAGGATTTTTCGTTCCGTTCTTGTTTCGGAGTTAGCCGTTTACAACATTCGAACACCGTTATTTCTAGATTTTCATTGTCGTTCCAGACGTACTTCAAGTATTAATTCAAGTTCGTTTCTTTCCTTTTAATTATTGCTTTGTTTATTTACTTTTATTGTTTGTTTCGTTTTATGCTTTCAATTCCTTTCATCGCTTTCAATTCCCAAATTTCTTTCCATTCTTCTTTCGTCTTTAAACTTCAAGTTCTTTACTTTCTTAGATTAGATTAGATTTAATTTTCGTTCTTAGTTTAAACTTAATTGCTTTCTTATTTACTTTCTTCGCCTAGCTATAGAAATCCAAATCAAACTCTTTTTAATTGCTTTCCGTTTTTACGAACAAAGAATATAATTGCCCTGCTAAGCCTTCCTTTAGAATACGACTAGGGTCAGCTTATTAATCTATAATGAAATCGTTTTAAATTGAGAGTGACTTAATATAATTGAAAGTATATTGGCTAGAAATATTTCTCGTGCCCGATACTGAGTCCCTTTATCGGACAGTGGGTCTGGTCTAAACAATGCCACGTACTGACAGTTTAAAATAAGTTGAAACACTTTTCACACTCACTCGGGTCACTACGAGTTCTTGTTATGCCGTTTGGCCTTACTAATGCACCGGATACCTTTCAGTGTCTTATGAACGACATATTTCGACCTTACTTGCGGAAATTCGTGTTAGTATTCTTTGATGAAATATTGATTTACAGCACGAGTTGGACCGAGCACTTACTCCACTTGCGTGAGGTACTTACTATACTCCAGGCCCAGTCCTTGATTATTAACAGGAAGAAGTGTGTTTTAGACGCATCGCAAGTTGAGTATTTAGGTCATCTCGTCTCCAGCAAGGATGTGCAGATGGACCCAACCAAGGTTGGAGCGGTATTGCAGTGGCCGACTCCTACTTCTATCCAGGGGTTACGTGGTTTCTTGGGACTGGCGGGTTACTACCGTCATTTTATTTGCAACTACGGTAAGCTTGTCGCGCCGTTGACCGCCTTGCTTAAAAAAAAGACGGGAAGAAGGGCTGGAGTTGGTCGGACGAAGCAGAAAAGGCATTTCAGGTCCTCAAACACGCACTCACATCAGCCCCTGTTCTGCGCATGCCTGACTTCTCTCAGGTTTTTTGTTATTGAGTGTGATGCATCAGGCCGTGGCATCGGGGCAGTTCTTATGCAAGATCGACAACCGATAGCATTTTTTAGCAAGAGTCTTTCTGGGCGATTGCTCTCTAAATCGGCATATGAAAAGGAGCTTATGGCGTTTGTCCTAGCTATCCAGCACTGGCGACCCTACTTGATGGGAAGGCGTTTTGTGGTTCACATTGACCAACGCAGCTTAAAACACTTGCTAGCCCAGGCCTTGACAACCCCAGCACAACAAAATTGGGCTGCTAAACTTTTGAGTTTTGATTTTGAGATCGTGTACAAGGAGGGGAGGACTAATAAGGCGGCAGATGCTCTCTCACGACAGGATGAAGAGCTGGAGTTGGGGGCGGTGTCAATACCACAGTGGGTGGATTGGCACGCCCTCCAGGGTGCGGTGAAGGCAGACCCACTTTTGTCGCATTTTATCTCGGCATTGGAGACTGGCCAACTGGGGCCAAAGCACTATAGCTATGCGCATGGGACACTGTTCTATAAAGGGAGGGTTGTTCTTCCCCCGGACTCTCCTTGGGCGAAACAGTTATTGGCGGAATTTCATGCGACCCCGGGGGCCGGTCATTCGGGGGCTTTTCGGACTTATCGTCGGTTAGCAGCCATTATTTATTGGGCGGGCATGATGAAATCCGTTACCAAGTATGTCGCTGCTTGTGATGTCTGTCAGAGAAACAAGTACGAAGCTAAGCGCTCTGCTGGACTGCTCAACCCGCTTCCCATCCCTAGTAAGGTTTGGGATGACATTAGCATGGATTTTATTACTGGGTTGCCGCGCTCTGGAGGAGTTGATTGCATCCTTGTGGTGGTGGACCGATTCTCAAAGTACTGCCATTTCATGGGCTTGAGGCATCCATTTACTGCTAGGTCTATGGCTGACCTGTTTGCAAAGGAGGTGGTGCAGCTGCATGGGATGCCGTTATCGATAGTGTCTGACCGTGACCCCATTTTCTTGAGTGCGTTCTGGCGTGAGCTATTTAAAACAGCGGGAACCACGCTGCGAATGAGTTCGGCATACCATCCCGAGACTGACGGACAATCTGAGGTTATGAACAGGTGCCTAGAGACCTATATGCGTTGCTTTGCTTCCGAACGGCCTAAGAGTTGGGGGCAGTGGCTCGCTTGGGTTGAGTTCTGTTTCAACACCGGTTACCAGTCAAGTACTGGTATGACACCTTTTGAGGCAGTGTATGGACGGCCACCTCCCCTTTTGGTTCCCTTATTGCCTGGAGAAATTAGGGTGCAAGCGGTGGCGGACTCGCTTCGCGAGAGGGATGAGGTGCTTACTCAATTGCGTGGCCATTTGCAGCGTGCACAGGAGCAGATGGTGCGTGAGGCAAATAAGCATCGACGACCTTTGGAGTTTAACATTGGGGACCAGGTTTATCTCAAATTCCGTCCATATCGCCAAAAGAGTTTATTTTCAGCTTCTTGTGTCAAGCTTGCCCCGCATTTTTTCGGGCCGTTTGAGGTGATTGCCCGAATTGGCTCAACAGCCTACCGGCTCAAGCTGTCGGATAACTCAAAGGTACATCCAATTTTTCACGTTTCCTTACTGAAGTCAGCTGTGGGCACGGCACCGGTTTCTCCTACTTTGCCGGATTAGCTATTGGCGGTTGAACCGCCGTTTGTTCCGAGTGTGGTGTTGGAGCGTCGTTATGTGGTTCGAGATGGAATTACAGTGGAGCAGGTTCTCATTCAATGGTTGGGTTTAGGTGTCGAGGAGAGCAGTTGGGTGGATGTGGCAGATATGCTGGGTCAATTTCCTGACTTCAGCCTTGAGGACAAGGCTGTTCCGTCGCCGGGGGCAATTGATGGTGCAGCGCCGGGTGGATTAAAAGTGTACACCCGGCGCCGTTTCAAGAACGCAACAGCAATTGTTTGATGGGCCAGATAGTTATTTTAATTTGTTTGATGGGTTAGATAGTTATTTTAATTAAATTGTTATGTTATGTCTTTTAATGGGTTATCGGGCCTTTTTGCCTTATGCATGGGCCTTAGTAGGGTTTAGTATTTATTTCCTTTTCCTGCAAAGTTTAAGGTATTGAGATATTATTGATTTTAGCGATTATCGTTGTGGCAGAGCATCGCGCTCTGATTCCTCCTGGAGGATTTATCTTTCAATACACGTTCTTTCATTACTCTGTCTTAATTCTATCATGTTGTGAATATATAGGCACTTGAGTGTTCTCCCATAAATCTTTTTGGAAGATTTCTTCCCACTAATGCCTACCTCTATTTCCAGCTATAGTTTCAAGTCTATGTATCCAATTTCTGATAGATTACTACTATGTTCATCTGTGTTATTTGACTTTTGGGGCCTGACAAATTATTATCTTATTGCAGGTTGGAGCAAGGTGGAGAGAGTACGTTGCTTTTGCTTCTTCTTCCTTAGAGAAACACTGTAGCAACTCATTTTTTTATTTCTCTAGTCTTTTAGTCCTATTATAATAAAATTAGTACTAGAGATTCAATTTTCAAATATGTATATATGCAAAATCTTGTAAAAATCTACTTTGGCATATTTGTTTCCCCTTTATCTTCTTCCAACCATTGAATGTATCTCTATAGGTTGCTTGCCTATTTATTAATTGTGTATGATAGATATCTTATTGTATTATATGACACATCAACACCCTTCTTTACGGTGTTAATATATAGAGTCTTGTCTGACTCATACCATATATATACATATTTAGGTGTTGTTTATTATTTATTTATTTATTTTATCTAAATAAATAATCATCTTCTATATATCCTTATTATCAAGACAAGATAATATATAGTTCTCCTTGGTATTTAAGTATTTAAGATATTATTAATTAGTTATATATAAACTTCTAGAGGTATATACATAATTATTATCTAATTGAGATATAAACAAGTTCTTAAATAATAATATTTGTTTTGCAAATAATAACCTTTGTTAATTTGTCATTGCATAAGTTCTAATTAATATAGCTATTAATCGAATTAATTATCGAGAATGCATCTCAAGAATTAATTAGTTTTGTCTTTTTGAATAACCCTATTATATAAAAACGAACTCACATAATATCTATCATGGCTCTTTTAATTATAAGACACATAAATAAGAGCTACTAATATCGATTAGCTAATCGATATTTTAGAATTTTATAACGAAATTTTCTCGAACAGATTTTCAATATATAATAACTACTAGTAAAATAGCAGGACATTAAATTATCTTTAACAATATTTGGTTATTTTATATAATTAACACAATTATCATTACTGTTAATCTGGTTTTTTCATAATTTTGTTAAATTATTGATCTATAAACTTTGTTTTTAATTTGGACATATTAAATTATCGGGTACACCCGACCGGCAACTCGCCCAAAGACTTAAAAACCGAATGATCTTTATCTAATTCATTTAACATATACTGCGTTCGTTCATGAAATTATTATTTATTTTGATATTTTAATTCGAATGTAAAATTATTTTTTGACATTTCTTATTTATGGTAAGTTTTCTCCGCACACAATTCCATTAAATGAAGTGAATTTCAAATTTCACTTAACACATAATTTCAATAAATTAAGTGGTCTAAAGTTCACTTGATACACAATAAGTGAAAATATATTAATAATATGTGTTTCTTGATTCATCCACGAATTTGTTTTCTAATTCATTTTTTATTTACGGTAAATCTCATCATCTACTTAAGACACACAATTAAATTAAAAGGAGTAAATCAATTAAGATCAAATTTCACTCAACATACAGAATTCTAATAAATTAAGTGCAACTTAAATTTCAATCAATACTGAAAGATGGGTCGGGTCAAATATAACCTACTATACCAACACAATTCGGAGATGATCCGACCCAATCATTTGAGTTGTATATAGTGAGCCTCTCATATTTGAATTAAGGCATGTTTTGAATTTTGATATGATCTTGATCAGATCGGCCCACTTAACAATTATAATCAGATTTTTATATGGAATCGGGTGTTATAATTTTGAAAGTCGGATCTTTCGTGGTTGTTTTGCAATAATTAATATTTTTATTTTTATAAAATAAAAGGTTATTATTTTAATTTTCTAATTAACTATTATTAAAATTTAATACAAATATTTTTAATAGTTAAATTTAATAAATAGGTACGTCTAACCGTAACTGTGATTTTAACTAAATATCAATTTGTTAACATATAATTTAATTAAAAGACATTCATTCCATTTCTTGTGGACATTGAAATTACACTACTTGATACATTCATTTATCATCATTGTATGGCTAATAATTTCATGCTAATATGTCCCCATCAAAAGTAGAACTTTGACAACCACAAAAATTAAAGTGAGAAACACAATTTATATATTCATAAGTCTATAACATCAAGATTAAAATGAGCATCATTTAGCAGTAAATTGTATAGTTTATTAGCTGATATATGTATTGAATAATGCCTCGTCTATATACCCCAATTGGATGGATATTCATTTTCCAAATTATTGAAGAAAATAAAAGAGCAAAACCGTAGATAAGGAAAAAAAGAGGGAGTTATATATATATTATATTATCCAAAGCTCCATCCATATATAGTACAAGAACATATTGATAATTCATCCATTGCCAATAGAAACAACCAAGACAGAACAGATTGACACGAGGTGAATGAATGGTTTCATAATCTCTTCAAGCTCTTCTTTCTAGCATCTATCTTCTTCTTGTCTGCAGGAAGAACCCTTAGTCAGCCCCGCTTCCTTCTTCAGTGTCGCTGGTGCTGCTTTCGACCCACTCTCACCCGATGACAGCATAACTGTTGGGTGATCTTGCCCGTTCTCCGGTTTTGGGGCCAACGGGGAGGGTAACTGCCCAGGCATGGCACTCTTTTGATCGACACACTTTGCTAAGGTGGTTGTCTGCTCCACATTCAAGGAAGCCGTGGACTCAGAGATCGCTCCAGATTTCAGTTTTGACTTCGGCTTAACCGCATGAATTCCTGTGTAAATCCTGATGTTAATGCATATTTCATCATCAGAAACCACAATATACAGTTCTTTACATGTATTATTAGCGACTCGAACATCCTAAAAGCAACTGAATCATCAACAATTAATAAAAGAATTCAGAATTCAATTGTAGATTAGTATCGTCGTAAATAAATGCATAATTACACCGTTGCAGACTTGTATAGAATCTAGAGGCATGCTGCACTTGTACGAAACTAGATGGTATAGCTAACCTAGCAAGTTTTGCATACTCGTCGTAATTTTCTAGCAGCATCTTGCCAGCCTGCTCGTTCAAAGCCGATTCTGGAAATGGTTCGATCAGTAAGCATCTGATCACCTGTTTGCTCATGGGAGATCGAGTGAGAAACATATGCAAAGCATCTGCATTTCATAGTGAAGTACTTAATTGAAATATACGGGACATACAATTAAAACATGCCGTAAGCCAAGTGATGGGCTCCAATCTTTCTTCAGCGCATTAACACAAATCTCACCAGTGGATGAAATATTAGGATGAAAAATCTTGGTCAAAAAATAGCCTGACAGTAAGATAGCAGCACAAAATATTAGAATGGTCGCTCCAGAAAAATATGCACCCCTTAACATCAAATTCCAACCATATTTACAAACTAGGGAGTGTCCCAAACTGAATGTGATTAAAACTAAGCCGGATCGATTTACTGAAGCCATCATTATGATCTGTGGTGATTTATTACCAAGGTGTGAAAAGCAGTACCAGAAGATGTTCGATCAGAATTGACATCCAGATAAGTCTCCCATATAAATTTAGGATCACAAACCTTTTGGAGGAGAGTGTGGGAAATCATGTGACAATTTCAACTTCATCCGGAAAATGCCATTTTCATAAGGTGTCCCGGCTGCAAGGTTACACATAAATGATCAATAACAAAGACCTTGTGTCAATTAGATAGGCTAATGTTTAAAATAAGGTACCTGGGCCTTCAATATCAGCAAATATATCTGAAAAGTTGTCATCATTTACACCAACTTTAATGCCTTCGGGAGGGGTTTCAACAAGATTCTTAAGTTCTTTTGCGAGTTGTTTTATAACATTTGGAGGGAGGTTCTCATTTGTCGCCTAAAAAGCATAAAATAATGACAATTAGGAACACAGACAAAATATGAAATAAATGAACAAGCATATTTAACATTTGCATGTGACCTTTCGGAGTTTTGAAGAGTACTAAAATTAATGACTAACAATTTTCAAGTTCAATATACATAATGTTAATGTCAAGGACTCAACCAAGTATAGTAACAACTAACAAATCCCATATCATCCATTAATAAAGATTCTTCTTGTGACTTGTATACACTATTAACTAGCCTAAGCATTATTTTTGCATGAGAAAAAGGAAACACGAAGCAGCTGATAGAAAATTGAATGTAGCATTACCATCACAGGTTGTGTGAGAGCTTTAAATAACTCTTGTAACTTATCTACGGTAAAGGGTGTGCCCTCAGCAGTTGCTTAGCAAAACTTCTGTGTGATATGAGTTTGTGATAGAGTTAAGGCGCAAGAACAAGAACAGAATAAATATTATGATAAAACTCTCCTCAAGAACGAGGCCTGCGGAAAACGCCGCTACTTCTCTAATAATCTCAATAATCCTTCCAACAATAATAAAACTCTTATAAATACTGCTAACCCTAACTGATACGACTAAAGCCCACGCATAATGGGCTGACTCCACTTAAATAATAACATAAATAATACTGACTCAATCAACTAAGCAGTATTAATAATCAACTACGTCTCTTCTCCCCCTCGCATAAACAAGCCACGGCGCCTGCTCGCTATCAGTTTGGGACAATTAATCCCAAACAGGATCCTACAAACATAAATATTAAAATAACAAAATAGCATTTCAAATCAGTTGAATGCACTAAAATGAAATCGATATTATTCTCACATTTTTATAGACCTAGGATAAATGTATCAATGCAGAAGCATAGGATACCAACATTCTGGTAAATGGGATGCAACTTCACAAATGCATAAAGTTCCAGCCCATTTTTTGATCTAGCATACAGTGACTAAATTACTGTCAAGCAATATGATTCCAACATTTATCAGTTATAATATTGTGGTCAACTCTGTGAGGTAACAAACAACACTGAAAACAAATCTTGGAATAACAACTTTCAAGTTTTGATAGTTTTGCACACTAAAAATAGGAATACTGCTGTAAAGTCCATAAATTATGAAGGACAGGGAAACTCTAGGTCAGCATCCTAGCACCAAGTTAATGTGCTTGTGTTGATTCAGCTTCAATCTGTGCGTATCCTCCGAGATGAATTTAAGAAGAATTTTGGTTTAAGAAGTAAAGATCGTGGCCATAAATTCAGTGCTTCAGGAGCATTACCCACGCAAGAAACCAAAGAACTTTATACATTTTGTAACGCCCCCATTCTTTAAATAAGGACATTACATAAAAAAACTTTAATTTTCTTTAATCATTTAATATTATAAATGATGTTATGAATTACGTTTTAAGAAAAGCAGCGGAGAGTATAGTAAAAAAAATTCAAAAGGACAGCATATCCCCTATAATTATGTATATGCCACCCTGGTTAATGACCAACAACAGCAAATAACAATACCAAATAGGGACACAACCCGCATCAAAATATACACATATCAAAATTTCATTACAAGAACAACTTTGTTTAGATAACCAAAACCAATTAAGTTTGTTTTCAACCAAACATTCACATATACATAAAAGCTGAGAGAATGTTCATAGGGTCCACTTCCATCTGCTCCAGCCGTCGAGCCTCTCAGCCTGCATAATATGACAGCATGTGGGGTACGTGAGTATGCAAGCACACTCAGTGGAGAATACACTGCAAGCAGTTATAACCAATTGTGCAAGTCACATAGCATAATGAACAACTTTAATTATCTTGTCGGCGAGACTAGTCTCTCCCCTCGAGGGTGCTTTATACGCCACACAGGCAATGATTCGCCACACAGGTCATAATACGCCACACAGGCCACGCCACACAGGCAAGAATACGCCACACAGGCCAGTTCATATGAATGCAACAGACACAACAATGATTATAACCATCAACTTACAGATAGCGTAAACCCCATCTCGTGACGATGTTTCACAAAGATTTCTCACTTGCTTGGTTGTCCGGCTTGAGCTCTGGATACGGTGCCACCTAGCACTTTAAATAATTTTAACTTATTACCCATTGAAAGTATAAACTTATTATGGCTTAAAACTCATATCATTTGAAATTATACAAAACTCGATTTATACATATATGTAGTTCTCGAGACTACAACACAATCTAATTGAAGATTATGAAATTAATATAACAAGATAAACAAGTTTAGAAAATATTAACGAATATGTTAAGCAATATTTTCTCAAATCAGATATAAAACATAGAATGTAAATTACTAAATTCCGAACTTAAACCACAAGTTTTGGGACATCAATTATGGACACTCGGTTTATCGGTTTCCAAAAACATAACCTCGAGTATAAATTATAAGGATTGGACTATAAAACTCCTAAAGAAATATTTTGGATTCGGCATCGATTTGAAGCCGAAAAATCATACTCAAATCGCGCAGCACCTGCAGCGCGTAGAATTGACACCCTGACTTCGTCAGGTCATAACTCCCTCGTCCGAACTCCGATTTAGAATCCGAAGGTACCGTTAGAAAGAAGAAGAAAAGATCGTTAAAATGGTATCTAATATGCTGGGTTTTGGATAAATAAAACGGACAGAAATTAGTTCGCAATATGCTGCCCTGTTTCTGCTGAAAATGGAGAAATTCACACATATCATTCTAATTTTCGATTTTTGCCGACGTATCACCGATGAACCATGGCAGCAGCCCTGCTGCCGCCTCCGCCTCTCCTCCACCGGCGACCCTTCCTCCATAACTCAATTCACCATAACCATATATTCCATATCATATACATATATACTCATATAAACACACAATTAAACACCATTAATTACCAAATAAGAACATAATTCAAGAAGTTTACCTCCAAGTTCTTGAAGAGAAGAAAAAAAGGAAAGAGAGTGAGGGGTGAAGGTGTAGTCGGTTATGAAGGGAGAAGAAAAAAAGTTTGGATGCTTCTACACACACATATTTATCCTTATAATATACATATAATATTATATTTTATCCTTATCAACAAAACAAAAAATCTTAGATATTTAATAAAAATTATAGATATTTATTTTAAATATCTTCTAATATTTTATATATAAAAAAAATGTATATTTTGCTAGGGCACATACCCGCTCTAAGTCAGACAACCTGTAAACATTCGAAATCAAATCTATTAGTTTCAAAATCATCTAAAAAATAATTCAATTCATATTCATCTATTATTTATTAATTTATTATTTTTTTTTTATCGATATAACTTGCCCGAAATAATATTAATAATAACTTTAAAAGTGTGGGGTATTACACATATGAACACTGATTAGGCCACAGTTTCCGGATCGGAATCAGTAGCAAGCAAAGGAGAAACCCTAAAATTGAATTACTCGAAAGGTCACCCTAAACTGTCAAAATTAAATCGGAAATTACAAGAAAAAAGAAAATCAAGGATAACCCTTAAAAATAAAATCTTGAAATAAAATCAGGAATCTCAATTCCGACACGATCTCAAACAACCCCAAAACCACGCAGATAACACAAGAAACCAAAAATAACACCAAAGTAATGCAATACTCAAATGGGATTAGCAGGAAAACCCAGAACGGAAAATGAATACCTTCTTCCACCAAGAGGGAGAGGGAGAGGGCAGAGACTAAATCGGCAACGGAATTAGAGTGATGAGACGATAGAGGGAATGAGGGCGTGCGAATTTCTCTATGCTATCGCTTTCTTTGGTAGACAGACAGATATATTATCAGACTTTGCAAATGCCACTAAAGGATTTCAGATAGCGATCTCTCCCTTGTATATAATTGTGCAATTGATTTTTAGCAAGCACATGAAGAGAGGGAGAGAACGAGAGATATAGATTCCATATAAACTCGCCTATAATTGGGAATTTAGGAATGAGTTAATTGATATCGGCACTCCAGAAAATACTATTGCCACTCCTTAGATTGTACCCTTACAAATACTCTCAAATCCACAACTGCAGCCTTTTAACTTTTCCCTAGGACTAGAAGTTCGGATCCGTTATTTTGGATAATTATTAACCGAATTGAAATTTTTGGTTAATCGATAACCGTAATTTTCGGATAGCGGATCGGTTAACGGATAATATTTTTCGTAATTTTCAGTTATCGGTTATATCCGATAACCGATTGGATATAATCGAAAAACCAAAATTTTAATTTAAAATTTATATATTTTATTTTTATAAATATATTTTATATTTTTAATAATTATTTTTATAGACATATTTTTTATTTCTAATAATTATTCCATATTTATTACAAAATTTTTAAAAAAAATTAGTTGATATTAAATTTATTTAATTTTAATTTAATTTTAATTTTTTACTGAAAATATCGGTTATTTCGGATAACCGATTCAACTAACCGAACGGTTAGTGGTTAACCGAAATTCATAATTCGGTTCGGTTTCGGTTAGTGAATTTTGGATAATTCGGTTTCGGTTAACCACAATTTTCGGTTCGGTTAACCGAACCGCACCGAACTTCCACCCCTACTTTTCCCTATTTATTTATAAACTTATAGTTGGATGTATTCGTCGTGGATTTTGCAGGAATTTTATACACTTTTAAATTTGGGGTATTCAATTTAGATTTTAAAAGGTTCTTCAAAATCTTGAGGTATTCACTATAGATTTTAAAAAGTCTTTTAAAATCTTTAGGTATTCAACCGTCTATACACTTTAATTATCTATATATTTTTATGGATTCTATTTCAAAAATATATATAAATTCTATTATACAAAATATCTCCTAATAACCAAAAATTTCAACGGATTCTCTCAAAGAATTTTACAAACCCGCGACTAGAGAGGATAATTTAGCTCCGCCCAATCCAAGCCTGACCCGACATTAATATAATTAATATAAATTATAAATTAAATATAGTATAATTATTATTATTGTAAGTAATATATAATAAATATAAGTTAATATATATTAAAGAACATATACAACTAAATAAATTTGGATTTAATATTTCTTTACATTTAAAAGTATAATAAATGTTAAAATATATAAAATACAATTAAAAAATAATTATATATTTTTATGTATTAAAAATAAATAAATATCTTAAAAAATTACGGGTCTGGCCCGAGTCGATTCGATCTATATGGGTATGGGCTTGGACCTAATTTTCAGGCCTAACTAAGCCATGGGCTTGTACATATAACCACGGGCCGGATTTGGGCATAGGGAAGTCCAGCCCAGCCGACACATTGTCATCCCTAAACCCGACCCGCTTTCTCCCATTTCGAGCCCTTACTAGAAATGATAATTTTAAACAGTACGACTCAAATCTGTCCAAGCCCGACCCGATGACATTATGGTCAGGTTTGGCTAATGTTTAGGCCTGACATACCCAAACCCGACCCAAATATTTAAATATCTTATATTAAAATATAAATTTAAAATAATATAAATATAATTATTATTTTTAATGTGTGATAAAAATAAATTAATAGACATATATGAGCAAAATAATATAAATATCATCATTTTTATTAATGTATAATAAATAAATTAATAGACATATTAATGAATATTAAAATATATAAATATATTTTAAAATAAATTAATTATATATATATATATTTAAATATGTTAAAAAAATAATAAAATAAAAATAAAATATGAATGTCCGCTCAAACCACAATTGTCTGAGTTTGGTCTTGAATTACAAGTTCGGTTGGACCATGGGTCGGGCTTGGGCTCATCAACATAACTGCAATGTCGGGACTGGGCATACGGAAGTCCGGTCTAACCCGACCCATTGTCATCCCTAGCCCCGTATTCTATAAAAGTCTATGTAAATAATGTATTTTACAATCCTATTAAATCTATGAAAATCCATATAAAACAATAAAAAAAAAGTCTGTAAAAATCTACACAGACCCTATGAATTTTCTAAATCCATAGATTTTTTAAAGTTCAAAAAATTCCTACATAATCCACAACCAATACACCTCTCTTAGTATTTGGAATCATACCTTTAATTCTATGAACCAGACAATGTGAAATCAATTGTTTTTTCATTCAATAAAGTTATTACTCATCGCCTAACAAAATCTTATTCAAAATAATCTCTTTAGATTTCTAACACAAAATAAATTATAAGTTAATGTTTTACCTTTATTAAGTAGGTGGATGACACTAATCTAAAACGTATAATACATTAATCTGTCATTCAAATTCTCATATGGTAATGTTTTGAACTAGTCAAAGTATGCACTCCTTTAAATATAAAAGTTAAAGAAAAAAAAAGTGCAATTTAGTGTTTGTATTAGTATATCAACTAGTGTATGAAAAAGAGTTATATTGGATAATTCATTCAAATAACTGCCATGTAATTCATCATAATAAAAAGAAGAAGAAAAAAAAGAATAGAAATGGAAAAGAGAATAATTGAGTGACGATGTTACAGTACGGGATAGGAATTGCAAGAAGAAAAAAGCAAAATACAATGTGGGAATAGATCGAAATAAAAATAATAAGGTGAGGCAAAAATGCAATAAATTGATTAAAAAAACGTATACGGTAGGACAGTGACCCAATTATTATTTGGTTGCCATTTAAATATTCACAATCACAATTTAGATATATAAATTTAAAATGTGGAGAATTGTCAATGTGGAAAACGAGGTGTCGGCAAATAAGACAACTAGTTACATTGGATTGCAAAACTTCTACAAAATTTTAAACTTATAATCCATTTGTTTGATATATTTAGGTTGTTTAAGATACATTTATCTTTTTAAAACGATTGTTATAAATATATTCATTCTTTAAATATATCCATTTTATCTATCACTATTTTATTTCGCACTTATCTAAGAAGAGATAATATTACAATTTGATACAAATATACACTAAATTATATCTGTTCATATTCATTTTTTCCTAATTGCATCGATGCACATGGATCCATATCCCTAAGCCATCAAAAATAAAATAAGAAATCAAAAGAGGTGTTCGACCATGTTAAAAATGAGACCTTCTATGGTCTATTTCTTTCCTTTCATTTGTGCCAATAGCGTGGAGACACTTGTCTTCAATCTATTGGGGATTTAATTTTAATTTGATATGTGAATAAAATTGAAATAACTTTTATATAATGTATTTTAAAATATTAAAAAATATATCAAATTTTTTATTTTTTTCATTCTCTATAAATAGAGACCAATCTTGATATATATTTTTGCAGTTGAAAATTTCTTCTTTTCTTTACTTGTATTATATATTATCTTGTTCTATATTTTTTTATGAATCGAGCAAATGATTTTTTCTTCAATTCTCATAATTTTGGTTTTTTTTTTTTTTTGAAGATAATCATTTCAACCTTGAAAATATTTCAAAGTGAGACTTTTCGAAGTTCAATTATTATATAAGTCATTCATCACAAAATCATCATTCTTTTATCTTCAATTTCGTATTTAGATTGTTGTAATTTAGAGACACAATTTATTTATGTTGTATTTTTTTGTCAAAATTTCTATTTTATATGAAAAATATGTTCTGTATTTTTTTTTATATTTTTCAATAATAATATTGTATTTTAATTATTTAAAACAAAATAGCTATAATATGTATAATAAAAATTCAAAATTAAAACTTAAATGTTATGTTTGCATAGTTACGGTCATTGATAAACTACTAAAAATGAAGATGGTTGGATTGAATGAAATTAAATAAAAAAATGAAAAATAAAATAATAAAATATTGTAATGGTTGGATGGTTGGAGTTTTTAGTGGTCATTGATAAAGATAGTCTCAGGCTATGTTCGATATATTTATCTTTTAAAAATGTGGGATAAGAGTATAATTGCCCTTTAAATTCATTCTCTTTCATTCATCCCTCTCATCTAAATTATAAATTAATCACTATTTTTCTCCTTAATCCCACTCTAAGGAGGGATAATATTTTCCATCCAAATTTGGTGTGATAATATTATCCCTCCTTAGAGTGAGATTAAGGAGAAAAATAGAGATGAATTTATAATTTAGATGAGATGAATGGATGAAAGAGAAGGTATTTAAAGGGTAATTATATTATAATCTCACATTTTCAAGGGATAAATTTATCCCTTAAAGAGAACACAACCTAGGACTAATTGATTTTATTAGGGGTGAAAACGGATCGGATACGAGCGGATAGTGCTTGTCTTGTATCCTAACTCATATTTTTTTTCTCGGATTCGGATTCGGATACGGGAAAGTCGGATTCGGATATGGATTCGGATTATTCGGGATACTTATACGGGACGGATATGGTACGGATCCGGATCGGATTCGAATAAATATAATCGGATAATATATTTCATACAAAAACTGTTGGCACAATATTTTATAGAAGAACTAATACAAATTATAAGAATTGTATCAATTAAAAAAAATACAATTTTTAGGATCAAGAAAGTACAAAATAAATTAAATAATTAAACGCAAAGTATCAACCAATAATGAAATATGCATCTTCAAATACAATTTGAGAATTCAAAATTGGCAAAAAATAGTTTGCAAAGTTTAAAAAAACCATGAAAAATGTATAATTATATTATCAACACATTTTTTATTCATATGCGTGACTAATTATCTACACATGATATGTGTGAGTAAAAAATTCTATTAATTTGCCACATAAGCAAATCAAATTTAAAAATAAGATTATAAAAATTATTTAATAAATAATTTAATGTCAAAAAATAAAAGTTGCTAAAATATTTTAACCACACATATTACATGTAACAATAAGATTTAAGTTGTCTAATTCATTTACCTACACATATTAATATTATGTGTGACAATATGCTCACACGTTATTATGGTGAGGGTAAAGGTTCAGATTCTTGTAGTGATATATACAGGGACGGATCCAGGATTTGCAGTTGGGGTGGGCTGAAAAATAAAATTTTTCTTAACACTATATTTTATACATGCATAAAAATTTTGGGGTGGGCTAATATTATATTGGACCTTAAAAATATACATATATAACACTAAAATTTTTTGACTTGCACTGGGCTGAAGCCCGGTGCAAGCTATGGGTAGATCCGCCCCTGGATATATATAATTCTACATATTCATAATTAAATTTTAAAATAACATTTAGCAATTAAATTAAAATCAGATTGTTACACACACACACATATGTATATATAATATAAATAATAAATATTTTAAATATTCAGATATTCGAATTTGTTATGCGAATAATATCCGACAAAATACGAAAAATTTCGGATACGGGCGGATATTATGTAATCCGAATCGGATCCCAAATACGAATTAAATTTTCGGATTTGAATCTGAATTTGACCGGATACTAATTTTTCATCCCAAATTAGATCTCGATCGGATACAGTTTCGGATCGGGCGGATAATATCCACCCAGATTTCATCCTTAGATTTTATGTTATGGAAAAAGTGAGGTCACGTATGAAACCATCCACATGGCATGAGCGATGGGTCAAATTTGGGCAATGTGATGTTAATATACAAATACAATCTAGTACAACATAATTTACCGTTTTTGTGAACTTTTTACTAGTAGCATTGATTATTGACAGTTTTGGTAAAAAAATAAAAAAATATTTACCAATTAATATTTTAGTTGTGGCATGTGGCAATGGTAAACCGTGGAGTTGGGTGTTGGGAGCCCTAAAAAGTTGTTAGCCATCGCAGAATATAACTCAGAATAAACTGATTCTCATGGAATCTTTTCGACCACGCTTATGTAATATATTGCAATTATATATGCAACCATTAGAATCCGGATTTTTTATTTTTGAGAATCTAATCTTTATTACTATTATTTTCTTTCAAGTTAATTAAACCGATAGAGCTTCCATAATTGATAATACTTGTTCAATAAATATAGATTTATTTTATTTTATTCGATCAGCACTTTCTCAGCCTGTGATGATGATGATGTTTCACTTGTTGGAAGGGATTCTATATTAAATTAAAGGGATAAAAAGCTAAAATATTTATTTTGATAAATTAAAGATAAAAATACTCGCATTATATAATAATATGAGAAAATTATTTATGTAATTCAAATTATTTTTAAAATTGAAATATATGAACATGTGATCAATTTCTTTATATATTCATGTAAGTGAATTTTTTTATGTTTATTTTTATAAAAGTGTGTAGTTTTACCATTAATTCTAAATTAAATGTGGAAGATTTTATCGTCACATATATGTTTAAATTTATTGCGGTAGCATCCACACCACGAGATGGTGAAGAAAATATAGAAAATTTAAGAAGCTCAACTTTGGGATGAAATCCAATATTCCATATTTGTATCTCATACTCTATGTTCCACAACTAAATTTATTGTTTTAATTATTATTTTTAAAAATCATACCCTAATTTTGAATTATTAACTCTAAACATCAATTAAAAGTGATATTAAGTATTAAAAAATAATTATATATTGTAATTGGATGGTATAAACCATAATATCGTGTATAAAATTTTATAGGACACTGGATTTCATCCCTCAACTTTTCATAAGAATTGTTGGAGTTCTTTTAACCTTTATTTAAATATTGTTTAACATGTTTTTCTTGGCTTCTTAATGAGGGAATTTAATAACTTAGTTTTGGTATCTAGTGTATATAATAAGGTCTGATTAAAGAATTACTAATTCACCACCATTATATCGATTAATTAATTTAACATCAATAGATTATATCATTACATCATATGTAATGTAAACATCACCAATTTATCCAAGGTGACAATATTAGTTGAAACAAGTCACGTTGATACAAAAGAAAAATTACAAATATTTCAGAAAGAAACATAAATAGTTGTCATTTTGTATGTTAACGCACTTGCTCGTAATGCCCAAGTGAAATCAACAATTTTGTATACAATACATGAGTACACGACATGTTGTACTCCTATATTTTGCAATATATTTGATAAAGTGAGAAAAAGAAATACACAATCAACCATTATATAATCATTGATTTCGTGTAATTTTTTTTAAAAGTGCGACTAATGCCGTCATGTATTATGCAAAGCAGCGAAAAGATTGAATAAATTACCACTGATACAATAATGAATACTATTTTTTTCAACAAGTTTGATTGGTTAATACGATTTGATTTTCTGTTACGATAAATTGATGAAACAATAGCCGGTCCAATAGCTGCTTCAGCAGCTGCAATAGTTATAACAAAAATGAAAAAAAATGTCTCCTCTTAATTGATGATTATCAAAAATATCAGAATGTCCTGTCCAAGCCAAGGAACTTACGCGGAAAAGTCCTGACAAATGATGATTCAAACGAGATTCGGCATTTTTGAACCACAAAACGCTCGGTTTCCATTTTGAGTTTAAGAAAGCACTACATATATAGTCGTGTTTTTGTCATGGTTTGCATAAGAAGTATTTCATCCGTCCCGGCTAAGTTGAGACATTTCTTTTGAACACGGTAATTAAAAAGTGTATGTATGTTTAGATTTGAACTTGTGTGTGATAAATGTTTTCTAAAAAAAAAACGCCTCAATTTAGTTGGGACGGCCTAAAATGATATTCGCCCCAACTTAGTTGGGACGGAGGGAGTAACTATTTTTCATCTTTTCATAAGTTATGGGTCTCACTTATTTTGACCAGGAATAGGATGCACAAAGTGAGGGGAGAAGAAATATGTAGACACACCTTTATTGACTTGTCTCTGTCTGACTTCTGTCCCTAATTATGCCTGTTGTATATTCTGAATGCATTACATTAAGGTATATCTTAAGTAATGAATGCACACGACTACTCACAATCACACATCCAAAAATGTAGCTACAAGTCAATACATATATAGATAGCTACTACACATCGCAACATCTACGTTCCTATACATAGTTTTATTACAAAAAAGACGACTTGTTCTAAATTGGTTTTATTTAAACCAATATCACAACCATTTATGTTTTGGGTCAAATATTAACTATAAAAGAATCTAGTAGATAAACAAAATTATATTCAACCAAAAAGTGTGGTATAACAAACGTTTTAAAAGTGAGATAATTATCAACAGAGATGGCACCAATGACACAACACAATAATACCTGCTGGTATCTATATCCCAAAATGGAAAGAGGAAAAAGTAGTCAAATAAAAGGAGGTAATGAAATAGGAAAGTTGGACATTCTAAAGCTACCTCTTGGATGTATAAATCTGCTAATTACTTTCGTCTTGCGAGCGACTACTTCTATTTCTTATTTGCACTAGAATCCCGCTTCTCTTCTCTACCATGAGCACTTGCAAGATTGATATCGGGAACAATCTCAACGTTCCTGTCAGGCTACATAGATACCGATATTGATCATCAAATCAAGGTGATTGTTGCAGTGATGAAGTCTTAGGTTTAATATTGCAAGAGAAGAATACCTGCCACAACCGGAGTAGATTCCATAATAGAAAATCGATTACCATGACCAAGCAGAAGAGCTTCCCTGCCCATGAACCACAAGATAGGTACCTAGAAATATATTATCAACATATTGGCTCTTTCCAGTAGCAAAGTTAAGATTTTGTGTGTTTGTAAGAGCATACCTGGGTAAACGATCTATGAGGGACTGATTGGAGCATTTCAGAGCACGTTCATAGACAATCTCAGTCCGTTTCGCAACATCATGCCAACTATATAGTTTCTTCATCTGCACGTGAATGGTTTAGCATAGTCAATTAGGTGGTGTTAATTGAACTACTATTATCTTGTGTGCGTCTCAGATGATTGAAAATCAATTTTGCCCCCTTCATAGTGAAAATGAAATTTCCAGTATGTGGTCAGAGAACACTCACACGGTTGTGCATTTTTTCTGGATCGATCTGGGGAAGCAAATCTATTGCTTTTGTGATTGCTATTACCATGTCGTTTGGATCTGGCTCAGCAAGAACAATCATGTCATCTGGCAGAACCTATAAAACACAATGAAAAAATATCAAAAACTTGAATATAAAACTGCACATCTCTAGGAATATTTGAGCCAGAAATGCTGGAATCTCATCCCTACTTGATGTTAGCAAGAAAGGGTGATCTTATCAAATAAAAGCCAATGTAAGTGAACAGGTCAAATGACCATGCCTCTGGGACACCACCAACACGTGTGCTGACAGTCAACAGTCCACAACAAGCTGCTTCCAGTATTGCTATACAAAATGCTTCTGTTAAGGAACTGTTGAAATTGACATTAATCAGGTCAATAAGATTGATACTTAGTTTTAGTTATGTTCGATCAGATGCTAAAAGGTAGAGGGATATGAACAATGCAAGATGATATTTCTCATATGAAAACAATTGATAGCCAGGATGATGGAATTATAAATCAGGTTTATAGGCTCAATCAATTGTAGATGATTCTCAGCATTGATGTTGGGGAATGTTATCGATGTTGGATGGCAGCTCATGGTTTTCCAAAATAACTGCCATGAAAGATATGGCAGATAGTATGGCAGTTATTGGCAAATTAAATAAAAAATATTAACTAACAAATTAAACTGCAAAAAATAATGAAATAATTGAATATTTGAAAACATAATATCTAAAGTTTTAAGATCTAACACAATATTAAAATCACATAAAAAGTCATAAATCATTACACAAATAGATGACTAACCGACAATTTTATTTCTTTTTCAATATAAAAGTCATAAATCAACACCATGACCGTCATATTGCTCATACCATACTTATGGCGGTTTGACCAAAAACTGTCACAAATATTCACCATATCATTGATATGACCGTCATTTTTAACATTGATGTTAGGTGGCGTCGCGCTAAGCCTATATTTGGGTTAATATTTTCTTTTAAGTTTGTTTTAGTAATTGCCTAATCTAGTTTTCAGGCATTGCACAATTTTCATACTAGAAATGAAATAAGGATATCTTGAATTTATATATGACTACGTACAGCGGTACAGAGTCAAAGGGAATCAGATCTCCGCTGAGCGCGCTCTAAATCTTTTAATATAAGAACCTCTAGCTCAAGTAAGTAGGTAAATACCTGTTTAAGAAGATATGTCCTTTAACCAACACCGACTGTACTTTAGCATGTGGGACAGCACCCAACATATCAACCCGATCTTGAAGAGAATGTTTTTCCCTCGTCTATTCCAACCGCACTCTTTTAGGTCCATCGCCACCGATTATGAACCTTACCTGAATGAATGCACCAGCTGGATACCAGTAAAGAAAAACTCACAGACAGTAGTGGAACAAACAAGCATATTGAGAAGATTACAACCCATTCGACACCATAACAATGACATTTCAAGAGCAATAGAAGAATTTCTATATACATCTCTGGTGAACGATCATACAATTTTTGTACAACAAACAGATAAACTGATAAAGCTGGTATTCTTCTTCTTTTAACCAAAAGTCGGATAGATAAGGAAAAGGAGTGCTTACGTTTCGATGCAAACGACACACTTCAGGGATTACTTCGACAAGTAGATCAGCACCTTTTCTGTACACCAACCTACTTATCACAACAATAACAATTTCGTGATTGCTGAGTCGCAGTGGAGCGGGCTTGAACATTACCGTATCGACAGCATTTGGTATAACAAAAACCCTTTCAGGTGGCAGTCCAGATCTGAGCACTGTATTTTCCTTACTCGTATGAGAAACACAAATAGCCTGGCTAACATCTGCTAGAGTAAATTGCAAAACCTTGTTCATGTGAATACTTCCCACATCAGCAAAACCATAAAGGGAATGATCGGTAAATAAAACTTTGTATCCCATTGTGCGTGCATGCATTAGAGCTTCGTGACATAGAGTTGAAAAGGCTTGGTGCCCATGCACTAATGTTATCCTTTCCCGAATCAATATTGTTCTTATGATAGGAAGTGTTCCATAAAATGTAGGCAACGTATTCTGCATAAGAAAGGGCTTCCACGGAATGTAATAAACTTTCAAACCACCAGTCATGTATCGAACCCCAGAACGATTTCCATAGGCATGGGTCATTACAACCACCTAGCAAATTTCCATAAAAACACATTTATTCTATTGGTAATAATTCCTCTTATAACATGAACCAAGGGTAAGGAAACCTAGGAATATAATTGTTCATTGGATACATTATAAAACGGGAATAGGGGTGGTGACAGAATAACATATACAAAATGAAGCTTAGATGATTCACGACCATCAACTAACCTTGTGGCCAAGTTTTATCAAACATTGTGATAGATAATAAATGTGATTCTCTACTCCACCGAAATTGGGGTAGAAAAAATCAGATACCATTAAGATTCTATGCATTCCTTGTTTGCTCATTTTATCTCAGGTCGCATTCCCTACAACCACAAAAAAGTTACAACCATAAAACATTTGTTATTAAGACGTAGGTACATTTAGCAGCAAAACTTTCCATAAACAGCATCCACCCCTAACAAATATTTTATTTTTCTATCAAAGCAGGCTCATACAACACTAAATCAGAGGTCGCATGCCTACGTGCGGAATGTATCTATCCATTTTTTGATCTAGCATACAGTGACTAAATTACTGTCAAGCAATATGATTCCAACAATTATCAGTTATAATACTGTGGTCAACTCTGTGAGGTAACAAACAACACTGAAAACAAATCTTGGAATAACCAACTTTCAAGTTTTGATAGTTTTGCACACTAAAAACAGGAATACTGCTGTAAAGTCCATAAATTATGAAGGATAGTGTAATGCCCCGCTATTTTATTATTAATTATTATGTAAAGAAATTCGCATAATAAAATTTCGTTATAAATTTTGAAAGATCAATTAGCTTATCGATAATAGATGTCCTTGTTCGTCCAATCTATAAATTAGATCAGACATGAAGTATAATTGAGAATTCATTGTTGAAATAATAGAATTATATTAAGAAGTTGATAGTATTTAATCTTTATCATATATAATCAATAATGAGTTAGATTTGAGTTATTATTTAGTTTCCACAACAATGAGATAATAAGTTGAAAAGTTTAACCAAAACTTATGCAAAATAAAATATTGAATGGTTAAGTTATTATTATGCCTTAGTAAGAGATGCATATACAAATTTATATGTGTAAGAGATGAAGAAGTACACCTATGTAATTGAGGTGATGCAGACACATTTAAAAAAAAAGAGCTATATTCATAATAATATATTAAAATAGAAGAGAAAACCTATAAGACATAGTGTAAGTCATGCAGGCTATAAATTAGACTACAGAAGTGGTTAGACTATAGAAGTGGCAGTGGAAACTAAATCTGCTATGCAGATTCTTAAATAAACATTCAGAATTCATAAATCAGATTTTGAAAATAAATTACACATCATGTATTTCAACCTATCATAAAGATATTATAAGAATAAGCAAATCAGAAAATATTAAACAAAAGAGAAATCTGAATTTAGTACTAGGCTAGACTAGAGTAAAGAAAGAAAAGAGAGGTTGCTGGAATGCCATTCTCGATTGGAAGAAGAAGTAAGAGCATTGTGCTTTCCCATTTTGCTGTCAACTGTACAGTAACATGCCCAAAAAGTCAAAAATACAGAGGTACACAGAAGAAATCTAACAGCAAATGGATACATAGACTTGAAGCTATAGCTGGGAATAGAGGTAGGCATTAGTCACAAGATATCTTTCAAAAAGATTACGGGAGAAGACTCAAGTGCTTATACATACAGAACACATTACATATACTTGAACTCTTAAGAAATATCTTTATTTATACCCTAGACCAAGCAGCAAAACACAACTCTCAAAAACTTAGCAAGCAAATTCATTTCCTACCCACCACTAAAAACACTTAGAAGCTAAGACTAAGAGAACTCCAAGAAGAAGCTCTGCTCAAATAAAATCACAACCAGAGGTATCCATACCTTTTCAACTTCAGATGTGTTAATTGTTAAGGTAAATGCAATTCATACTTTAAGCTTTACTCTTTTAGAACTTAGTAGTTCAAAGACTTCTTCTACTTTTAATCCATACTTCAGAAACAAAGAACATATTAGAATTCAATATGTAAAACTTAACAGCTTTTACATGTTATAATTTCAAGAGTTAGCAAACTCCGAACTTGGTAAACTGAAAATTCATATACGTTATGTCTTCTTCTTGATAGTTATACAATAAAGCACATATTAGTAGAACATAGACATATTTTAGACGCATTTTCAGACTTCGGAACGTAGACATATATCTAAATATTCATATTCAGAACATAGATATGATTTTAGAAAATAAGTTTCAATTTAGAAACCAAACCCAAGATATGAAAAATTCAACTTAAATAATCACACCCAAATTCCACTTCAGTTAACAACCACGAAATTCAGAAACTAAGGATATATGAATAGCACGAGTCAAGGTTAAATCCTGTCAACCACAACTCAATCTCAACCGGATCAAAAAAAAAATAAAAAAATAATAAAGCATGCAATAGAGAATTGAAATTACCCTTGTTGAATTTGGACGATAAAAGACGATTGAGTGTTTTCTAAATCCCGAAACCGAGAGGCCGAGTGATGGGCGATAATTGTTGTAAAAAGTGCATGTCCTGAACTAGAGTAAGGAGAGTTAGAAATTGAGAAAAGATAGTAAATTTTTCAGATAATAAAAGAGATAGAATCTGAAGTTATAAGAAAAGAATTAAAATTTGGGCTTTACATGAGAGAAGTTCGACGGCAGTCCAGGGAGAATGATTTTGAGACTGAGATTGAGAAAAATTTCAGGAAACAAATGAATTAGAGACTAGAAGTATTAGGAATAAGGAAAGTCAAGATTTTTACCTTAGGAAGATGACCGCCGGTGAGCTTCAGCTGAACAACCGTGCTCCAGCATCGTCCAATAGAAGAAAAACCCTGAGATAGAGAGTATCAAGCAGATTGAGATAAATATTGATAAATATTGTAGAAATTCCAGAAAACAAACTAAGATTAAAGCTAGAAATTTAGATAAAGGAAAGATAAGATTTTTACCTTGAAGATAGCCGGCGACTTTTTTTTCCTCCGGCTAGCATCCTGCCGTTCGACCAAGAGCAGAGAATCGAGAGGCGTTTTGAGCCAGGGAGGTTCCGTTTCCAGCAATAAACAAGAATAGCGAGAGCCGAGAGTAGAGAGGGCCGAGAACAGAGAGAGTCGAGAAACCGAAAGAGAGAAAGAGAGGGAGACGACTGGGATTTGAGTGAGATGTTGAGGAGATGAGTTGCTTGTGTTAAGTTGAGATAGAGATACAGAAAGGACTGATTGGGAGAAGGTAATGGAGCGGCTGTGAGTGAAGTAGAGTTAGAGTTTGATGATTAAAACCCGACACTATGGGCCGAGTGAATATGTTTATTCAGGATGGACCAAATAATAAACCTTCAGCATGGGCCATTGTTATTTAAGACTTTGGGCCTCAATATTAATAATTAGATTAGGCCTTACTAATTAGATTAGTTGAGTTATGTTTAAGATATGAATTTAGTAGTAACATTTTTAATCTTAATAAATTCTAAAAGAGAATTAATTTAAATTAATATTATTCTATAAGATTTAATTTAACATTTTATCTTAAGATTAAATTATTCCAAGTAATTTATCTGGAATAGTACTCATTATTAAATTAATCGGGTAAAACAAATGAAAATATTAAGGATTTAAGAAATCAATAATTGATTTGAAATTCTAAAAAAATAATTATAGAAATTTACTAAGTACTCGAATACTAGTCGAGTAAGAAACTAGAATAATTCATGAAGTAATATAATAATGTTTCATTTCAATTCGTCAAAGAAATTATATACTCACAAGGAGTATCTCCCTCATAATTGCGATTAAGATTATGCGAGGAGAAAGTACTAGAGGATATTGATTCAAATCATATTGGAAATGGTAGCAGGCCAGGTAGATTTTCTTATACAACTAAAATTATGTGTGTTGTATCAGTTTATATTCGTTTCAAAAAGCATTTTGAACTAAAAATATGTGAAGTATTGTCTTGCCAAAAATGTTTAGATTTTTGTATGATACATATCTGCTTGAACTTTTATAATCGAATTCGAGTCCCAAAAGATTGTTATCTTACTCGGGCTAGTGCACACAGCGACCGCGAGTCATCTAAGCAGGTTGGCCGATCAAGTGTCCGTGGAAGGTGGTCACCTTTCCGGCACTCAGAAATTACATATATGATTGATTACTAAAGAACTTAGACTGGCCAGTCAAACTTTTAGATCCATAAAAGAATTTAGTGAACATAAGTTTCTTTAAGATAAAATCTCTATGTTTCACTGTGATATGACAATGACAATAATATATGTATGAATGCGATTTCAGCACGTGTCTACTGAGTACTTATGTACTCAGCCCTGCATATATTTCTAAATGTGTAGGTTGAGCTGTGAATGAAAAGGGGAGTGCTAAGCGAATGTTTTGTCGGATTCATCTAGTAGTAACTCTTGAGGGTTTGCATGTCTTCATACATGTAAACTTAGAAATAGATCCAATTTCCGCTGCAGACACTCAAATTAGTGTTCAGTATTTTTGACCTTATTAACAATTAACTATGCATTTTGATATCGATTATCTAGCGTCGACTTTCAGGTGAGGAATTATTCTCTTTCAAAGCACTTATCAGATATCCATTTTCGTGTTAGTTTCCATTTCTTTCCCCGCTTCTATATTCCCTCCCCTAGTCACGGTTTTCCCCGACTTTGCTATCCTTAGTAAAGGTGGGTCATGACAGATAGGGAAACTCTAGGTCAGCATCCTAGCACCAAGTTAATGTGCTTGTGTTGATTCAACTTCAATCTTTGTGTATCCTCCGAGATGAATTTAAAAAGAATTTTGGTTTCAGAAGTAAAGATCGTGGCCATAATTTCAGTGCTTCAGGAGCATTTCCCTCGCAAGAAACCAAAGAACTTATACATGTGAACACCGATTAGGCCACAGTTTCCGGTTTGGAATCAGTAGCAAGCAAAGGAGAACCCTAAAATTGAATTACTCGAGAGGTCACCCTAAACTGTCAAAATTAAATCGGAAATTACAAGAAAAAAGAAAATCAAGGATAACCCTTAAAAATAAAATCTTGAAATAAAATCAGGAATCCCAGTTCCGACATGATCTCAAACAACCCCAAAACCACGCAGATAACACAAGAAACCAAAAATAACACCAAAGTAATGCAATACTCAAATGGGATTAGCAGGAAAACCCAGAACGGAAAATGAATACCTTCTTCCACCAAGAGGGAGAGGGAGAGGGCAGAGACTAAATCGGCAACGGAATTAGAGTGATGAGACGATAGAGGGAATGAGGGCGTGCGAATTTCTCTATGCTATCGCTTTCTTTGGTAGACAGACAGATATATTATCAGACTTTGTAAATGCCACTAAGGGATTTCAGATAGCGATCTCTCCCTTGTATATAATTGTGCAATTGATTTTTAGCAAGCACATGAAGAGAGGGAGAGAACGAGAGATATAGATTACATATAAACTCGCCTATAATTGGGAATTTAGGAACGAGTTAATTGATATCGGCACTCCAGAAAATACTATTGCCACTCCTTAGATTGTACCCTTACAATACTCCCAAATCCACAACTGCATCCTTTTAACTTTTCCCTATTTATTTATAAACTTTTAGTTGGGTGTAGTAGATTTTGTAGAAATTTTATACACTTTTAAATTTGGGGTATTCAATTTAGATTTTAAAAAGTTCTTCAAAATCTTGAGGTATTCACTATAGATTTTAAAAACTCTTTTAAAATCTTTAGGTATTCAACCGTCTATAGACTTTAATAATCTATAGATTTTCATGGATTTTATTTCAAAAATATATATAAATTCTATTATACAAAATATCTCCTAATAACCAAAAATTTCAACGGATTCTCTCAAAGAATTTTACAAACCCGCGACTAGAGATGATAATTTAGCTCCGCCCAATCCAAGCCTGACCCGACATTAATATAATTAATATATAAATATATATATATATATTAAATAACATATACAACTAAATAAATTTGGATTTAATATTTATTTACATTTAAAAGTATAATAAATGTTAAAATTTATAAAATGCAATTAAAAAATAATTATATATTTTTATGTATTAAAAATAAATAAATATCTTAAAAATTAATCAAAAAAATTACGGGTCTGGCCCGAGTCGATCCGATCTATATGGGTATGGGCTTGGACCTAATTTTTGGGTCTAACTAAGCCATGGGCTTGTACATATAACCACAAGCCCGATTTGGGCATAGGGAAGTCCAGCCCAACCAGACATATTTTCATCCCTAAATCCGACCCTCTTTCTCCTATTTCGAGCCCTTACTAGAAATGATAATTTTAAACGGTACGACTCAAATCAAATCTGTCCAAGCCCGACCCAATTACGTTATGATCAGGTTTGGGCTAATGTTTAGGCCTGACATATCCAAACCCGACCTAAATATTTAAATATCTTATATTAAAATATAAATTCAAAATAATATAAATATAATTATTATTTTTAATGTGTAATAAAAATAAATTAATAGACATATATGAGCAAAATAATATAAATATCATCATTTTTATTAATGTATAATAAATAAATTAATAGACATATTAATAAATATTAAAATATATAAATATATTTTAAAATAAATTAATTATATATATATATATTTTTAAATATGTTAAAAAAATAATAAAATAAAAATAAAATATGAATGTCCGCTCAATCCACAATTGTCTGAGTTTGGTCTTGAATTACAAGTTCGGTTGGACCATGGGTCGGGCTTGGGCTCATCAACAAAACTGCAATGTCGGGACTGGGCATAAGGAAGTCCGGTCTAACCCGACCCATTGTCATCCCTAGCCCCGTATTCTATAAAAGTCTATGTAAATAATGTATTTTACAATCCTATCAAATCTATGAAAATCCATGTAAATCAATAAAAAAAAGTCTGTAAAAATCTACACAGACCCTATGGATTTTCTAAATCCATAGATTTTTTAAGGTTCAAAAAATTCCTACATAATCCACAACCAATACACCTCTCTTAGTATTTGGAATCATACCTTTAATTCTATGAACCAGACACTGTGAAAATCAATTGTTTTTTCATTCAATAAAGTTAATACACATCGCCTAACAAAATCTTATTCAAAATAATCTCTTTAGATTTCTAACACAAAATAAATTATAAGTTAATGTTTTACTTTTATTATGTAGGTGGATGACACTAATCTAAAACGTATAATACATTAATCTGTCATTCAAATTCTCATATGGTAATGTTTTGAACTAGTCAAAGTATGCACTCCTTTAAATATAAAAGTTAAAGAAAAAAAAAGTGCAATTTAGTGTTTGTATTAGTATATCAACTAGTGTATGAAAAAGAGTTATATTGGATAATTCATTTAAATAACTGCCATGTAATTCATCATAATAAAAAGAAGAAGAAAAAAAAGAATAGAAATGGAAAAGAGAATAATTGAGTGACGATGTTACAGTACGGGACAGGAATTGCAAGAAGAAAAAAGCAAAATACAATGTGGGAATAGGTCGAAATAAAAATAATAAGGTGAGGCAGAAATGCAATAAATTGATTGAAAAAGCGTATACGGTAGGACAGTGACCCAATTATTATTTGGTTGCCATTTAAATATTCACAATCACAATTTAGATATATAAATTTAAAATGTGGAGAATTGTCAATGTGGAAAACGAGGTGTCGGCAAATAAGACAACTAGTTACATTGGATTGCAAAACTTCAACAAAATTTTAAACTTATAATCCATTTGTTTGACATATTTAGGTTGTTTAAGATAAATTTATCTTTTTAAAACGATTTTTATAAATATAATCATTCTTTAAATATATACATTTTATCTATCACTATTTATTTCGCACTTATCTAAGAAGAGATAATATTACAATTTGATACAAATATACACTAAATTATATCTGTTCATATTCATTTTTTCCTAATTGCATCGATGCACATGGATCCATATCCCTAAGCCATCAAAAATAAAAAAAAGAAATCAAAAGAGGTGTTCGACCATGTTAAAAATGAGACCTTCTATGGTCTCTTTCTTTCCTCTTATTTGTGTCAATAGCGTGGAGACACTTGTCTTCATTTTATTGGTTGATTGAACCAATAGTACTTATGGCGGTTTGACCAAAAACTATCACAAATATTCACCGTATCATTGATATGACCGTCATTTTTAACATTGATGTTAGGTGGCGTCGCGCTAAGCCTATATTTGGGTTAATATTTTCTTTAAGATTGTTTTAGTAATTGCCTAATCTAGTTTTCAGGCATTGCACGATTTTCATACTAGAAATGAAATAAGGATATCTTGAATTATATATGACTATGTACATCGGTACAGTGTCAAAGGGAATCAGATCTCCACTGAGAGCACTCTAAATCTTTCAATATAAGAACCTCTAGCTCAACTAAGTAAGTAAATACCTGTTTAAGAAAATATGTCCTTTAACCAAAACCGACTGTACTTTAGCATGTGGGACAACACCCAACATATCAACCCAATCTTGAAGAGAATGTTTTTCCCTCATCTCGTCCAACTGCACTCTTTTAGGTCCATCGCCACCGATTATGAACCTTACCTGAATGAATGCACCAGTTGGATACCAGTAAAGAAAAACTCAGTGACAGTAGTGAAACAAACAAGCATATAGAGAAGCTTATTACCCATTCGACACCATAACAATGACATTTCAAGAGCAATAGAAGAAATTCTATATACATCTCTGGTGAACGATCATACAATTTTTGTACAATAAACAGATAAACTGATAAAGCTGGTATTCTTCTTCTTTTAATCAAAAGTCAGATAGATAAGGAAAAGGAGTGCTTACGTTTCGATGCAAACGACACACTTCAGGTATGACTTCGACAAGTAGATTAATACCTTTTATGTACACCAACAGACTTATCACAACAATAACAATTTCGTGATAGCTGAGTCGCACTGGAGCGGGCTTGAATATTAGTTATTTTTATCTAAAAAATATTAGTTAACGGGTACCCCGATGGGTACCCTTTTCCTCCCCGAGAAATTCATGTCCCGTACCCGCTCCCATTTAAATGGGTATGGAGACGGGTATGGGGGTTAGTTTTTGAAAGGGACGGGGACGGGAAATCAATACCCGCCCCGTTCCCATCCCTACTACAAAATGTTTACACCGGTATATTCTCTCATCACACCAAATCAATTTGTATTGGAATCAACAATTATAAAAAGTAAAGTTGTAAAGTTGGGAACCTCTAATAAAATCCTAAAGGTTAATATTTACAAGAAAAGTTAATTCTACCAAATCTAGAAAATAAAATAATTCAATTTTCAGATTTTTTTAAAAAAGAGTAAGATCGGCTATTTGGGACAAATCGATTATCAAAATGATGACATGAAGGTTGGGTCATCGAAAATGTTGAAATACATATTTGCAAAATATATAATTTGACCTGGGTCTGAGATGAGTGTGTAATACCCCACTCCTTTAATCATAATATTAATCGATTTTTATTATATTATAGTTCTCATATCCATTAAGAATTATAAAACTCCGAAATTGAGTTTCATTTTAGGTTATTAATTTAAATCGCATAACGATTTAAACACGAAATTGAAGCAAATCGATTTAAGTGAATCAATCGAGCTAATTAAGTTCACTAAATAGACTTAATTGTTTAATTATAAGAAAGTGATAAAAAGAAAATATAATATCAAAACAAAATAAAACTAATTATATATAACCAGACATGCTCCAATTATCATCAACAATATGATTCTCTCCAAGAGATAAAACAACAAAGATAAAAAAATGTATAAGTACAGTCTAAATATCTCATTTTCAAATCTATAAATCTTACAGCTATCACAAAAGTCTATATAGAGTAAAAAGTCCTCATTGTGTGTGTGGATCTCCATCACCCACACCAGCTCATTCCTTTCACCTCAACTTTATATCACAACTTCTTTATCTACCAACTTATTTCCACTCATGCTAAAATATCTATCACTCTTCCCTTTCATTTTATAACTCTCCACCTGCAAATGAGAAACCAAAAGAAAGAACACTCTAAGAGAAATGGGCAAGAGAGAAAAATACATCTAAAAGTGCAGCAAAGAGGATGAAATGTTGGATGGGAAGAAGTGGCAACATTCCACCCTCACCAAAGGTACAACGTTTCCTACTTCCACGATTTGAGAGAAGAGGGAAGAAGTGGGAATCAAGAGTTGTGAGGATGGGAAAGTGATGGTGGTGTTGATGGCGAAAAGTTTTGCCGGAGACAAGAATCTCCAGGGAGGTGCTCGGTAGATTTTGTAGAAGAAGAAAGGGAAGAAAAGCAAAGTGAGAGGAAAGAGGAACAAGAGAGACGACAACTGGGAAAATTTGCTAGGGAAAATAAGAGAAATAAGAATAAAGAAAAATAAATATAATAAAATGGCAAATAGTTTGGGCCAAACTATGTACTCAATTAAATTTCAACGGGCCAAGCCCAACGAAAATAAATGGGCCGACATTTTAAATATGTTGGGTCCTACTAAGTAATGTTAATGGATCTGCCACATTCTTCGTGAGTGCATTAACCCTACTGTCACGGGGCTAATTTTCGTCCCAGAATTTTTGCCTCGTGTGGCGCCAAGACACCCCTTGGCCAGCCCTCAAACACTCTCTCACTCGTGTATTAGTTTGTGTGAATGTCTCTCTCGCAAAGTTAGGGTTTGATTCCACAGACTTACGAATATAAAGCACGTAAAGTATAAACGAACCACAAAATTACGGGGCAACCCAACCTTATATTACTCACAACTTCATACAAGGGACTCACGCTTTGGCACACAAAATTCTATGTGCTCAAGGCTCTCACGAGTCATCTATTTATAGGTGTGAAGGACATGCCCCCTTCACTGGGCTTACAATGGGCTTGGCCCGTACGAAAATTAGACTAGGTCCATCAAGTGCCATGTGGCACGTCCGGAGCGTCCTTGACTCGGTTTCCAACAACTCCCACCAATAGTGGAGTTTGTTACCGTAACAAACTCCCATAAATCGCTCTCGCTCCATAGATTTGGTCTTGTCCGCAACCGACGTCCACAAATCTCGCAACCGTCCCGCGTCTAGCGCTGGCGCGCGCCAGCCTGCGCCTGGCGCGTGCCACGCTCGAGAATCTCGCAACCGACTCCCGTGTCTGGCGTTGGCGCGTGCCACGCCCGAGAATCTCGCAACCGACTCCCCGAGCTATAAAACCTTAGAGAAGGCTCATTCTCTCTCCTCTGGTGTTTCTCATCTCGTCGCCCGTGGCTCGCATCACGCCCGTGCCATGTCTTGTGCCGCGCCCCATGCCGCGCATGTTTCTCGGCCAGTGGCGCGCGCCATGCTCGGGCGCCACCCCTCGTCAAGTCTCGCACAGTGGCCCGCGTCCCGCGCGCGTGCCACTCTTGGCCAGGTCTCACCCATCACTCGACCAGTGGCTCGCGCTCCGCTTACGTGCCACTTGGTTACCCCTCGGCTATGATCCTTCGGCCCGTGTACGCACCTCCTCGGTGTCCCGCACACTTCTTCTCGTGTCCGCGTCCGGCGTGGCTCCGCTCCACGCCTATGTCCTGGCCACGACACATAGTCGTGCCATCCTTGGCCGAGGTACTTCGCACGGACTCGACGTGCCACGGCTCCCCACAATTTAGGACTGCAACAGACCTCCCCCACCGAAACCTGACGACGTCCTCGTCATGTCCGGTGCACTCTCCTCTTTACTCTTCCAATACTCCGCTATCTCTGACTCAAACTGCCACAAGCCTACGGCTTTCTCCCACGAGGCATTCGCCTCCGACTCTCCCACCCATTGAACCAAGTAATCGGTCCTCATATTCTTCTTACTTTGGCCCTTCGTGCGGTGGTCTAAAATCTTGGCAACCTTCTTTGAGTACTGCTGTCGGATAACGGGCGGCGCCCGCCTAGCTTGCTTCCTTGTGTCATCCATGAGGTCGGGATGGAATTTCTTGAGAAAAGATACATGGAAAGTGGGGTGTATCTTTAGTCGATCCGGCAGTAGCAACCGATAGGCCACTCGTCCGACCCTCTTCACGACCTCGAAAGGTCCATCGTACTTAGGAATGAGCCCACGATGTACTGCCTTAGAACTTATCTTCTTCCACATTTGAGGAGTAAGCTTTAGCAAAACTTTCTCCCCGATTTCAAACTCAACATCTCGCCGATGTTTATCCGCTTGCCTTTTCATCCGCCGTTGAGCTTTGGACAAGCTATCCCGAGCCTCGTCCATCAGCTCTTACTTCTCCCGAGCGAACTTGTAGGCGGCGGGACAGTTTCCCCCTCTCTTTTATGCTGCTACTTCGTGCGGGGCTAACGGTTGTAGCCCATGCACGATCTCAAAGGGGCTCTTCCCCGTTGCCGAGGACCTATGGAGATTGTAGCTGAACTGTGCCACGTCAAGCAGTCCAACCCAATTCTTTTGGCTCGCCGTCACATAGTGTCGCAGGTATTCCTCGAGCAACTGATTCATCCTCTCCGTCTGACCGTCGGTTTGGGGATGGTTGGTCGTCGAGAACCTCAATTCCGTGCCCAAAATCTCGAAGAGCGACGTCCAAAATCTCCCCGTAAACCGAGTGTCTCGATCACTTATAATATCTTCCGGAATCCCGAAGTACTTGACCACATACTTCATAAATAAGCTTGCAGCGACCTCCGCCGGGCATGCCGTCGGGGCTGCAATGAAGATTCCATACTTGGAGAACCGATCAACAATGACAAAGATCGAAGCCATGCCATCCACCTTCGAGAATCCTGAAATGAAGTCCATAGAGACGGACTGAAATGGGCGTTCGGGGATTGGCAGCGGCTGTAGCAGCCCCGGCTCCTTTCGCTTCTCTAATTTGTCTTGTTGGCACACCAAACAAGTCCTCACGTAGGCCTCAATATCATCATCCATCTTTGGCCAATAGTATCGTCGGGACAGCAGCGCGTACATTCTCTCTCTCCCGGGATGTCCGGCCCATATTGGGTCTTGTGTCTCCCGCAAAAGCTCCCGACGCAAGGCACCGGCTGGAACAAACGCTCGGTTGCCTCGGGCAAAGAGTAGATCATCCTCTAGCCAATATTTCCTCGTTTCTCCCACTTTTACTTGTTCCACAAACTTTAAGTAAACGGGATCCTTCTTCGCAGGTTCACGGATTTTATCCATAAAATCCGTCTCTATGATAGACAAAGCCGCTACATATTCCTCCACCATCTTCTGGGACAGATCATCCGCAATATCGTTGTGTTTCCCGGGACGGTGCACCCACTCGAAATCGAACTCCCCCAAGTACTCTTGCCACCTTGCTTGCTTGGGAGATAGTTTCCTTTGGGTCTTGAAGAATGTGTTGGCATAATTGTCGGTAACGACTGTGAATTTCGTACCCAAAAAATAGTGCCTCCACACCTCCAAGCAATGCACCACGGCCATAATCTCTTTTTCGTGCGTGCTGTACTGAGACTCTACATCCTTCAACTTCCGACTCTCATAGGCCACGGGGTGTTTGTCTTGCACCAACACTCCCCCAATGGCACGATCCGACGCATCAACCTGTACCTCAAAAGGTTGATCAAAAACAGGCAGCTTGAGCACCGGCTCGGTTGACAGTGCCTCCTTCAACCGATCGAAGGCGCCTTGGCACGCCTTGCTCCATTCCCACGTCGCATCCTTCTTGAGAAGGTCTGTCAAAGGACTCACGATCTTGGAGTAGCCTTCAACAAACCGTCGATAGTAGTTGGCTAAGCCCAAGAACGACCTTAGCTCTGCCACTTTTGTAGGCTCGGTCCAGTCCACGACCGCTTGCACTTTCTTCTTGTCCATCATAATCTGTCCTCGCCCAATAATATGGCCAAGAAACGTGATCTGCTCACGGCAGAACTCGCACTTCTCCTTCTTTGCGTACAGCTTGTTCTCCCGCAACTTAACAAAGACTGCACGTAAGTGATTTACGTGACTCTCCAAAGAGTTAGAATACACCACTATGTCATCCAAATATACCACCACGAACCAATCCAAGAACTCATAAAGCACGTCATTCATGAGGTTACAAAACGTAGCAGGGGCGTTCGTCAAGCCAAAGGGCATGACAAGAAACTCGAACGACCCATATCTCGTTACGCAGGTCGTCTTGGCCTCATCCCCTTGCGCAATACGGACTTGCCAATATCCCGACCTTAGATCAATCTTGGTGTAGAATCGTGCCCTCGTCAGCTTGTCGAAGAGATCAAGGGCGTTAGGAATAGGGTACTTGTTCTTGATAGTAACCTTATTCAACGCGCGATAATCCACACAGAATCGCAGCGACCCGTCTTGCTTCATCTGGAACAAAACGGGAGATCCGTAGGGCGCCTTGGAAAGCTGCACTAGGCCGGATCTCAACAATTCGTCGAGCTGCTTCCTCAGCTCAGCCAACTCCGAAGGAGGCATACGGTATGGGGCTTGAGCTGGGGGTCTTGCACCCGGTTCCAGCTCAATCCTATGGTCCGTAGCCCGCTGAGGAGGTAGCTCCTTAGGCAATTCGAGCGGCATCACGTCCTCGAACTCCTCCAACACCGCAGCAACACTGTATGGCACTTCTTGGACAACACCGGGCTTGATCTCGATCAATGCCGCAAGAAAGGTAGGGACACCTTTCTTCACTCCGGCCTTAAGTTGTAAGGCTGAAATTATCTCAATATCCGTCTTCTTCTCAACTTCGTTCGGGTAGACACCCTCCACGAACGATGGGGCGTTCTCATCACAAATCAAAAAACCGCCCAAGTGTGGCATGACTGCCACCTTTGCCATCATCAAGAACTCGTTGCCCAAGATAACATCAAAGTCATCCAACGGGACAACCATCAACTTGCAAGATCCCTTCCACGTACCGACTTGCAACTGAATGTCGGCATCACCTTGGATTGGCTTTGCCTCCGAGTTCACGGCCTTGATCCAACTTGAGTTTGGAGATAAGTCCAACTCCAATCGAATCACTTCACTCGTAGCAACGAAATTGTGCGTTGCACCACAGTCCACCATAGCTAACGCCGTTTTACCATTCACTTTTACCCTCACGTACATGAGACCCTTTCGGGCCTTTGTGTCCCCTTGAATCACCGATAGAAGCTGCAAAGGGTTAACCCTTGGGCCAGCATCCGTCTCTCGATCCGACTCGGCGATTAGGGCGTTCAGTTTGCTTTTCTTGGGGCAGTCCCGCATTCAGTGGTCTCCATTGCAGATGAAGCACCCGCGGCGCTTGTCACCCCCATCATTCGAAGGTTTCAAGCCGCTGGTGTTGCCATCGCCGGCCTTCTTCTTTTTCCAACCACCTTTCCCACGCTTTTCTTTCTCCTTGGCCTTGCCCCCATCCTTTCTCTTATGGCTGGCATCCGTCGTGTTGCCTATCGATTTAAAATCGATGAGGCTCTCAGCAGCAGCAATCGCTGTAGGCAAGTCCCTCACACCTTGCCTCCGTAGCTCAGTTTGAGCCCACGCTTGCAACCCGGCCAAAAAGTTGAAAAGCTTGTCCTCGTCGGACATCTCCTGAATGTTAAGCATCAACGAACTGAACTCCTTCACGTACTCACGAACGGTACCCGTCTTCTTTAGTTTTCTCAACGCATCCCTTGCGAGCCACGAAGTGTTGCAGGGGAGGAATTGATCCTTCAATTCCTTCTTCAAGCCTTCCCACGAATCGACCCTCTGGCCCTCATCCATCTGTCTCGATCTCCACCAAAGTTTGGCATCACCCGCAAGGTACATGGTGGCGATCGACACGTTCTCGTCGTCGTCGATGTGGGCAGCTTAAAAGTAGGACTCCATGTCCCCCAAGAAGTTCTCCAATTCCTTGGAACTTCGAGCACCTTCAAAGGGTTTAAGATCGGGGATCCTAACCTTTGAAGTTGAGCGCATCGCACGCTTGATAACGTGGACCTCGTCAAGCACTCTCTCGAGCTTGAGATCCACTTCTTCCGACAGATTGTTTGTTTCTTCCTCGCAAGAAACAATCCGGCTCTCAACAAAGCCAGGGAGATCCTCCGTGGATTTGCGTACGTCCTCCACAGTAATCCGGATCACGTCAAGAGCATCTTCGGCGCGTCGGCAGCGCTCGAAGAGACTCATGACGACCGAGGTATCTGGCGGATCACCCAACAATCCTTCCAACCGTGCTACCCTCTCCTCGAGAGCAGCCATCTCGCGTTGATTCACCATCCACCACGAGATTTACGTAGCTTCATGCTCGGACCAAGCACAATCCGGGCTCTGATACCAATGTCACGGGGCTAATTTTCGTCCCAGAATTTTCGCCTCGTGCGACACCAAGACACCCCTTGGCCATCCCTCAAACACTCTCTCACTCGTGTATTAGTTTGTGTGAATGTCTCTCTCGCAAAGCTAGGGTTTGATTCCACAGACTTACGAATATAAAGCACGTAAAGTATAAACGAACCATAGATTACGGGGCAACCCAACCTTATATTACTCACAACTTCATACAAGGGACTCACGCTTTGGCACACAAAATTCTATGTGCTCAAGGCTCTCACGAGTCATCTATTTATAGGTGTGAAGGACATGCCCCCTTCACTGGGCTTACAATGGGCTTGGCCCGTACGAAAACTAGACTAGGTCCATCAAGTGCCATGTGGCGCGTCCGGAGCGTCCTTGACTCAGTTTCCAACAACTTCCACCAATAGTGGAGTTTGTTACCGTAACAAACTCCCATAAATCGCTCTCGCTCCATAGATTTGGTCTTGTCCGCAACCGACGCCCACAAATCTTGCAACCGTCCCGCGTCTGGCGCTGGCGCACGCCAGCCCGCGCCTGGCGCGTGCCACGCCTGAGAATCTCGCAACCGACTCCCGTGTCTGGCGTTGGTGCGCGCCAGCCCGCACCTGGCGCGTGCCACGCCCGGGAATCTCGCAACCGACTCCCCGAGCTATAAAACCTTGGAGAAGGCTCATTCTCTCTCCTTTGGTGTTTCTCGTCTCGTCGCCCGTGGCTCGCACCACACCCGTGCCATGTCTTGTGCCGCGCCCCATGCCGCACATGTTTCTCGGCCAGTGGCGCGCGCCATGCTCGGGCGCCACCCCTCGTCAAGTCTCGCACAGTGGCCTGCGTCCCGCGCGCGTGCCACTCTTGGCCAGGTCTCGCCCATCACTCGGCCAGTGGCTCGCGCTCCGCTCGCGTGCCACTTGGTTACCCCTCGGCTATGATCCTTCGGCCCGTGTGCGCACCTCCTCGGTGTCCCGCACACTTCTTCTCGTGTCCGCGTCCGACGTGGCTCCGCTCCACGCCTATGTCCTGGCCACGACACATAGTCGTGCCATCCTTGGCCGAGGCACTTCGCACGGACTCGACGTGCCACGACTCCCCACAATTTAGGACTGCAACACCTACCCATTCGCCGCGGTCAGGTGAGCATTTTCGTATATATATACAAAGGTTACAAACATTAAAAGAATGGTAATACAAGCATGTCAGAACAAGTTATATTAATTATTCACGGACATGATATACATATAAGCATAGATACATGAATATAAAGTACTGCAGATCGAGAATACTTTTTTTCGAGTATCGATTAATTAACACTAATCTAAATAACCATTTTGAGCTTTAATTTGTGTTTCTTTGCTTGGAACAAATCTAGATATGTGTGTTTCGTCTTCTTTTTCTTCTTCTTTGTGATAAGGATTAGATGTATTTAAATGTGTGGGAATAAACATTAGATTTATGCATGAGTTGAAACTAGTTGCAAATATTGAGAAGTTAGGGTTAGGCTACATTAGACTTTCGGAATAAAGACCCGCACACATGACTCAAACTCAAAATTAAGTTTTGACATTATATATAAATAAATGAACTTTTTTATATTAGGACAATAAATTTCAATTTATGTTGAAGGAAACATCTAGTTTACAATTATATAAACATGTCAATTTCCGATCCACAAAATTTATTTATTAAAAATTATGCATTTTTATCCAAATCCAACGAATTTAAATAATACAAGATCTCTTATACATAGCGAAGATTTTTAAGCCTACTTTAATAATAGAATTCCTAATGCATAAGGAAATTATTAAAGAACTTGAACTAATTATTTGTTCAAATTGTTAATTTTTTGTTTGACCATTAATATTAAGTTTGAATTATACAAATCAACCGGAAAAGATTTTAAAAGATAAATAATAGTTATTATGATAAAAATATTTAAATTCTAATAATTTTAAATGTGAATTATCAAAAATACCCTTCTATTTAAATTTAATTGTATAAATGGTATAAAATGTATGAATAATATTTATTCTTATAATTTATATATACGTACAATTTAATAAAACTAAATATCACGTATGAATGGTTATTACAAAAAAGTGAGTATTTACCACAAACTTTTTCGTCACAAAAAATTATTATTTCGTTACATAAAATCATATGTGAGGAAAAAAAAAATTGTTACAAAGTCGTCATATTAGAGTCCTCACATATAATATAATGCAAGAAAAATATGATTTCCTCACATTATATATGAGTTTTGTTGTTAATTACAAAATTGTCGCCTTATTTTTTAGACTTAAAAGTTAGAATATTACTCTTTAAATCTCTTCTTTTTTTATCCATCCCTCATGTCTAAATTATAAATTTATCATTGTTTTTCTCCTTTATCCCACATTAAGGATAATATTATCCATTTAAATTTGAAGTGATAATATTATCACTCCTTAGAATGAGATAAAGGATAAAAACAATGATAAATTATAAGTTAGATAGATAAGATGGATAAAAAAGAAGGGATTTAAAGAGTAATTATGTTTTTATTCAACTTTTTGAAGGGATAAATTTATATAACACAACTAAAACGAAAAACTAATGAAAAAAATATGAACATTAGTAAATAAGTGAAGATGCATCTAACCTCCATAATCTAATCTCCCCAATTATTTCAATATTTCAGTCGAAGACACACGAGTACAAAGAGTTACAAATGGTTGTTGGTAGTGGAAGCATGAAAGAGTTGGCTGGATCGATCCCTTATTACATACTAATATATAAGCACCAGTGCACACAACACAAAAGGTAGAAATGGGGAAGAGTATTTATTGTATAACATAGCAACGATGAGGCTGCGCTGTCAATTAAAGATATTATCGACGAAGCGCGCCCACCTGTAGAAGATGGGGTCCCTGAGGAGTCCAGATACCGGCATAAACAAGGAGCCCATAAGCGTGGGAGAGGCAGTGAGGACGCCCTGTGCGGTGTTCAGGGTGGGACACGGTACTGATGAGCTCAACGGAAGGTCAGAGGTGGCGTTGCATGGTAGTGTTCCATTGAGGAGGTCGCTCACATCCAGTCCCAAAATCGATGCGTTAGCAATAGTAAAGGTGAAGGTACCGTCGATGGCGGTGATTACCCTCTGCAGTAACGTCGTCGGTGAGCCGATGCCGGTGGTGCAGTTCATTACAAGCAACACCCCCGGAAGGGGCGGCCCTCCGGGACAGTTTCCGGTGGGGGTGCAGCAAAGAGAACCGTTCGATATTATGGAACTGGTGACTAATTGGGCGTGGGCTAGAGGAGTAAGGAGGAGAAGAGCCACTGCCAACAAGCTGCCTGAAACTGGAACTTGATTCTTATCCATTTTAGGCTAGCTTAAGCTAGTTGTTTGTTTTTTTGGTGATAGCAATTCTATATGTGTTGTGCTTTTGTGGTTTTAATTGCTGTGTTTCATTCTAAGGGAATCGCCCCTATTTATACTTATTTTTTGCAATTTGCAAATTTGAAGCAGCTATATAGGGTTTGGTTAGGCTGGGTTGCTAAGTGAAATTTTTTCTTTTGGATGGCAAATTTCATTAATTATGGAATCGTGTATAAGAATTCAACTTGCTAACTTTTAAAGATTTAATTTAAATGTAAGTGTGTAAATTTAAATTAATTGAGGTTTAATTTATAATCTAAGTTACGCTTTCTATACGTAACATTAATTTAATAGTTTAATATAAATATTTTTGTAAAATCAAAATTTAATATCTAGAGACATATACAAATTTGTTTTATATAATATATGTATACATTTCCCCCACAGTTATTACAATATGAGTGTGATTTTTATTGGAATTATTTAGAGATAAAATGCTTACCTCATCAAAACTCTCTCACCCCATTCACTTTAGTTAGCAATACTTTTCAAATATAGCAATTTTATTATTTTAATATTATATGATTGCATGTGATGATTTATTTAAAAAGGCCAAATATAAAATATCAAATAAGATCGTGAAAGATAAATAGTGGCCACCAATATAACAATGTTATATAAATTCTAACCATTTTTGTTGTAAATTGTCATAAATATCCTTATAAATTTAACCGACGGATTTTTCTTCTTTAACATTGTGAGTATGAATCCCGCTTGCTAAGTATGATTCATACCCTTCATACACATGTAGTAATATTTATACAATTCACTTATAAGTGGTATGAATTACTACCATTCATACACAAGATGTAAATATTATTTGGTTGAATTTTCTTATTGGTGTCGTTTGATATTTTATTTTGATAATTGTTGATATTAGTGGTGTGTTGATTATGGGTGTTGCTTCAGTTTTGGTTGTGAAATAAATTTTGATGGTGGAATTTAACTAACAACGAATTTTTCATTTTTTAGGATTTTGAGTATGAAACTCGCTTGTTATGTATGATTCATACTCTTCGTACCTATATAGTATTATTTATAAAAATCACGTATGAATGGTACGAATATCATATCATTCATACATATATGCGAGGGATACAGAGGGGTAAGATTTAAAAGAGTATTTTTCTCCCAAATATTAAAAAATAACTAAAATTTATATATTATTATTATTTTGGTGGTTATTATTTATCTTATTTAATTGTGTCCATCAACATTTATAATTAACTCTTATTTAATTGTGTCCATCAACATTGAAATATAAGGAAAGTGTTGCGTGCTTTACATAAGTAGTTCTTTATATTATTATGTTATCTAGAATATTTATTATTTACTTAGATGTCCAAAGAAATATTTATTTATTTATGATATATCCTTTTACTTATTTTAAAAAGATATTGCTATAATCATGGATATAGATTTAATAGACTTTATTATTGATAATTATAAGAAAAATAAAACAATATACTCCCTCCATCCACGAAAATGATTTACAGTTTGACCGGCCGATACGAGTTTTAATAATGTGTTTTAACTTTAATGGAGATATACAGTGACCGGAGTTTGAGTCTCGCTTGATATATTATTTTAAATTGAATTGTGAGTAGTTAGTGAAGTTTGAGTCACACTTAATTAGTACTCCCTCAGTCCCAATAAACCTGGTCCTTTTTTCCATTTCCATTAGTCCCATTAAAGTTGGTCCATTTCCTTTTATAGTATTTTTTTGTGCTTTAAAGTGTATTGGGGTAAACAAAAAGAAGAAATTATCTTGGTCTGCGGACCGGAAAGAAGGGGATCAGGTTAATTGAGACGGATGGAGTATTATTTTAAATTGAGTCATGTGTAATATGTGCGGTGAGTTCACTTGCTATAAAAAGAAAATTTCTTATATAAATCATTTTCGTAGACTTCGAAAAATATAAACTATTTTCGTGGACTATATATATATATATATATATATATTATATAGATGGTTCTTGTGAGAATGAACTTTAAATAATAAAAAAAATGATTATAAGCTCTAAATCTAATTGATTTCAATGGATCATATTAATTAATTAAAAATATATATACATATTAATAATAATTCAAAATTAAAACAATTAATATAAATAGTAAATTACATATTTTGATATTTTTCCTCCCTCCTCTCTCCCTCCCTCTCTCATGGGTCTATTTCCCTCTTTTTCTCTCCTCTCTCTCAATTTATTTTCTTCTACTTCAAAGTTTTTTTATTTATTCAAATTCTCTCTTTTAAGATTTTCTTTTAGATTTTGTGAATATTGATTGGAATTTATGAAAATTGATATAGAAAATTTCAAAATTATGTCTTTGCAGTAATTGTTTGTTGTGGTTTGCATCTCAAACCACCCGTGTCTTATGGTTTTCATTTAATTTGTTCTTATAGCCACTAAAAGTTTTAACTATAATATATAGTTTATATAAATTTAATTTGGGAAGACCTTGAGATATTAAATAAAATTTCAAAGAAACAGAAGTAAGGATTTTAATTTTTCTTATATAATGTAGATTACTCAATCTTTTGTTGAAAAAAATAATTGATTTTTAAAATTATTTATGTGTTTACTTTAATTATTAGTTTTCAAATGGTTATCCTCACATAAATTTCCTTGTTGTAATTGCGTGCATTGTATTATCATAGGGGTCTTTTATGTGCATTAATAACATTTATATATAAAATTAATTTTTCTGGTAATATGGTCGAGTTCACGTAAACGTGAAGAAATGATATATTAACTCAAAGTCAAACTTTTAACTAATTGTTTATGGTTTGATTTACTTTCTTTTAATTTTGTCATTATTCTTTTTCTTTACGTTAATAACTTAACTAGCATGTATATACGTATAAATATGTTTAACTAACTTATTAATTAGAGAAATGATAATACACTTCTATTAATAATTATATATATATATATATATATATCATAGAAATTTTATTTAATTATGTATTCAACACCTGAATAGATTAAATTTATTATTATATGCATTAAAATATTATTTAAGAATTTTTATTTAGTTTCTAAGTGCGGCACAACTAAAATATTAATAATTAAAATTCCTTAAATCCACTTGTATATAATTATAGTAAATTAATCAATACTGATATTATAAAATAAATTTAATTATAATTTATGCATTTATTTTTATATTAATAATTTTTTTAAATTTTATTCATGATAGTTTGCCAAAGTTTTTGTAAAGAATGCAATGTTTTTCGTATATTAATACCAAATTTCAATACTATATCGATATTGAATTTTACTATGCCAAATTTTCAATATACTGATATTTAGTGTTACCGAAACATTTAGTACGATAATAGTATGAAAAAATAGATACCGATAAATCTCGATACAATTTGATAGGCGAAAAATTCCATACGCCCTATCATTCCACCCCTAGAAGGCAGCTTATACTTATCTCTAATCATTATACAGTTTTAAAATTTATTTCTTAAACTATAAGAATACTTGGTTACAAGACAAATATAAGAAAACAAAATAAAGGTGCAATAGATAATTTCCTCCTTTAGTTAGAATGAAAATCCAAAACAACATCAGCATGTCTCTATAAAGTATAAATGAATCAAAATCAGACGGTTGATTTGGTTCATCATTCAAAAAAAGCACATGTTCTTATCTATTGCAGTTTCACGAGTCAGCACGTAAGATAGAGGACTGATGAAATGAAGACTGAAGATGACGATTGTTGTTTTCTCTAAAGCTCGTATAAATCGACCCACATAAACTATTTGGTGAAGGTAACTTATGAATAATGCTCTCTCTCTTTTACCACAAAATTGGTTGTTAGGCTAATCAGTCCTTACTTGGAGTGGTTTCTGAGCTGCCCCCTTCACTGGTTTCACTCTCTTCTACTTGCTCTTCAGAGTTGCCCTTAGTTTCGGGTTTTGCAGGTCTAGGACCAGCTGGAACCTTCACCATTGAGGGTCGCAGAAGTCTTTCACCAAGTTGGAACCCCTTCCTGTATTCTTCAATAACAATACCTTCTTCATATTCTGCCGAGTCTTCGCGCATTATAGCTTCATGCAGCTTTTGAAAACAGAGTTAAAAGTTAGAATCTGTTATACAAGTGATGGGAGAAAACTACAAGAAAAGCAAAGCCAACTTTAGTGCAGACTATATGAGCTGGCTCCATACATTGTACAATCTTGTAAAGAAACATTGCCTTATTATTGTATTAAAAAGATGGGAGAGAGAGATAGACCACCTAAACATATCTTCTAAGTCTAGAAGATAGCAAGAAAGAAATATTTAAGATGCCATACCATCTCTAGCCACCTAACTCACCGAGTTGGCTCGACTACTTTGTTTGACCTAAAAGCGTATCCAGGTCTTCCTTACACCTGAATAAACTTTAGACAACTTTTCAAAGATTTCATCTATAACTCGATTGAATTCTGAGACAACTCGGGAGCTTACCTGCATCGAGCCAATGACCAGAGAATGATTGTAAATAACAAGGCCATCGAAAGGATTCGGTGGTTAAAAACCTTGCTATTCTATATATAAATTGTTACTAGGTGAGTGTTTATTTATATTTTTTATATTAAATTAACACCTATGCAGCGGCAGAGAGATTTGAACCTGAAGCTAGAATCTCCACAAACTGCTTGTATATGCTCTGATAACTGTTGGTGATCTTTTCTTTTCTTTCAATTTTCACTTTGATCTGAGCTTTAGCCCGCTCAAAATTATCCAAGACAGGTAACAAATTCTCTAATACTTCTCCTCGCGCATTTGACACCTGCGAAAGTCGGTCTCTCTCTGTCCGCTTACGGAAATTGTCAAAGTCGGCACTAATTCTAAGAACCCGAGCCTTCTCACTTGATAATTCTTCAGATAAGGTAGCTACCTTCTGCTCAAGATCAATTTTTTCATCTTCAATGGATCTAAAAAATGATTCCACTTCAGCAACTTTTGAATCATCGTTGTTTGCTAAAGCCTCCTTGTATAAATTTAAAGATGCTATAACAACAGAACTCGTTCGTCCACAAACGCGTCATTAGTCTCACTAGAATCATCAACATCAATAGCGCCATCGGTGTTCTCCTGTCCATCAACATAGAATTAGTAAATCATCAACTAGATGCAGATTCATCCTGAGTGCTGAAACATTAAGCTTTACTTCTCCTCATTTTCACCGAGACTTATTTATTCAGGAATACCTACATAATCAAATTACAACTTCCTAAAGGCAGCAACTTTAACTTTTCTCCCTATCAGTCAAAACTTGAAGATTATGCACCAAGAGTTTATACAAAAGTTGCTGCTTTTTACCAAACCAATAGCATACGTAGCTACAACGAAGGACCAAGTCATAGCCAAATGTTACAGCCACAGCCGCACATGGATGATGAGGTAAATGAATCTGGCCCGGGGATTAGCCAATCATGTGGGGACAACCAGGTTCTTTAAACGCCCAGGCTATGACAAGCTTAAGGAAAGAGATGACCATTTCGACTTGATCGCCATGCAAAGAACGTTTACCATTAAAGAGGATACAGTGGGCAACATGATGATCGTGGAGGACACAGTGAAGAAGCCCCCAGCACACCCAAGAAAAAGCTCAGTGAAGTCCTCCTCTTCTAGCTCCCTATAAACCCCAGTTGACGACTTCGTTACTTACCTGATGAGAATCGACAAGACTTTGCAGCAGATCCACAAAGCCCAACAAGCATATTTCGAACACAATGGATTCAGGAATTCCCCCTACTTCCCCCTAATTTTGTCATCTCTTTTTGTTTCGTTGGTTTATTTTTTTCCTTTATTTTATGTTGGGTCTTGTTGGGATCTTGCTCAGTCTAACACTCTTCATAAGGCAAAGTGTGTGAGTGGGAGAGGCCCATACTTTTTGTTAAATCTTGTATGTTTATTTTTATTTTTTATTTTGAGTCTGTGAGTCCTACCAACATGGTGTATACAGAGTCTTGAGTATGATAGATGATATGAGTTATGAGTATGTCTTGAGCAAATTCTAGGATAATAGAAGTATGACGAGAACATAGTCTTGTGAGCATAAACCTTATGAGATTTGAGTCTTAAATGATATATACCTCTATTTAATATGTGTATTTATGTGTATATAAAGATCTTTGACTCGAGTTTTGCTAGAACTTGCATGTCCTCTTGGTCAGGACTCAGTAGCCCTGATAGAGAACTCTAAATAGCTTAGGCATTTTTTTGTTAAAAATCTAGAGCAAAAAATATGTACCAATATATATATATATATATATATATATATATATTGTCAGACATTTTGAGCCTTATATATAAATAATATTTTTCGTCATATATAATATACACCGAGAACAGTCTACTTATAATTGGATGAACTTAGAGCTAAAAAGAAAATAAAGACAAGGAGAAGGGCAAGTAGTACCCCCCTTGACCTCCGGTCTGAGCAGTCCAAAAGAGAAAAAGAGTATAATGTCATAAAAAATGGGGAGTATAAAAAGAAAAGTTTTGATTTACAGACGTCAAACATTTATCGTTTTGGTTAGAGTTGGTCCTACCAAGAGATAATTTTGATTTACGGACCTCAAATTTAATTCCAAATATGTTTTATTCTATTTCCCTTGTGTTATTTTCTTTAATTATGCATAGATAGATTTATTTACTTCGCTTATGTGAGATGAGTTGAGTCAAAAATTCATGTCGCGAGAGGTCTAAACAAACCTATAGATATGATTTCATGTTCCTAAATCACTAGATAAGAATTATATATAATTTGACCAAGTCATAGTTGCTGTCTTGCCAGTAGTATCTTGACCAAGGTGGGGTTGAAACTTAGAACTGGAAACGTATTGGTAGGGTGTCCTTCCATTACAGTCAGAGGGATTAGTGAGGTGTTTGTTGGTGGAAACCCCATTAGGCGAGACACCTGAAAAGCGTGGGGTACCTGTGGGGTATGCATTTGAGTCCAATTGGGTATATTCGTGTAGATTTGTTTTGGGAGAGAACATGGGTAAGGGGGTAAGAGATTTGAGCAACTTTTATCTTGTGGATTGAAAGGGTATATTGGGTGAGGCTTTGTTACCTACATGACAAGTAAAAAGATGTTGCCTTAGTGATACATAGCTCGAGGGATAACCACAATTGACATCTGTCTTTAACAAACAATATGCACACACAACAAAAACCCTTGAACTAATTATCAAGACACAAGTCTAAGACCCAATGTGTCAATCCCAAGTCAAGTTATTTTTTTATTAATTATCTTTTGTATTTTTTTTAATTATTTATTTTCAGCATTTACATTATGTACTTTGATTACCTTCTTGCTCAATGCAAGACTCAAGTTACAAACTCCTGTTAAAGTGATATTAAGAGAGAACTTTATCAACTCTCTGTGAGATTGACCGTGTACTTGCCACTAGTGGAACATAGTGTAAGGGATAGGAAAAATACAAATTTATATGTACCATGTGATAACGACTGAACTCCGTCAAACACCTAAGCACAAAATTTTCTTTGAGGTATACAAACCATAACATAAATATCATTCCACATTTGCCGTATCAAACATGTTAGCCGAGATATGATAATATCTCACATTTGTGTCCCACATTTTATGTCACAAAAATAAATTTATCATTTTAATTAATAATTTTTAACCAATTATTTGCTAAAATATAATGAATCATAACTAACAATTATTTAAAAAAAATAATAAACTATATACCATGATTTTTAATTTATAAACTCTAAAAATTAATTAAAAGTGACATTAAATATAAAATCTATTAATATATTTTATTAAATCGGATGAAGCATGAGAAATAATAGTGGATGAATTTGTGTTAAACGACATTTTCACAAGAAACACATAAAAAATGATTATCAAAATTTGCATGATAGTCCTTCCTTGTTTATCTCTCCCATCCCCACCCAGCCAAGATTTTTGTCGAGGGAGCCCACTATTATATATATATATATTTTTTAAAAAGATATCATATTTTTTTTAATAAGTATAACATGTTTATTTAAACTAGTGCACAACTATATTATATTGTAAAATTACAAATACATAATAATAAATAAAGCAATATATAAATGAATGTTCCAACTCCCATATTTAAAAGTAAATAATCAAATAAAACAAATAAATGCTATATTTAAAGCTGAGACATGAAACAAGTAAGCCAATAAATAATAATGCTTAAGTTCTATCTTTTATACATACATAAAGATAAATTTTGAAAATCTTGGAGAGGCCCACGGGCCCCCTAGGCCCCAATGTGGCTCCGTCCCTACACCTTCCTCATCCATGATTCCATCCCTTTGATGAATTATGACAACATATAATTTATGACCTATACGTAGTAATAATAATAAAAGTTCATGTGTTATTTTGATGAAATTTCTACATGATCTTGTGAATTTTCCCATGCTTATTCTGTGATTGGTCTGACCTAATCGAGAACTACATTCACATTGCGTACATGACCTCCCCGCTGCTGTAGATATCGAGGTCGAGATCGGAATCTACGGACCAAACTACAAATTTGTAGAAACTACAATATCATACTAGTAGTTTCTTGTGTTGTAAAGTAAATGACGAAGGAATTGCAATGAAAATAACTTCCATTAACAAACTATTTCAGAGAGAATTGATAGTACAATTTTTGTTACATCACAATGAAGAAGAAAGGGATATGCATGTATATATACAAACCTCACTCCTCCACGTAAGCATCTAGTCACCACTCTACCAACTATTTAAAGAAACGTAATAAGGAAATAACAAAAGTGTAATAGCATTTTTTCACTTATTCCGAAACAATCCTATCAATTGATTTCAAACTAATCTAATGGCTAGGATTTAAACTCCAAGAACTCTCCTTTCCCACCACACGAAGAACACCTTTGCATGCTCCCTCCACAGCTGCAAAGTAAAAGATTCAATACCCCCCTCAAGATGGAGTTGGCATAAGTCACACAACCCCATCTTGGACTTCAAAAAGTGGAAGCGCGGAGCAGGAAAAGCTTTGGTGAAGAAATCAACAAGTTGAACTTTGGTGGAGATGTGATAGGGCTGGATAAAACCTGATTTATAGTGTTGTCGCACCAAATGGTAGTCGATGTCGATATGCTTGGTAAGTTCATGAAACACCTGGTTTTTGGTGATATATATGGCAGCTAAATTGTCACGGTGAAGAGGAATTGGTAGTGAAGTCTGCAACTGAAAATCTTGGATAAGATAATGAACCCACAAAAGTTCTCTTGATATAGTACTTAGACTCCTATATTCTTGAAACAGACACCGTAGATTGCTTCTTGCACTGCCAAGAGACCAAATCCCCACCAAAATAAATGCAGTAGCCAGTGAGGGACCGTCGAGTGTCAGCACACGAGCTCCAGTCTGCATCACAATACTCGGTTAGATTAGAAGAATCATTGGCTGGAAAAAATAAACCCAAGGATGAACATCCTTTGAGATATCTCAATACGTGTGTTGCCGCTTACCAATGTGAAATCCTAGGACAAGCTACATACTGACTAAGTCGGCATAAGATATGTCAGGTCGAGTGAGATTCAAGTATAACAAACGACCAACCAAACGTCTATACACATTAGGATGCTCTAAGATATCCCTATTCTCTTTACTGAGCTGCATACTTGGAGGCAATGGTGTTGAAGCAGAGGTGCTTCCCAAGAACCCAGTAGACTCCAACAAGTCAAGGATATATTTCATTTGATTAAGGTATGTACCAGCGGCCCCTCTTGCAATCTCCACACCAAGAAAATACTTCACCAGTCCCAAGTCTTTTATGGTAAAAGAAGCATGTAGATAAGCCTTGAGAGCATTGACCTCAAAAGCACTAGGGCCTGTAATTAAAACATCATCCACATAGACTAAGATACATATGAACTGATCACCAGTACCCTTCAAAAATAGACATTGATCTGTGCAGGATTGTGTAAAGCCATAGCAAAGAGTGCTCGACAAAACTTAGCGTTCCACTCACGAGAAGCTTGCTTTAAACCATAAAGAATTTTCACTAATTTGCAAACTTGACCAGCCTTGGCCTTGGAGTAGCCTTGAGGAGGCTTCATATATATATATATATATCTTTACGAAGAAATCCATGAAGAAATGCATTATTGACATCAGTTTCGTGAACTTCCCAGTTTTTAGAAGTTGCAACATCTATTAAAAACCTCACAATGACTAATTTTGCAACAGGAGAAAACACTTCATTGTAATCTATCCCAAACTCTTGATTAAAACTGTTCGACTGAAAACGTATCCTGAATTGATTAAATAAAACGCTATACGTATTAGCCGACCCGAATGTCGTGTCTTAAAGGAAGACTATGCAGGGCTATCAAGTGCGAGTACTATAATGTGAAAGATGAAATCCTAAACATACTATGACTATGAGATGTAACAACTATAAATAAAAATAAAAAGCAATTAAACGAATACCAATGGATTGAAGCGTTAGGATCAGATGCTTAATTCTTATTCAATGTCTAATTGATCATGCATCCATATTCAATTAAGAACACCAAAGGTTGCTTAGCAAATTACTTTCATATTAATACACTAAGCCGTGATCTTTACTTTCGTATACAGTTCACACCTCCAGTAATTACTTAATCTCATATAAATTATTATTCTTACGTTTCCGGTTAAGAATAATGTTGATTAACCCTAGGTCTCATGTCAAGCAAATGATCAATCTGCTTAACATAAACATATGAATTCAATGGTGATCAAACATTAAACTCCATACAAAACAAGTTAATCAAGAGCATAGATCTAATAAACATCAAATAAGAACATAAACACCCAATCCTAGTAAGGATCTAACCAAGCATCATATACAAGGTAGAATCACAAAAGGAAACCATAGGAAGGCAACTTACTAATTGAAATGTAAGGATCCAAAGTCGGATTCCACTTTAATCATCGGAATTCACAACATCCTAAACTAAGAAAGCAGTAAAAATCAAGTGTTTGAAAATATCTTGAAGTTACATAGGGATTGTCATCTAAAAATGATGCCAAGAACAACTTAAAGGATGCTCATAACCGCCTGCCAGCGGCCGCTGGGATGCCAGCGGTCGTTGGCTGGTGCCTTCTGTCTCGCTGCAGCAGCATTCCCAATGATCGCTGGAATCCCCAGCGATCGCTGGTTGCACCTTTATGTCTTTGCGGATTCTGCAGCCCAGTGATCGCTGGGTAGCTAGCAATCGCTGGCTGCACGGTCAGCTTCCTTGTGCTCGATTCCATCCCGTGCCATGCTCGTCTTGCCTCTTCATTGCCTGACTTTGCACCAATAGCCTCTTCAGCATTACTCCTAGCTCAAATCCATCATGTTTCACTCCATCCTGCATCATACACTACAAAACAAGAACCAGCGTAAAAATGAACTAAAACAATATGAAAAACATAAAAACAAAGACCTAGACATGACAACACAACGAGTTAAAACGCAACAAAAACACACTAAATAAATCCCCCACACTTAATCATTTGCTTTTCTTCAAGCAAAATTCAATCACAACATGTCAATTCATATCAATAATCAACATGTAAGCCGAACCACCAATCATACCTTCATTTCAAAACTTAGCCTAGACTCAATTCTCAACCGTATTCGGTCACTCAATTAAGATGTAATGTTGCTCGTTACTAAGTTCATCAATACGTACATGATCACGATATGCACATCTCACATCTCCCACCATCTACACATCTGGTTCCCTAAATTTTTAAGTTAAATAAGCAAGTCCGTATAAGGGTGTGATCATCGGGTCTAAACATCAATGTATCACATTGAGTGCTCCGATGTGGTTTCCCATACTCATTATCTAAGATAAGTGGAGTAGAACCCACATACTCGACTTGTCTCACTCATTTACGCCCTTCTAATGTTTATTATTCGTTTTTTTTAAGAGTTAAAACTCTTGTTTATTCATTTTTTTTTATAATTCTAGGGAACCAAACACATAGACTTAGGGAGCAATCACTCATAATCCGAATCATAATCACTATACATACTGACTAATAAAAGCAACATGCCCCACATGTCATCTTAACCACACAACCTAGCCCAATCGAGAACCAAAATTAAGCTAAATTAACCACCATACGTATCACAAACAAGACACATATCAATCATCAACATTCATCAACAAGAAGTGATCAAATAAGCAAATGAACGTGCAAATCATTAAGTCGGGGAAAACAAAAGACAATAAGAAAACAACATAAACATAAGACACATATCAAAGAGATTCAACACCCCCCCCCCCTCCCCACACTTAAATTCTACTACGCCCTCGTAGTAGAAAATAAAAGAGAAAGAGAGTTAGAACTTTCCTGATAAGACAGAGCCGACAACAAGCCCAAGAATCTGGGGATCCTCAAGATTGGTACCTGCAAACAAAAACACGAACAACCAAGCATAAAACAGAAACAATGAAAGAAATAAAAGAAAAACAAAAAGAAAAAGAGAAATGAAAAGAAAAGCTAATACGTCGGAGGATCCTGATGATCCTGATATTTGGATGGAGGAGGAGGATGAAATCCTGTCCATCGAGCCCACTGTTCCTTGAGAGAGGTAACACGGGTATCAATGGACTGTAGTCTGGTATCCATGGACTAGAGGATCGTACTTTGACTATCTAACCTCGCAAAGAGGTCAGTCTGGAAGCTCCTGAAGTCATCCCTCATGATGTAACTGGAGCCACAGCTCGTGCCACTAGCAAAATCGTGCTGCTCATACCCGCCTTGGTACCCACCTTGGTACCCTTCAGGCTGCCCTCCCTCGTAGAGACGCTCCTCCATCTTGGTATCAGCACCGAGAGGGGACTCCTCAGTCCTTTGGGCCGCCTCAGCTGAAGTACCGGCACCTCCTCTCTCTCAAGTGCTGTCTCACGCTCTCTGTAGTGACAGACACACTCCCTTTGTTTATATGGAACAAAGGAAGTCTCAGAAGCAATAACTAGGCCAACATTCTTCAAGAATGTGGCAGTAAGGCAGACGCCTTCCTCTTCATCATATGAATCTGGTACCTGCAAGCCATAATGCAAAGCAAGAAGATACGGAATATATGCAAATGCAGGGTGAACTTCCCTCCTAATTCGAATACCATCTAACTGGGACAAAATGAAGGATGTGATGCACACCTTATGTTCTTTCAAAGCAGCAGACAATAGAAAGCACTCACTAGAGTTAACCTTATTAGCCTGCTCCTTTCCCGAAATATTGTAAGTAATAAATTTATGAAGGAGGGAAATGGCATCATCCCGAATGAAATCACTAGGGGTTCCACTCGGGTTCTAGTTATATAACTCAGTCAACTCATGCCAGGCAGCTACAGGATTAAACCCCTTAGGGGTTCTCGTAGCCACACCCTGCGGAGAGGTAAAACCAAACACAACATGCATATCAGTACGAGACACACGAAACTTATTCCCAAGCAGTCGACAGTTAAAAGAGTTATAGTTGTTGGGAACCCCATAACCTCACTAAGTTTTGATGATAGTTTTTCAAAACACACTTGATATTATACATG
>JAPKLX010000005.1:1012023-1096811 GCA_026898415.1 Leonotis leonurus | reverse complement strand
CCCCCCCCCCCCCTACACCAATCTAGCTCTTTCGGGACCAACAACAATGAAGAAGAAAGAGATATGCATGTATATATACAAACCTCACCCATCCACGTAAGCATCTAGTCACCACTCTACCAACTACTTAAAGAAACGTAATAAGGAAATAACAAAAGTGTAATAGCACTTTTACACTTATTCAGAAACAATCCTATCCATTTGTTTTAAACTAATCTAATGGCTAAGATTTAAACTCCAAGAACTCTCATTTCCCACCAAACGAAGAACACCTTTGCATGCTCCCTCCACAACTGCAAAGTAAAAGATTCAATAAAATTACATAAGCAGCTTAGCACAAGTCTCAAATTGTATTACTGTCATATTATGAAGGCAAAGTTATTCATTTTTTCCTAGATTTTCATAATAGTACTAATATATAATAAAAATAAATTGAAAAAATAAGTAAGATAAACACCATATAAATAATATATAAATATTCTGGTAATTGTTATTTCTCAGCTGAAGAAAAAAATAAAATAATTAAAATATTATTTAAGATTTAAAGCTCGAAAGTAAGTCCTCTCACCTCATCACACACAAAGACAGACCCCTCTATTATTGCAAACAATTTCATCACCATATTTATTTCTTGATCTAGTGATTTGGAGCAAATCCAACTACTATAAAATACTTCAAATTTTGACAGTGTTTGTTTAAGCAATTAAATCATAAATATATAACTAAAAACAAAACTAATTATTATGTCAAATTACATATTCATATTTAATGTAAAAGCAAATAAATTTCAGTAGTGGTGACTCTATCTTATTTTTCCTAAAAAGAAATTCCTTTGTTTTTTTAATACTTCATCTTCCAACAAAGTGGTATCCAGATCCAATGGCATCAAATGCCCTTTCTTTCCAATATCCACAACTCACCAAATTCAACTATGAGAATTGTAGTTTAGAATGAAGGTGAGTATTTTAGAATGAAGGCAATACTCGGATCCCTAGGATTGTGGGACATTATTAATAATGGTTTTGAAGAGGTTCGGATAATCCTTGTTAGATAATCGCGTAGTGGAGAAACTATTATGCTCTCTTTAGAGTTCAAAGATCTGGAGTCAATTACATTTGATGAACTCAACGGATCATTGTAGGCACATGAAGAAATGATGAGTTGTGGCAAGCAAGAGAAAGAAAAATTTGTAAACCTTTTGCAAGAAAAAACATCATCGAGATGAGGTGCTTCAAATAGAGGTCACAGTTGAGGTCTTGGTCAAGGAAGAGATCAAAACCAGGGGTGTGGCCATAACCAATGGAGAGAAGAGCAATTGTCAAAAAATCAAAAACGGTACGAGGGGCCATGGAAGAAGAAGAGGTAACAACTCAAATTTTAATGATAAAAAGGACACGTCACATATTTAATATTATTCATGTCACAACTAGGAGAACTATACCTCCAAGTGTTACTCTAATATAGAAGATGAAGAGTCGAATTTAGTGCAAAAGAAGGTGATGATACTAAACAATCATTGCTTCAGACACTAAAATAAGATTCTGTGGATAAAGAAAATAAATGGTATCTTGACAATTGAGCAAGTAATCACATGAAGGCTAATAGAAGCAAATTTGTAAAGCTTGATACGAGCAAGAAAAGCCTCACAAATTTTGGTGATGATACAAAGATCTCCATTGAAGGCAAATGTGCGATTCTTGTTGAGACAAAAAATGGTGGTCACAAAATTTTGCGTGATGTTTATCATATTCCAAAATTCACAAGAAACATCTTGAATATTAGTAAAATTTTGGAAAAAAATTTATGAGATCTACATGAAAGAGTGTGTTGTGGATTCGTGATCAAGATGATGACCTTGTTGCAAATATCACAATGACAAAGAACTGAATGTTCTTATTGGATTTAAATGATTGTGCTCTCATATGTTTGAAGACTTACTGTAATATCCCGCTAATTTCTAAATTATACTTTTAAGTGTTCTAACTATTAAGGGACCTAGGTATGATGAAATAAGAATTTTAGGAAAAACCTAGACCCTGTTAGGACCTACCATGTTAATTTGGCAGACCGACAAATCTTTTTAAAAGGTTTATTTAAAAAAATGAGCTTTACATGAATAATTCAAAATTATATACATATTAGTAGAGTTTTTCAAAAGAAAAATATTGACACTGAGTTTTCCCAAAAAGGAGTTCATATGCAATCGCTACGTATTTTTAAAGTTAAGATATGTCATTCGAAAAACGAGCTTTTTCATACATGATTGAAAGTATAGCAATATTATAGTCATTGTGTAGAGTTTTTAAAATGAAAAATATTGACGTTAAGTTTGCTCGAAAAGGAGATCGTATGTAGAAGTTACGAATTATCGAGTTTTAAGCATTTAATTGTAATATAATAATAATAATATATAACCATTTCTTCTATAAATAAAGGGGAGGAGTGGTGACTTCTTCCCACACAAATCGCACAGAAGCCGCCCGGGGGGGGGGGGGCACAACACTTCTTCTTCTTCCTTTTCATTTTTTTTTCTTTTCTTTCGTCGGCTATTATCGAGCGTCCAAGCTCTCGGAGCTTCATTTTGAGGTCGGGTCGAGTCGAAGAGGTACGCCGAGGCAATGCAATGGAACCTCGGGAACTCAATGAAAGTGGCTCAGCCGCCGTTGGGTGACCGTAGCGACCTCGCCGTCGCCGTAATTTTATCGTAACTTCACCTTTTGTTTTCTTCTTCGTTTCACGTCCTTTTTCGAAATGATTTTCTCCTATGCATAGCTCTCATTACATAGAACTCGAGTACCGAAGGAAGTTCGGGACGATGATGGCCAGAAGTGGCCCGAAGGGACCACGACCGACCACCACCGCCTCCAATGTCGGTCTCACCGATGGACTCTGAAAGCTCCAATTCAATGGTCGTCCGTTCTTTGGCGGCTAGGATCCCTTAAGGTTTTATGTTCACGGCCTTGCATTCTACATATTGGGATGATCATATTTTATTTTCGTCTACGTAAAAGTTTTGCATGCATTATATATATATAAATATATATATATATATATAATACTGTTTTTATATTTTTCTAAAGGAAATTTATTAACCGGTTATCCTTTTTCGATGAAATTTATGGTGCATGTAAAGAAAAAAATATAGGATTTTTCAAGAGAAACTGGACTAAATTTCATCAATCGGTTTTTCTTAAAATCGAGAAAAGGCGATGTTACTTCTAGGTGAAGTAAAAATGAAGTTGCATGCATGCATGATTTCTTTGCATATTTCACTAAAGAATATTGCACTGATTATTTTTGCCTTCTTGGCCAAAGTCGTTTGAAAGTCCGATTGCTGCCAAATTAATTTATTACGTGATAAAAAGAATAAGATTGAGTCTAAAAATTTAGTACTACTTATCTATAGTTTCTTTTTGGAAATTAAGGCCAAAATATATTCCCTATGAATAACAGGTACCTAGAACTGAAATTTAAGCTCATAAAGATTTACAGTTTTCCCATAATCGAGGAATATCATCGGTGAAAGGTTGGGGATATATACGTATTTTTAGTTATTAAGCTCTTTTATCTAAATGAAAAATGCATGGATCTCTATTAAAATGTTTTCACGAAGGTATCGACTTTTTAATGCTCTTATCGACCGCCGGGGGGTTCTTATTCGGCCTAACACGTCGATTTAAGGACTGTGATCACTTTAGTCTCTACTTCGGTGGGTTGATCACCATCGGGTTTTGACTCATGCTATGTTGGGGCGTACGGTTCGCCGAACTCTATTTGACTGAATGTTTATGATCCGTTGGTGGTAAAAAGTCTGGGACATAACATATATAAGAGTAACGTCATGCCGGGTCATGTTTAATTTATGCACAAATGTTTTGCTTACGTAGAAGTTATTTTTGTTTTAAAACCTTCTAAGGTAAGTAGACTGAACAGAGACTATATTTTTCGTTTTATGTTTTATAAAAAACCCAACTGAGTGCACTAGTACTCACCCCATATTTTACAAAATTTCTCACAGGCTAAGAAAGCAGCATGATGTGTGTGACTGAGGAATGATGTTATTTGGATGACGATTGCTTCATCACGAGAACGGTTTACTATTCTATATATAAGAATTTTTCCGCTGCCATGCTCACGTATGTTATGATATTTATGAAATAATTATCATCCACGTATATGTGTGTGATAATATACATGTTTAAACTCTAAGATCATTTCCTCATTCCATGAAGGCCTCATCGACCATTATTGATAAAGGTTCATGTTATCATATTATCATTGCCCATTACATGCATACATGTGCATAGGAGAGCTTAGAAGTAGTCGGCCCCTTTTGGACGCTCAACTTCTCGGCCCCTTGTGTAGTGTTCGAGCGAATGCCGACCACACTTGGTGAGCTGGGTGAGTGACTCCTTTTGACAAGCTAGGCTCACTAACCTCCGCCGTTGATCGACGGTTCTTATTGGACGATTCGGCCTCTCGAGGATTCTAGATTACCGTTCCTACGAGATGAGCTGTATTATCTCCAACCCCGTCTTTCATATTTGATGATTCGGTCGCTTGGGATTCAAGATTACCGTTCCCCTGTATCGAGCTGTATTATCTCCAATTGATTTCATCTTGGATGATTCGGCCACTTGGGATTCTGGAATACCGCTCCCATGAATCGAGCTGTATTATCTCCAAATTACATATGATTCATTTTAGCTCTATTATTATCGACATTGCCTTTGCGTTGGTTAACTATTTGGGTTGTAAAATGGCATAGTCAAGGTTATAGAGGAGATGTTGTCCGATTTTCAAGGACAACTCTCTTATATAATGCACACGAATACAATGCTCCCTTTCTTCCCCGCTTATTTTATCCCCCCTAGTCATGCCCTTGGCGCGTGCGCCGTCCCTCGGGATTTGGGGCGTGACAAAGTGGTATCAGAGCAGTCGATGCTCTGCTGCGTTCATGTTAAGTTTTACATGTTTAGGAATTGCATTGCATTTTTAAAACTAATGACAAGTATCCTAATAACACCCTCAGCTCGCTGTCACGCTGCCTCTCAACAAAGAAAAGAAATGTACATTTTTTTTGTTTAAACTCATATTTTGGAAAAGGCTTGTCTATAAATGTTTCTATGGAAAATTTTTCATTTAAGATGTGTTCTTATATGACGTTCATGAAAAGGAAGAATGTTCAATCAAATTAGGATTTATATGCCTATTTGATTCAAGGAATGGAATGTTATGAAAATGATCATGTTAAATCATCTAGGGCATATGTACCTATTTGATCTATGAAAATCATGGGAAAGGAAATGATATGTTTATTCATTTAGGATGTATGTACCTAATTGAATCATGATGATATATGAAATACAATGGGAAAGAAAATGATATGTTTATTCACTTAGGACATGTGTGCCTATTTGAATCATGATATGACATGTATAAAGTTTGACATGCGTTGTCAAGTACAAGGGCTATATGAATGGTTACATTTGGTTTAACATATGTGACATTATGATTGATTGATTGAGGGATGAATTGTTATGTAAACAACTTGTTTGCAACTAACATAATGTTTGAAGTAAATTCATACTTGCTTGAATTTTCATGACATGGTACGATCACGAGAACGAAATGAAAAAAATCATGCATAGGACGAGCATCTAGAAAGTGATTACCTGGATGGCTCGCCGACCATGGAATGGATGAGATAATTCTCATTTATTTTAAAATGATGAATATTGACATGTAGGTTATCATGATTATGTACATTGTTAACCTCATTACTACTGATAAAATCTATTTAAATAGAATGCCTCCTAGAAATAAAAATTGAGGTAACCACGAGGAAGAGAGACCCCGTGACCCGCCCCTAGTGGTTAGGCGTGTCGAAGATAGTTTTCGTAAACAAAATACACCCCTTTGATAGCATGGGCACTCCTGAGGATGTTGAGAAATGGATCCGTGCAACTGAACATATTTTTTAATACATCGGCTCTAAGGATAATGAGAAACTTAATTGTGCAATATTTCAACTGACGGAAGAGGCAAACTTCTGGTGGGAGTCTGTAAAGAGAACTATGACAGCACCATAATGGGAATCGTACACATGGGAGGACTTCAAAGGGGAATTGATGGAAAAATATGTGCCAAGCTGCTATCGGCAAAAGAGACAAAATGAATTTTGGAATCTCAAACAATAGAAAAAGACGGTCACTGAATATGATCGTGTATTCAATCAACTGTCACGCTATGCACCCCATCTAGTTGAAACTGATGCAGCCAAGGTAGACAAATTCAGAAGGGGACTTCGACCAGAGATTGGAATCTCGCTAGTCAGTCAAGGTACACTAACCTATGCTCAATCTCTGAGCAGCGCACTAAACATTGAATCAATGTTACCACAAGAAAGAATGCAATTGCATGCTCAAAATCAAGATGGAGGAAAATGAAAAAGAAAATGGGATAACCGAAATCAAGGAAATCAGGGTAGGGATAAGCCACAACAGTCACAACTGCAGCAACGACATCCACAACAAGGGTACAACAATAACAAACCTGTTTGTGCTACTTGTGGTAAAAACCACCAAGGTGAATGTTGCCAAGGTAGCAATGAGTGTTTTCGTTGCAAAAAGCCTGGGCACTTCGCTAGAAACTGCACCGAGAATCAAAGAATTATGGCTCCCCCACGTAGGCAGCAAAAAGGACCTCAAAGGCCAAACTAGTTGGTGAGGCCTAATCCAGCATATAATGGAAACCACCGAGCACCACAACAATCAAGGGCATATGTTTTGAATCAACAACAAGCCGCCTGAGCTCCGGGGAATTTAGTAGGTATGATCAGTCTAGTTGATGTACCTGTATTTACCTTATTTGACACGGGAGCTTCACATTCTTTTATTGCAAAAAGTACATGCATTAGATTGAGATTAACAACCTCAAGGGCAGAAGATCTGTTGGAAATTAGTATTCCTTCAGGTAAAACAATTTTAGCATGAGAAGTGTGCCTGAAGCAGAAATTAAAAATTAACAAATGTGAGGTGACAACAGAGTTATATGTCATTGAAATGAAGGATTTCGATGTCATTTTGGGTATGGATTGGTTAGAGAAAAATAAGTTGACTATACTTTGCCAGGAAAGAGATGTTTCTTTTCAAGCAAACGACGGATCAAACGTTAGGTACCATGGGTCAAGATTGGGACATCCGATACCCATTATTTCAGCATTCAAGGCTACTAAATTTCTAAGGAAAGGAAATTGTCAGGCAATTCTTATCAGTCTGATGACTGATGCACATCAAAAGAAGGACCTCTCACATGAATGGATTGTAAATGACTATCCAGATGTCTTTCCCGATGATTTGCCAGGATTACCTCCAGATAGAGAAATTGAATTCACCATCGACTTGGAGCCTGGAGCAGGTCCAGTGTTGAAGGCACCTTATAGAATGACGCCAAAGGAACTGCAAGAGCTCAAACTGCAGCTACAAGAACTAATGGAACTTGGTTTCATCCGACCAAGTGTTTCACCATGGGGCGCGCCAGTTCTATTTGTCAAGAAGAAAGATGGGTCACTGAGAATGTGCATCGATTATCGAGAATTAAACAAGCTTACCATTAAAAACAGGTATCCTCTTCCAAGGATAGATAATCTCTTTGACCAATTAAAGGGAGCAACTGTCTTTTCCAAAATTGATTTGTGTTCAGGTTATCACCAACTCAAGATAAGAAAGAAGGATATTCTAAAAACAGCTTTTCGAACAAGATATGGACATTACAAGTCATTGTGATGTCTTTTGGCTTAACAAATGCTCCAGCGGTTTTCATGGACTTGATGAACCGGATATTTTATCAATACCTAGATAACTTTGTCTTGGTATTCATCGATGATATCCTCATATATTCAAAAAATGAGGATCAACATGCAGAACACCTACGCATTGTGCTTGATACCTTGCGACAAATACAGCAAGTGCGAGTTTTGGCTCAAGGAGGTTATGTTCCTTGGACACGTAGTGTTTGCGGAAGGAATCAAATTTGATCCGGCCAAGATTGAGGCAGTTAAAGATTGGAAAACACCAACGAATGCCAATGAGATTTGTAGTTTTCTCGGTTTGGCGGGATATTACCGGAGATTCATTAAAGGATTCTTAAAGCTAGCAAGGTCATTAACGCAATTACTCAGGAAGGGACTTAAGTTCACATGGTCGGAAAGTTGCGAGGCTAGTTTTCAAGAACTAAAAACAAAGTTGACCACGGCCCCGGTGTTAGTTGTACCAGAAGGAAATGAAGGATTCATCGTTTATACTGATGCATCTAAGCTTGGAGTGGGTTGTGTGTTAATGCAAAACCATAGAGTAATTACATACGCATCTCGTCAGTTGAAGCCCCATGAGTTAAACTATCCGACTCATGATCTTGAACTCGCTGCAGTTGTTCATGCCTTGAAGATATGGAGACACTATCTTTATGGAGTTAAGTGTGAGATCTTTACTGATCACAAGAGTTTAAAATACTTCTTTAAACAAAAGGATTTGAACATGCAACAAAGAAGATAGCTTGAGCTAGTCAAGGATTATGATTGCACGATCAACTACCATCCAGGGAAGGCCAATGTGGTAGCTGACGCCTTAAGCCGAAAGATAAAAGCAAAGATGGGATGCCTTCTTACACAAGAAAAAGAATTACTCAAGGAATTCGAATCTTTCAAATTGGAAATAGTTTATCCACCAGAAACAGATAAAGGTTTCGTTGCAGATATGATAGCTGAACCAGACCTAAGGGAGAGAATTGTGATAGCACAACAAGAGAATGAGTTCCTAAAAGAAATGCGTTTAAAGGCAAGAACCGAAGATACAAAAGGATACGCAGAAACTCGGGATAATGCCTTGATGTTTTAAGGTAGGTTGTGCGTACCAGCTGTTCAAAAGTTGAGGGATGAAATCATGAGCAAAGCTCACGATACTCCGTACACTTCTCACCCTGAGAGTACTAAGATGTACAAAGATCTTAAAAGAAATTTTTGGTGGGTTGGAATGAAGAAGGATGTGGCGATGTTCGTTGAACGTTGTCTAGCATGTCAATAAGTCAAGGCTATACATCAACGACCATCTGGATTGCTGCAACCATTACCAATTCCGGAATGAAAATGGGAACATGTCAACATGGACTTCGTGGTAAGTTTTCCAAAATCAACAAAAGGGAACACTGCTATCTGGGTAGTGGTTGATCGTTTAACCAAGTCAGCACATTTCTTGCCAATTAGAATGACTTTTGATCTGGATAAACTAGCCAAGATTTATGTCAAGAAGATTGTACGTCTTCATGGCGTACCTGTGTCAATCACATTGGATCGAGACACGAGATTTACGTCTAAGTTCTGGAAAAGTTTACAAGAGGCTATGGGAACAAGGTTGAATTTTAGTACCGCATTTCACCCACAAACTGATGGATAGTCGGAACGAACTATATATATATTAGAAGATATGCTGCGAGCAGTCGTGGCAGACAGAGGTGGGAGCTGGGAAGAAAATCTTCCTTTGATCGAGTTTGCTTATAACAATAGTTATCAGGCAACCATATGAATGACACCTCTATAAGAGGAAATATCGATCACCACTTTACTGGGATGAAGTGGGCGAGAGACAATTGTTGGGACCCGAAATGGTACAACAAACAGTTGAGATAATTACTCAAATCCGACAAAGAATCAAAGAAGCTCAGGATAGGCAAAAGTCCTATTCGGATAAGCACCGAACAGATTTACAGTTTATGGTCGGGGATCGGGTATTCCTAAAAGTTTCACCTACTCGAGGAGTAGTACGTTTCGGAAAAAGGGGAAAGCTAAATCCAAGGTATATAGGACCTTTTGAAATTCTAGAAAGGATATGCCGTGTTGCCGATAATTTCGAAAGTACATCTTCGATCCGAAGCATGTCATAACATATGATCAGGTAGTCCTTGCTGAGGACTTAACTTATGAAGAAAAGCCAATATCGATATTGGATAGGAAGGTCAAAGTATTAAGGAATAAAGAAATTCCTCTTATGAAAGTTCTATGGAACCATCATGGGCAAGATGAGGCTACATGAGAAATGGAGGATAAATTCAGGAGTCAATATCCTGATTTATTCTCTCAGGTAACATGAAATTTCGAGGACGAAATTTTTTTTAAGGGGAGAGGGATGTAATATCCCGCTAATTTCTAAAATATACTTTTAAGTGTTCTAACTATTAAGGGACCTAGGCATGATGAAATAAGAATTTTAGGAAAAATCTAGACCATGTTAGGACCTACCATGTTAATTTGGCAGACCGACAAATCTTTTTAACAGGTTTATTTAAAAAAATGAAATTTTCATGCATAAGTCAAAAGTATATACATAATAAACTCCTTGTATAGATTTTTTCAAAAAAAAAATATTTAACACTGAGTTTTCCCAAAAAGGAGTTCATATGCAATCGCTACGTATTTTTAAAGTTAAGATATGTTATTCGAAAAACGAGCTTTTTCATACATGATTGAAAGTATACAAATATTATAGTCATTATGTAGAGTTTTTAAAATGAAAAATATTGACGTTAAATTTGCTCGAAAAGGAGATCGTATGTAGAAGTTACGAATTTTCGAGTTTTAAGCATTTAATTATAATATAATAATAATATATTATATAATAATAAAAAAATAATAATTTCTTCGGAGGACTCGTGAACTTCCTCCCCACACAAATCACACTGACGCGCCCCCCCCCCCCAACTTCTTCTTCTTCCTTTTCATTTTTTTTTCCTTTTCTTTCGTCGGCCATTACCGAGCGTCCAAGCTCTCGGAACTTCATTCCAAGGTCGAGTCGAGTCGAAGAGGTACGCCGAGGCAAGGCAATGGAAGCTCGGGAACTCAATGAAGGTGGCTTAGCCGCCGTTGGGTGACTGTAGCGACCTCGTCGTCGCCGTAATTTTATCGTAACTTCACCTCTTGTTTTCTTCTTCGTTTCATGTCCTTTTTCGAAACGGTTTTCTCCTATGCATAGCTCTCATTACATAGAACTCGAGTACCGAAGGAAGTTCGGGATGATGATGGCCAGAAGTGGCCCAAAGGGACCACGACCGACCACCACCGCCTCCAATGTCGGTGTCACCAATGGACTCCGAAAACTCCAATTCGGTGGTCGTCCGTTCTTCGGACGGCTAGGATCCCTTAAGGTTTTGTGTTCACGGCCATGCATTCTACATATCGGCATGATCATATTATGTTTTCGTCTACGTAAAAGTTTTGCATGCATTATATATATATAAATATATATATATATAATACTATTTTTATATTTTTCTAAAGGAAATTTATTAACCGATTATCCTTTTTTGATGAAATTTACGGTGCAAGTAAAGAAAAAAAATATAGGATTTTTCAAGAGAAACTGGACTAAATTTCATCGAACGGTTTTTCTTAAAATCGAGAAAAGGCGATGTTACTTCTAGGTGAAGTAAAAATAAAGTTGCATGCATGCATGATTTCTTTGCATATTTCACTAAAGAATATTGCACTGATTATTTTTGCCTTCTTGGCCAAAGTCGTTTGAAAGTCCGGTTACTGCCAAATTAATTTATTACGTGATAAAAGGAATAATATTGAGTCTAAAAATTTAGTACTACTTATCTATAGTTCCTTTTTGGAAATTAAAGCCAAAATATATTCCCTATGACTGACAGGTACCTAGCACTGAAATTTGAGCTCATAAGGATTTACGGTTTTCCCGTAATCAAGGAATATCATCAGCGAAAGGTTGGGGATATATACGTATTTTTAGTTATTAAGCTCTTTTCTCTAAATGAAAAATACATGGATCTCTGTTAAAATGTTTTCACGAATGTATCGACTGTTTAATGCTCTTATCGACCGCCGGGGGGTTCTTATTTGGCCTAACACGTCGATTTAAGGACTGTGATCACTTTAGTCTATACTTCGGTGGGTTGATCACCATCAGGTTTTGACTCATGCTATGTTGGGGTGTACGGTTCGCCGAGCCCTATTTGACTGAATGTTTATGATCCGTCGGTGGTAAAAGCCCGGGACATAACCTATATAAGAGTAACGTCATGCCGGGTCATGTTTAATTTATGCACAAATGTTTTGCTTACTTAGAAGTTATTTTTGTTTTAAAACCTTCTAAGGTAAGTAGACTGAACAGAGACTATATTTTTCGTTTTATGTTTTATGAAAAACCCAACTGAGTGCACTAGTACTCACCCCATGTTGTACAAAATTTTTCACAGGCTAAGGAAGCAGCATGATGTGTGTGGCTGAGGAATGATGTTATTGGGATGACGATTGCTTCATCACGAGAATGGTTTATTGTTCTATACATAAGAATTTTCGCTGCCATGCTCACGTATGTTATGATATTTATGAAATAATTATCATCCACGTATATGTGTGTGATAATATATATGTTTAAACTCTAAGATCATTTCCTCATTCCACGAAGGCCTCATCGGCCATTATTGATAAAGGTTCATGTTATCATATTATCATTGTCCATACATGCATACACGTGCATAGGAGAGCTTAGAAGTAGTCGGCCCCTTTTGGACGCTCAATTCCTCGGCCCCTTGTGTAGTGTTCGAGCGAATGCCGACCACACTTGGTGAGCTGGGTGAGTGACTCCTTTTGGCGAGCTAGGCTCACCAATCTCCGTCTTTGATCGACGGTTCTTATTGGACGATTCTGCCTCTCGAGGATTCTGGATTACCGTTCCTACGAGATGAATTGTATTATCTCCAACCCCGTTGTTCATATTGGATGATTCGGCCTCTTGGGATTCAGGATTACCATTCTCATGTATCGAGCTGTATTATTTCCAATTCATTTCATCTTGGATGATTCGGCCGCTTGGGATTCTGAAATACCGCTCCCATGAATCGAGCTGTATTATCTCCAAATTGCATATGATTCATTTTAGCTCCATTATTATCGACATTGCCTTTGCATTGGTTATCTGTTTGGGTTGTAAAATGGCATAGTCAAGGTTATAGAGGAGATGTTGTCCGATTTTCAAGGACAACTCTCTTATATAATGCACACGAATACAATGCCCCCTTTCTTTCCCGCTTCTTTTATCCCCGCCCAGTCATGCCCTTGGCGCGTGCGCCATCACTCGGGATTTGGGGCGTGACACTTACAGCGATGATCCATTATGTATTTGGCACATGAGATACGACCACTTGAATTTCGTATGACAAAATGCTTTGGAGAATCACAAGATTGTGATGGGAGTTCAAAAAATAGATCACCCTTATCGAGTGATCATGTTATCATGTAATTATGACGTTAGTATTTTTTATCTTTTATATTTAAGTAGATATTTTTATATTTATTTTATAAAAATGGATAATTTTACTCATTGACCCTACATTCATTATTAATATTATTAACTTATAACTTATATAATATTGTTATATAATTAATACATGTATATTCTATTAAAAAATATTTTTCAATACACAATTATTACTCATTTTGTCATTTTGATCTGTAAAAAATTAACAAACAATATATATTTTTCGTAATTCATTCTACTATACACAACTTAATTATTAAAAATAAATTAAACGATAGTCACACTTTACAAAATATAAAATTAATTTTTAATTTAACAACTTTTTAATACACATATCACGCCAGACTAGAGAGAATAATAATTTCGTGAAAAGTGACAGTGGTATTCATTTTAATTAATCTATCAAAAACAAATATTAATATGTTTATTTCAATATATTAATATTACTAGGCCTACCAAATTTAATAATTCTCAGCCCAATATCAAAATTAGGATTCTTTAGTATTGTAATAGAAATATAAAATTTCTGAAATTAGAATTCTTTTAATTTTAGATGACAATGGATTATATTAATCTGTTTATTTTAATATAAACAACCAAACATAATATATATCATATATTTCTGGATGTTGTACTATATCAAACAAGTCTTAATTAAGAAGTTAATGAATAAATAAAATTTTGGGTAAACAATTTTTAAATAAACAAACATTGCACATAAAAGTAACACCACACTACTAGAAATTCGTTTATAGATGACATTCAAAACAAGTCATATATGCTCTTAAAATAATGTCAAATATACATGTCTCATCTATGAGGCGCTCATAGATAACATTTCAATCGTGTCATGGATGCGCTTATATATGACATTATTATAATTGAACATGACACGAATATAATGTCATTTATTTGTTATAATTGACACTTTTTCAATGTCATTTGTATTAAATAAAAATGTCACTTATAAGGTACTAGTCCACACATTTAGGTATAATACATGACTTTTTCACAATGTCATCTATATTTAGATAATTTAACATTTTTTGTATTTTTAATTGATTTTTATTTTTTTTAATAATTTTGGCTACGCCAATATAATTTCTGAAATAAAATAATAGAAAGAAAGAGAATTTGTACACGTATTAAAAATATTCATATGCATTAATCGTCTAATATTCAAAATCTTACATCCACATCAAAATACAAGAAGTTTAGGTAATTATTTTTTAATATCTACTCTAACTAATACTTAAACTAATACACGACAAACTCCAAAACAGTACTAGTTTGAATCACCATGTCCAAAATCCACAAACTTCTTCACCGATATTCTCATAACTTCACATATCAATCTACAAGCAAAACGAACTTGAGTGAGACTTGTTTTGTTTTTTAGTTAAATATGTGAAAAGTAGTAATAAAATTGGTTGAGTTATTTTACTAACCTCATTAATCATGAATGAAGCCCTCTTTATTCAATCTTGTTTTCTTCCATAATAGAGCTCTATCAATTTCATCGTCACCATATATATAACTCATCTCTCTAAACAAGCAACAATGAGATTATAAAACAACCAATAAAGCAGAAGGGGAAAATAATACAAGAACATGATCATATATACAAGTGCATGGCAACAGTAGAGCACTAGAGTAGGGAGTAGATTTGTTATAGAAGATTACTTATATATTTTCTTACCATGTCTTCAGCGGCTCCAACAAATCCTTTTCGACAGATTCGATGATTATATACATGTTTTTTCCTTTTCTCCTTTAATTTCGCTTCTTACTAATTTTCTACACACTTTAATTTTCAATGTGACATTACTTTGAGTTTGCTCCTCATAAGGTAATAATAAATTGTCATACATTTATACTATGACATATCGATTAATAATATCTACGACATAATTTTGTATATATTAGAGGCCAATTAAAAAAAGATAATGGCATTAAAATTCATCATCTTTTTATTTTTTTGGAAACATAACATGACATTTCAATTTAACTTTAAAATACAACGTCATTTAATTTGTTACAATTTTTCCCATATTTTGAGTGATTTTGAACTGGGTGTGACGTGGCTCACATGCGACAATATTTATTTTAAGAATTAATTTAATATTCAATGTGGCATTTTAATTATATAACGTGACATTTTAATTATCTAAATGTGATTATGTATTGTATTCGTATTGATATTATTTCTACAAATAAACCTTTTTCTTTATTAGCTTTTCATAACAATAAATCATCTCTACACAAAAAAAATCGAGTATGATATAAATCACATGTGACAATATATTTTTTTAAAATTAATTTTATAAATTTTATGCGTTAAATAAATTATAGTACATAACAATAATAAATCTTGCATTTTTAATTTTCTAAAATATAAATCACTATCATGATAAATAAATATTGAGTATAAAACACAAGTTTTAAAATATTTTTTAATAAAATAGAAAATACAATATAAACTAATTTTTAATTTGTTCAATAAAAGTAAAGAAAATAAAATAAAGAAGTAACGATTTCAGTGTACTTTTTATTTTAGTAAATATATTGTCCTTTTTTAATAATATTTCAAAATATTATGGTTTATGATCAATATTTATAATAGTGATTTATATTTTAAAAATAATTATGTAAGGTTTAAGATTGTTATATATCGTTTAGTTGACACATCGAATTTATAAAATTAATACTTAAAAAATATATAGCCACCACAAGTGAGTAATATCAAACTCATTTTTTTTGTGTGCAGAGATCATTTATTGCTTTGATAAGCAAATTAAAAAAAATAATATAGTATAATATATTGTAATATTGGATAATTAAAATGTCATATTGGATATTAAATTAATTCTTAGAAAAAATTATTGTAGCCACATCACAGCCAATTCAAGTTCATTCAAAATTTGACGAAGAACGCAATAAATTAAAAAGTAATGTATTTTTTTTAGTTAAATTAGAAAGTTATGTTATATTTCCAACATAATATAAAAAGGTTAATATACCATAATAGTCATTTTTCAAATAATTTAGTAAATAATAGTTACTTCAAACAAAATATGTCAATTATAGCCATTTTTTCAGTAAATTTACTAATTTAACCATAATGACCTTGATTAAATGTAAATTTTCGTATTTGCACGAAATTAAACGATTACATGACTAATGATCTTGTAATGTGGTTTTGTTATTTATTTCTTCGTTCAATTTCGTATATTGTAATTGAACAATTACACGACTAATGCTCTTGAAATGTGGTTCTCGTGTAATTTCATATTTATAATTATATATGTAATTACACGAACATGACCAAGTGACAGTCGTGCTCATGTAATTTCATTTCCACATCACTCATATAATTACACGAGCATGACTTGATTTTAGTCATGTAATTATCGCGAGTCATGTAATTGTGGCGGAGGTATTAGAGTAAGAATGATTATTTTTAACTTTTTTTTTTATAAGTGACTATTTTTTACTTTTATGTTTAGAGATTGACTATTTTTAGAGATCCACCATGATTTTAAAACCATTTTTGCTTTAAAGAATATGTAGTGTTATTAACAAATGATATATTAGGTAAATTCATAATCAATTTAAGGAAAATTTAAATTTATATAAAAAATAAATTTAAAAAAGTTCAAATATTTTAGCATTTTTTTTATATTAAATCAACAAAAATAAAAAAGTTTGTGTAGTTTAAAATTATTTCATTTAGAATTTTCAACAAATTAAAAAAAAATAAAGAGAAAGAGGAGAAAAAAAAAGTTGAAATTAAAATAGAAAAAGATAGATAGTGTGGCAGGGAGAGTAAAGCCAGTAAAGTAAGGTAAGAAAAATGATGATAGAAGAGATACAAGATAAGGATTTGAAGTGCCACGGCCACCGTCCGTTTCCTGCTTCCCATTACCCATTTTTCTTATTCACAGCATACAAATAGAGTGCTATTGCCTTCGGTACTTTTCAAGGCTTTATTTTTAGACGGTCCTTTTGCATTTGGGTAATCCTCTTATTATATCTGCCAATTGCAGTTTCACTTTGTTCATTATGTGTTGTTCTTGATTAAATGATTATATGCTTTATCTTTCTGTAGAAGCATTTATTGATTACCACGCCCAATCTTAAGCTTGTTTCTTCTGCATACGAGTTCAATATTTTTGGGGCGCATTTGTTCTTGTTTGTTTTTCATTAACTTGGGAGTTTCAGTCTCTTTAATTGGTTTTTGGAAGTTACGGCAGTTTTAAGTTCTTGTTTGAATACCTTGGATTTGGTGAATGGGTTATTGTTTTTAAGGTTTATTATGGATTCTTGTAGCATTGTATGTGGATTGAGTAGATTCTGGTAGGATTTTACATATAGAGTATCAACATTCTAAATTCTACTAGCTTCTCATAGCTATTTTAAGTTTCTAAATTCTGCTAATACTCTTGCTAACTTAAGACTGCTTTGCTACTCATATATGCATGCATATGGATATGACTATATTGATCATTTAGTCTCAATATATGTGCTATAAATTGATTTCTTTTCCGTTCTTAATCAGTGTTGGAGATTCTTTGTCAGTCTTTCTTGTGTGTCAGGTGATGAAAGTGAAGATTGAGTGTTTTCACTAGTGATCATTCGCTCGTGCATTGTAATATGGCTACTTTGACTCCGAGTTCGACCAACATTTCACTCACTCAAGCCATCTCCTTTCATCCAAAGAAGAGCAGCGTCTTATCCAGACATAGCATCGTGAGGAATGTTAATAATCAAGCATTGCGAGCATTAAAACATACGCCACCCTTTTCAACATCGATTAGATTGTTCCCACAGTTCCATATTGGGTGTGTTTTTAACCCCAAGCAAAGGAATCTTGTGGCATCTGCCTCTGGTACCGATGTTGCTGTGGAGGAGGCAAATCTGTCCTCAGCTGATAACAAAGCTACATTGAGTGCTACAGATGCTCCAGAAAATGGTGGACAATCACCAGTTGTACCTGATAGCAGTCCTGTTAAAACGCAACGTGCAAGGCCTTCTAGAAAGAGTGATATGCCGCCTGTGAAGAATGAAGAACTTATTGCTGGAGCAACTTTTACTGGAAAAGTTCGATCGATCCAGCCATTTGGTGCTTTTGTTGATTTTGGCGCTTTTACTGATGGGCTCGTTCATGTTTCTCAGTTGAGTGATAGCTATGTGAAGGATGTTTCTAATGTAGTTACTGTCGGACAAGAGGTGACAGTAAGATTAGTAGAAGCAAATTTGGAAACGGGGCGTATATCCTTAAGCATGCGCTCAAACGATGACTCCAGCAAGGTTCAGCAGCAAAGAGAATCTCCTGGTGGCAGTGATAAATCTAGACCTCCTAGAAGAACTGGTCAGAATTCCAATCAGAGGAGAGACGAGTCAATGAAGTTCTCAAAGTTTACCAGAGGCCAAGATTTGGAGGGCACTGTCAAAAATCTAACTAGAAGTGGGGCTTTTATTTCTCTTCCAGAGGGTGAGGAAGGATTTCTGCCTACGTCTGAGGAAAACGATGAGGGGTTTGGAAGCATTATGGGCATCTCTTCATTGGAAATAGGGCAAGAAGTCAGTGTCCGAGTTTTGCGTATGTCTAGAGGAAAGGTAACATTAACAATGAAAAGGGATGAAGATGTTAAACAGGTGGATTCCAATCTACAGGGTGTGATACATACAGCAAGTAACCCTTTTGTCCTAGCTTTCCGTAACAACGAGGCCATTTCTGCCTTTTTAGATGAAAGGGAACAAGTTGAGAAAGCAGAGGAAATCTCAAAAGATACAGATGATTCGGTAGTCTGCATTACAAATGACACTTTAGACGTAGCCTCGGAAAAAGAAGATGATCCAGTGAAGAATTCTGCGGACTCTGAAACTAAGGATGACGATGTTAAAGTTATCGAAGAAGTTCAGGCCAGCTCTGTTTCAGTTGGCGATGATGGAATCTCTACTACTCAATACCAAGTAACTGAGGAACATTCCATAACTGAAGCTAAAGAAAACACTGATGACGAGGTATCTGCAGAAGTAGCTGATATTTCTTCCCAATCCATTGAAGTTGCTAATGAGAATGTGGTTGATGATGCAACTTCAAAAGATGAATTATCTGCAGAATTAACAAATGAGACCACACCTGATGTTAGTGAGGAAGAAACACCGAAAGCAGTTGATGATATAGTAGCACAAGATGAACCGAGACATGATACTGAAGTTACTGCGACCATCAATCCCGTGGAAAGTGGCAGCAGTGATTGCTCTAGCTCAAGTGAAGTCAAATCTGCTGGTATGTAGTCAACTAACTCCCTACATAATTCATATTAATATCCCAAAACCTTTTCCATGTGAATAATATCTTCATACATTATTTTCTTCATGCAGAAAGTAATCTTGGAGTTGATTTAGCTGTGAATGGTGTAGAAAACGAATCTTCGGCTGATTTGTTCCTTTCCTAATTTATTCTTGTACTCGGAAATGTTTGTTGATTTATTTTCCCCTTACAATATCAACTGTAGTTTTCTCAATTTGTATTAAGGGTAAAGCAATACGTGAAGCAACAACGTTATTAGTTTTTCATTAATTTTCTGAGAAAACTGAATGAATTTCAATCTTAGGATCTTCTTGGTCGGATTAAATATGTGGTGTTCATCATAGAATGGTGGAATGCATGTCTATCATACTTCTATGAATGTGTGATCATCTTAATTAAGTGAATTATTTGCTGAATGATGATCAAAGTACTCTAAACACTATTAACTATGTCTTTTCTGGTTTAAACTTCTCAAAGGTAAATTTCGTTTTGATATTATTATTGTCTTCCAATGATTTTTTTTCATAGTTCATTCAGTGAGTCTATCTTGTTATGCTGGAATGCAGCTGTTGTTGTATCACCAGCTCTTGTGAAGCAGTTGCGGCAAGAGACGGGAGCGGGAATGATGGACTGTAAGCGAGCTCTATCAGAGACTGGAGGAGACATTGAAAAAGCATATGAGTACCTCCGCAAGAAAGGTTTAGCCAGCGCCGATAAGAAATCCAGTAGGGCCACTGCCGAAGGAAGAATCGATTCGTATATCCATGACAGCAGGATCGGTGTCCTAATAGAGGTGAACTGTGAGACAGATTTTGTTTCTCGAGGTGATATTTTCAAAGAACTGGTTGAGGACATGGCCATGCAAGTTGCTGCATGCCCTCAAGTACAGTGTCTGAGCCCAGAAGACGTTTCACAAGAGTTTGTTGATAAGGAGAAAGAAATAGAAATGCAGAAGGAAGATCTACTGTCGAAGCCAGAGCAGATTAGATCCAGGATTGTCGAGGGACGCATAAGGAAGAGATTGGAGGAGCTAGCCTTACTAGAGCAGCCATTTATCAAGGATGATAAGGTAGTTGTAAAAGACTGGGTGAAGCAGACTATTGCGACGATTGGAGAGAATATAAAAGTCAAGCGATTTGTTCGTTACAACCTCGGAGAAGGTTTAGAAAAGAAAAGTCAAGACTTTGCTGCAGAGGTTGCTGCCCAGACTGCAGCTAAACCAGTTTCAACATCTACAAATATGGAGCCTTCTGCTGCTGTTGTCGAGACCAAAGAAGCCGTACAGGAGTAAGTATTCTTGCATACTGTATATTGGTGTAACTCAGCTGCATATTTAACTATTTATTGATACTTACAAGTAATCATGAATAAGAACGTGGGACATGATAATTTGTTTCTGTGAATGGCAAGGATTCAATCTTGTGCTTCTTTAGCACTGCGCTGATGTTTTAATATTCTTTGTTTTAACTCTAATTTCACCGATGCATGTCCTAAATCATGTTCCTTTTCTGCTGCGTGGATCTTCTGAGTGTTTACAGGTGGAAATCCAGACTGCTCGTGCAATTGCAAAGATTCTTGCAAAGTATTTATCTTCTAAAAGTATCTATTTTCTCTCATGTAATAAACTAACATGTTCGATGGCTATTTTTAGGCCTCCAAAAGCTGTAGTTTCAGCTGCGTTGGTTAAAAAATTACGAGAGGAAACGGGAGCTGGTATGATGGATTGCAAGAAAGCTCTTTCGGAAACCGGTGGAGACCTTGAAAAGGCACACGAGTTCCTCAGGAAGAAGGGGCTTGCATCCGCAGACAAAAAATCTAGCCGAATTGCTGCTGAAGGCAGAATCGGGACCTATATTCATGATTCCCGCATCGGAGTTCTGATCGAAGTCAACTGTGAAACCGACTTTGTGGGTAGGAGTGAAAACTTCAAAGAACTGGTTGATGATCTGGCAATGCAAGTTGTGGCCTCCCCACAAGTGCAGTACGTATCAATGGAAGATGTTCCTGAAAGTGTCGTTATCAAGGAGAAGGAGCTGGAGATGCAGAGGGAAGATCTTCAGTCGAAGCCTGAGAACATTAGAGCAAAGATTGTTGAAGGAAGAATAACAAAGAGGCTGAGTGAGCTGGCTCTTCTGGAGCAACCATACATTAAAAACGACACCATGCTCGTGAAGGACTTGGTGAAGCAAACTGTTGCTGCGCTCGGGGAGAACATCAAAGTCAGGCGATTTGTCCGTTTTACACTTGGGGAGACGAGTGGTGCAGAAGCTTGAGCCATTGTTGATGCACGTAAGCAGGTTAACGGAGAGTGATCACAGAAAAATATCAATATGAAGAGATGGTAAGAGTGGCTGAGCTATCTCCACACTGCATGCAGGTATTATTTTAATTCTTTTTATTAAATAAAGCCATACTTTTAAATGCCTATATTTGAGGGAGGAGTTTGGCCATGTGAAGGTGCACAAAATTTTTGTAGAGATTTTGCATTGTGAAATACAAATTTGTGTTATTAATTAACATACATATGGAAAAATCTAGTCCTGCTGATTTTTCATGTCATTTTGAGTTTTCTGTTTTCATGTCATTTTGAGTTTTCTGATTTGTTTCATTATACAATATATAATAGCATGTTTTTGAAACCAATTATAACATCCAACTCCCTTGTCCACGAAAATGTTTTACGTATTGACTCGACACGAGTTTTAATGATGTGTTTTGACTTTAATGAGATGTAGAGCGAGTGGAGTTTGTGTGCCACTTGATATTCTTATTTAATATATTGTTTTAAATTGAGTTAGTGGTGGGTCCAGTTGCTATAAATGTAAAGTTTCAAATGTAAATTATTTTTGTGAACATTTCAAAATGACAAAATGTAAATCATTTTCGTGTAAGAAGAGTTGCATTATCATTAAATATAAAATTATTACTAAAATGTGCATTTCCCACGCCTGTTATTTCCCACTTTTGGGTAAATTTTAAGAAACACATGCTCAAAAAATATTTTAGAACCTGCCTAAAAATAACCAACAAACAAGCATATAAGAAGTGATGATTTCTTACAAGTTTCTTCTAATAAATAAAGGATTTTGTGCAAGATTTGTTTTCAGTTGATTCTAAATTTCTTCTTGAATTTTCCAGTTCTGTTTTTTTTTTTTTTCTTTTTCTTTTTCTTTTTCTTGAGATTGTCAAATCAATTCATGTGAGGATGGATGGTGACATACATCAATGAGTCGTGCTAAGTTTTAATATAAAGAAATTTAGTAACCACTAGCTACTTTTATCCTTTTCCATTACAATAATTTATATATTAAATATAGCAATAAATTAAATAACACACAGATACCTACCCACTACTCATTAGAAATAATTAAAAAAATGAAGGGTTGAATCCGAGACATATCTTCACTCAAAGATGTGCCTATACTAATTAATTATATATGTAAATTAATTATATATGTAAAGATATTCCCACCACGAATATATACCAAATTATGGCTAATGAAACTAATTAATTGGAAGCACACGTGCAGCAGCTAGCATTTTACATAGGAGTATATATCCTCCCACCTAATTATAATTATTATCTTAATTGACTAAGAAAATGCATATCATCATAAGCAATCAATCACATGAAATTTAAGGAGTGACTGCTTATGATGTCATGTCATTTTTATTTATGAGTTAAGTTCATTACCGATACAAATAATAAGTACTACTAATTAGGTAATTAAATAATTAATTAAAAATTGCCAGCGAAAGAAGCAGCCCAATAATCAGCTCCATTTTCACTCCCAAAATCAACTGTGCATGATAATGGAACTAAGCACAGCCCTCTACTCTTTAAATCCTTCTTCTCCTCTTCTTCACATTCCTATAACCCATAACATACATGTATATTAAATAAATATATATATCACAACCTTAAATAATTACTACTCTTTGAATCCTATTATACTATACCTCGTGAGAAATAGCTTTCCTTTTCCTCCGGTTCTCATTCAGCAGCTAATATATGAAAGATATTAACATACATAAATATTAGAAATAAAATGTTATTGCATGGTAGTACTATAATGAAGGTACAGGTATACCTGGCCAGGGTCCTCTGGGAATAGACAAGACCTCTCCCTTTTAACCTGAAAGATTTATTACTCATTCATTCATTAATGCTTAATAATATGATGCTTTTGCACATGCACAATTGTACATTTGTACTGTTCTATCAGAACTCCACGTGCAACACACACAAATCTCTAGTTTTTTTCTTACAGAATATTGTTGCTGTTTCACGTTTCCTGATGCACTTCCCAGGTACGGTAGGCTTAGTGCCTGCATTGCATTTTTCACGGGAGTAAAGTAAACATCCAAATCATATATTCAACATTTTCTTTATATATAGATATATACTGAAGAAATAAATATAAGAGCATAGAAACGTCACCTCTATTTGACGTTGGAGGAACCTAATGTATCCAATAGCTTCCATCAGCACTGAAGCTGTGTCAGTCTGCAATAACATAACATCTATATTATTTAGCAGACCAACCTATCTTCATATTACTATTTTCCATATGTCCAAAATCAAATTTCATCATTTTAATTAATTATTAGCATATTATTTGTAGTACAAGTCTTTATATATAAATTAAGAAATGGGATACTCAATCAAATAGGAAGTCTATATATACAATGAATCTTCACATTAATATATAGGTTTCCATCATTGTATATTTTTTTTAAGCAATCTCATTTATCATGATGGCTGGAGAATTAAATAGTTTTCACTAATGGAAAACCCTAAATGTGGGGCCCCTAAACTATTGAATTCATTAGAGCTGAGTAAATTAATTACCTTGCCGAATGGGGACACAATTTGGTGAAGGGCTGTAATCCTGTCCCCCAATTTTTCTTTTCTCACCTGTTTTAAAAGTTTAGCATATATACATATATATATCCCAATTCATTAATTAGCAAAATATTCGAGATATTAATTAAGAAACAAATTTAATTATTTATCACCATCACATCTTAAAAAATATATATTTCTCTTTATGTGTGGGACTATTATGCTTAACACAAGCAAGGGAATATGCATGTATTGGAGAAACGACAAACCAAAAAAAGACAACTTTATTATTCCATAAAATGAAAAAGTTGATGAGAAACCAAAAGCTACCAACAAAAATTTAAAGGGCTGAGTCAATTCACTTATATATATATATATATATATATATATATAATTTTTTTTTTGAGTTACCTTGATTCCAGATTGAGATTGAGTTGAAGTTGTTGGATTATTCATCTTTGATTTCTTGGCACCACAACCACTATTCTTGCTCTTCACTAAATTCTGAATAATAAAAAACTTCCAATTTAATTTAACAAAAATAATTAGATCTATATATAACTAGATTAAAAAAAATCAAATATAAAAAACCTAGAGCTATAATTAATCTACATCGGTGATTAATTTAAAAAAAATAGAGTGATCCCTACGAGATATTGTATCATTTCTTACAATGAAAGCTAGGTTTAATTCAAATGAAATAATTATACGGAGTACTTAATTAACATTATGAAAAAATTATTAATTGACATATATATGTACCTTTGATGATTTGTTAGTAGTTAGACAAGAGTTGGGAGAAGACAAGGAGTTGGTTGATTTGGCCGCCGTGAACTCAAAATTTCCGTCACCGTAACTGTGGGCGGCGCCGCTACCGGATATTATTGAGCTATTATTCTCCATGTAATTCTTTGGCTGCATATGACTAACTCCAGCCATATCCTCTTCTCCACCATACCCTCTACACATATATTTAATCGAATCAATTAATCAATTGATTCTATGCAATGACCTAATTGTTGGAAAGAGGCCATTTCTTGAATAATTATATATATTGCTAAATGTGATCTTTATAAAAGAAAAGGAAGAAAAACGAGAGACACCTAAAAACCCAAGAATTCACAAATCAAACTTACTAAAATGTTATAACTTGATGTATCGCAGTATAATTTAGATGTAGTAAATATATAAATCAAGAAAGAAGCTAAATCAATTTGAAAATTTGATTCTGCATGACAGTAAAGAAACGTATAACCCCAGTTCTGATCCATGCATATAGAGAAAGAGAGAGAGAGAGAGAGAGAGAGAGAGGTACAAGACTAGTTGACTCCATGACTGTGGAAGGTCGTGAGAAGAAGGCCACGAGAGAGGAGAAGCAAGCGGCGGTGGCGGCGCAGCTAAGAATGAGTGGTGTTGTAAGCTGCCGTTAGTGGTAAACCAGTTGTTGCCAGCGGCGGCGCCGACCCCCACCATTTGTTGCACCGACGAGCTTTGCAGAACTCCTTCATTCATAGCTTTCCTCAAAGAAAATATAATGAATAATAATTGTAATAGTAGTAGTAATAGTAATGTATCTGTCGTTTATTTACTTTCTCTTTCGATCGACCTTTTATTTTGTCTTTCACTTTCTTTCCCTTTACTTTTCTTTCTTTTTCTTCTTCTTCTTTGAAGCTCTAATTAAGATGGCAGTGAAGATTACTTTTTGAGATTCTTCTCTCTACTTGATTAAGTAGACGAAATGAAGAGAGAGATAGAGAGAGTGAGAGAGGATTCTCCAAAATATTGATCTCCTGCTGCAAAACTTAATTTAGACTTATACTTTATAAACTAGTGTATCACACTACAAAAATGTTTATTTATATCTCTCCAAAATGCTCGCCCGGCCACTAGCAGTCACGCAAACAACGTAACATGTCTCGTAGATAAATATTAAAATTTTAAATGAAAAATTTATTAATTTTCACTCATTTTTAATATTGATGATGATATAATTTATTAATATTCAATGTAAAATAATAAAATAATAAAAAATTAAAATTATAATGACTTGTATACTTATGTGACATTATCATATTAGTCGTGACCACGTTAAGTGGCGTATAGACTCAGCAAGCAGGTGAGCGATGCTCATATATATATATATATACACACACTACTTTATACCTCATACCCTTATGTGATGTTTATTTTGCATGATAGGATTAATTAATAAAAATAATGAAAGTTAATTTAATATTTACTTTGAAGTATAAATGATGGATTACTTAATTTTGAACTAATTTAATAATCTTATCCTTTAAATGTTCAATCATGTATTTTATCAATCTAACTAATTACTCAAAGTAAACGTCACCTAAGAGATGGCGCTTGATTTACTTAATTAAATGATAGGATTATTACTTTTTAAATTTACATTAAAAATCTCTTCATAAGCACTTCACCACTTCTTATGCCCTCTTTTGCATTCAAATGTGTGATTAAATAATAACATCAATATTGATGTTATTATTTAATCACACTTAATTTTCAGTAGAAATGAGAGTGAGAAGTGATGACGTGCTTAAGGATAGATTAAATTAAAATGATGAATTTTGAATGGGAGAGAGGAAAGTTAAAGAGTAAAAACATATCTATCTAATTTATTTAATCAAGGAAATCAAACACCCCTTACGGAATTATTCGGTTTGGATTATTAGATACAAATAATTTAATTGTATACGTATGTTAACTTAATAATAGGAGGTTAATGTTCAAGATTATAACTCTCAAGCTCAGAGTCTTCTGGAACACACAATTCAATAGTCAATCATGTAATTTAATTTTCAGTATGATAAATCGATTTTAAAATAAATCAAATCACTCGATCTATTACTCAATTTTAATGTTACGAAAAATTAGTCATGTCATTCTTAATCCAAAGAAAACTCAGGACAATACAAGATTTAGATCAATTTACTTTCACGAAACTTTGAGGCCTTAGCATATTTAATAAGAAAATTTTAGCATGTGTGTTGGCATTGGTGATGAGAGGTTAATGTCAAAGACAATAAGTATCGGTTCGCGTCATACGTGACCAAAAAGAAAATTGAGATGAAAAAAATATTATTATCCGTTCTACCTTAAATATCTCACTTTATTATTATAATAAACTCAACTGAACATAAAATGGGATATTTAAGGTGGAACAAAGAGAGTAATAAATTGTAAATAAGATGTAAAATGTTTTGATGAGAAACTACTTTATCTTTGTATAAGCTAGCTTTTTCGCTCATATCCTTTATTACAGGTATCCTTTTATGGTTCTTTCTTTCTTAAATGTCCTATTCTTTCTTACTTTAGCCTTTTCAGCACCAAAACAAAGTTAAGGGAAATTTGTGAGACCTAATTTAATAAATAATTATCCTAAAATATACATACATGACTTTATTGCACATATTATATATATATATATATCGATGAAGGTCACATTTTGCAGTCACTCGTGGAGTATTGATGTGTTTACACATTAACGTTCTAGTGTCTTAGACTACCACGCAACTACATCTATCACTACTTTTATGTAGATGTTAATTATAATTAAACTTGTACATTTGATCCATGAAAAATTTACGCATTTTTATTTTTAATATTCATATTGTTGGACTCATCACTAACTTTCTAATTATTCACATTATATATTTAATTATAAATAATGCGGCACTATCATTACATTCATGACATATTTAATTAATGTACTAATCAACCATTATTTTTTTTTCACTCGCATACACATATTTAATTAATAAATAGTGTTAGACTCTTTTATACTCACAATATATTTAAATCATTCGTTACATCCTATGTCGAACTCAAATGTGCAAATTTTTCATAGACGGATGTAGCATAAATTATTGATTTCGAAAATTTATAGTGCGAAAATTGTGCTACAAATTAATATGAAATTTGTTAAGTATGCATTTTATAATTATATTTCATTTTTCAAATATTGTCTTTGTATATTTTTCATATGCACATATTTAGTATATTAATATTTTATTGTTTATTTTTATTTTTTAAAATTAATAACATTGCACTAGAATGATACAAGTAATAATATTTAAGCTGATTCTCTTATTCAAATATCTTTTATTTTATGTGAATATTTTTTTTTCTCTTTTAATTTATAGATTATAATTATAAGCAATATTCCAAAAGGACTAAACCAATAAAAGAATAATAATTCATTATTGATTAATTTTGTACTTTACATACATACGATATATTTTAAAAAAAAAGTAATAAACAAATAAGAAATAAAAATTAACTATATATATAAAGTTAGATTTGCGTCGTTTTTTGGTTAGAAGAGTTTTTTATCAAAAAAAATGACAATATAATTTAAACTATTTTATTTTTTATTTTTATATAAATTTAAATATATTAATGTATAGATCGATTCTAGAATCAAAATATAATATAATAGAAAATAATAAAATTTCACTAAATAAGAAATGATCAATTATAAATTTTTGATATATATTATTCTCAATATTTTATATGTAACATAAAATATGCATGTCTCTAGATGTGATAAAGTGGGTGTTTTAAATTGAGACGCTGAGAATATAAGCTAATTTATTACTCTTTTATAGTTTAATGTGATATTTCAAAACACTACTTAATTAGTGGAACCATTTATGATTATTTGCTTTATGTAGATATTACTTAAAAAGAAGGTATTGGAGTAAACACAAAATTAACATAAATGTAATGAATCATATCTTATGCACGTCTCACAATTTGAATTCTTTCCGCTTTATTGCACAGTTATATTTTCCGCTTTCGTTATAAATGGTCATATTTTTTTATTGGATCGTTTTATTAAAAATTATTATTTTATTAAAATGTTAAAAATTAAATTAAAAACATAACACTTTAATTTTTTAAAATTCGTGTCGAATCTCTTCTGACCGTTTTAGAGGAATGGAGGAAGTATACGATAACATGATTATTTTTTTAATTGTTAATAAGTCTAGATACCGAGCACAAAAATGACTACGTTTAAATATACATTTCAAATTAATTGAGAGCTAGTTTGTACGCATATACATATACTAAAAATAAATCAGAATTATTATATATAATCTTTTTTATACTCTATCATATAGATTAACGTTGTATTAATTTTTTGTATAAATTAAAATGGACTGAAACAAATATGAATTTTAAAAATAAATTATAATAATATGTCAAAAGTATATATATTAGTAAAATGTAATATTATGTGTAAAATGTATAGATTTTGATCGATTTATAAATAAGACATTCTTATTGGATCTCTCCCTCACACACATGTATTATATATAACATATATTAATTAGTTAAATGAGTAGCTACTCGTATCTTATACCTTTGATTAAAAGGACTAGTTTCGAGTAATAATATTTTATTAACTTAGAAAGAAAAGGACATATGTGTACAAACATGTATTATTAGTTTTGGGAGCTGTATATTGATGCATGCATATTGCTTCCTAATCCTAGACCTAACAATAAGTACATTTTCAAATTCGAGCTTCAAATTATTAATAGACGTCCATTTCTACTTCATCTCTCGTCCTTACTTGTCTTAATTCTAATTTCACCACCAAATTAAATATATATATGCATGAATTAATGAGAACCTCTCCAAAAATAAATTATTTAGAACTGCACAATTTCGTCCATGAACGTAGTTTGAAATGCCATATATAATTATTTTTTAATATTAATTAAAACATATATAAAATGATGATGATGATGTTCTTGTCGAAAGGAATATTTGTTTGTTTGGCATTGGGATTAATTATATATTTATCACGAGCAGTTTAAACTTATTCCATTACCTACTATTTTGTCCAGAATCTATTAGTCCAAATTTGTTGGTTTAAGTTTGTTGTTTGTTTAATCAATTCATCAGATTTAGTCTTTTCTTTAAAGCCCCTTTAATTAACTGCATATACCTTAAAGATTTGGCACCATTGTTGTAGGAATTTCAGTCATTTCGGAACCTTTTACAAAATTTAACTTTAAAATATTAATAGGAAAAAATTGTCCTTTTCTAACCCTGCTTTTTAGTGTCTAACCAATTTTGATACCCTACATTTTGTGTTACAGATCGAAATAGTAAGACCTTCATCACATAACATTTACTTTCTATCAGAACTACAAATAATGATCTAATATGCTATATTAGTACGTAAAAATATCACTCAGAGCAAAGGGCATATCAAAAATACTAAGGGCCTAATAGGTAAAATTACTCATTTTCATAACATAAAGATAAAAAATTTTCACTTAAAAATAAAAGATGAAAAATATTCACTTTATATGATAACATGATAAATTTTCTCATGTGTTTATATTATTCAAATTATTTTGAAATTAAATAACATGAGCACATTATCATTCTCCTCGTATTATCATGTAATTTGGATAACTTTTATCTTTTATTTATTAAAGTTATTAAATTGATTATTTTAGCATTTACTCCCAATAGTAATTTGAGTATAATTAGATTCCCTAATTAACTTGCAAGAACTAAGAATTTAGAAAAAACACATGCCTGGTCAAACTTTGGGGCTTAATTGGGAATCCCAAAACCCTCTCATATGTATATATATATATATATATATATATATATATCCAAGCTAGCTAGAGAATGAAAGTCACAAGCATCGAGATTTTTGTATGGATATTGATCATGATTAGTTTTAATTTTGCCAGTTTCATGTCACTCCACAAAAATTCACTTACTATTTAATTATTCAATCTTATAAAAAAATATCGTATGACTTGAGGTAATGACAATATATTTGGTCTTCCAAGATGCCTATCTAGCTATCAGCTATCTATCCATATTCACGTGCCAAGAATATTTCATTACTCGATAATGCTTTATCATTAATTTATAGCACTTACTCCACCCTCCTTAATTAATTTAATACTATTATTTTGGCATATAAACCCAAGTCATATTTATTAGTCATGAAATTTTTATTACCTTCATTTTATCTATTTAACGGTACTTTTATTAAAATTACAAAAATAAAAATAAAAAGGACTTTCTCTCAAATTGTATGGTAAGGAAATTTATTTTACATAAGATTCAATATATACTTGGGAAATACTCACTGAGATACAAGAAAAATATGTTTATATATATTGTGCGAGAGCAGAATTATAAGTACAAGGAAAAAAAAAAGTGTTAACGCTATTAGTGTAAGAAAATGCTCGACAGTAATAATATTTTAGTGACAATAAGAAATGTGTTACTAAACTTAATTGACATATATATGTAACAAGTTAGTTATATAACTTATACTTCTATATACTATGCTGCATGTTCAAATGTATGAAAAGTTTGTTACACAGCAATTTATTGATTACTTATACTGTCAAATGCCATCAAATTTTGACATGCGCATTTAGTTACTTCTCACAAAATGTGTCATTTAATTTATATGCAGTGATACGTAAACTCTCACAATTCTTGAAAAATCATATCATTACTATAACATTTCATTGTATAGCACGTCGGCGTTATTTATTACTTACTTTTTTAATTGTTTTAGTTATAAAATGAACTTTAGTATAGGCATCACAAGATTATGAAAAGACTAGTCCATATTTGCGAGATCTTGTATAGAATTTTTAATGTATAAATTGAAATTAATTAATTATTCCAAACATTCTCTGACAAACTAATTGTTAGTAATTACTAACAGCAAGCAAACAAAAAAAGGCCTTGAAACTAGAGTAATTAATTGGATTAATTAAATCGAAAAAGAAATGTGTGGAGAATATTAAGGAATGGGGTGTCTGCTCCGTACTGCCAAAATCTTTGTCGAGGGCTTCTTGTCTTTTCACTAAACACATTTTTGAATTTTATTCTTCTATTGCTTAAATATCCTTCCTTATTATTACTCACTTCACGATCCTAAACATGATCACGTTTTCTTATTAAGTTGTCTCATTAAAAGTGGTTATTTCTTTAAAATGAAAAAAATTTTATCACAATATATCACTCTTACTTTTTTAAAACACAATACTTTACTTTCTTAAACTCTGTGTCGGATCCCTTATAACCGCATTTAGCATGACGGAGGGAGTATCTTTTATCAGAAAGAAATTTTATTACGAAAATACAATAAGTGTCGATCAATAGATTAAAATAAGTTCAATTCATGAGCTTAGACATCCTCTCCGATATTCAAGTTTTAGAATCACCCCAAAGGGTACAAATATTAAAAATCTTGCTCCAACTTCACATTCTAATCTTGATGTTCATGAGTATCTTCACCTCGTCCTAGGTGATCTTCCCGAATTTGCATTTGTTTCTTCATTCGAATGGTGCATGTCCAAATCAATTAAAGTAATATTTTTGGTCGCTTTTGATTCATGAAATGATTAAATGAAGAAAAATGCGTGTGAATATCATGAGGTGTAACCGAGATAACATCAGACCATTGTTAAACTTTATTTCTCAAACTTGCTATCTTGAGACTATTAAAAAAATATGGGCTGCATTCTTTGTTTGTTGTTCACAAGTCTTGATATTATTCTCTTCCCATATATATTCCCACATGCATGCTAGTCAAATTTGAACTTTCAATTCATAATAATCTTATTCATTCATATTGTTGTTATATATTATTGAGATTTTGCAATTACATTCACTACTTTCGTGTTATTTTTAATTCTAACTAAAAGTATTATGTTGAGTTTAGTAGATGCTTTGTTATAAGAAAACAAGTTCACGACACGAGGCATATATTAATAGCTCACTCATCATGTAGGGTTCAAATTTCTGTTCATAAATTATTATGTTATAATTGTCAAATGATTCAAAATGGGTTAAGCCCATTAGCCAATCGTATAATATTTGATTAAATTAAATTAATTCATATCGTAATTATAATAAGATGGATAACATGTAATATTGAAGATGGGCCTGAAGCAGACCTAAATGGCCCTCTTAGAATTGGGCCGCTCACTTCAATTTCATTTTTTATCTTTATTAGAAATTTACAACGAGTCGTGCTATGCACGACAATCGTTACAAAATAATAAAATAAAAATGATAATTATAATAAATTGATAGTAGATAATAAAATAAGAATGATAATTATAATAAATTGATAGTAGATGTTTAAATTTATAGAAGTTATGAATTTTTAAAAATGATAAATGGTGAATTCACAACTTCTAATATTAAAATGCAGATATTATTTTAATTTTACTCAATATTTTTTTAAATAAGAGGGCATAACTCATATAAAAAAAATAAAAAATAATCTAGCCGGAATATTCTCCGAATTTGAATTAAGAGGAGAAACAGACTTATTGAATCCAAGAGAAGAAACACCGATTATAGAGACTCATCTTATTTTTCCAAGGAGGTGTTGACCCTCCTTTGCAGTATCATTCACACGTGACTTTGGAAAACATATCCCCTCAATTCTTTCCCTCATCTTTCCCTCTCTTCATCTCTCTTTCTCTACATAATACAACTATTACTATTTTTCTCACTATATTTTAAACACAACATGAAAAATCTACAATGGCATGTAGTATCCACAAATCTAGAAATAATAACTTGAAATCTCATCTCACTAATTCCTCTCATAATTTCCTATCCGGCGAATGAGCGCCCATCATCGAAGAGGAATTGGGTGAATTCACAAAGAGACTCAGAGATCGGAAGTTGAGGCCGACGAAGATGGAGGCTCTGGACGTCAAGGTCGGAGTGGCGGGAAATGCTTCAAGTGTGCAGTGGCATCTTTTAGAATTATGAACATTGAACAATATCATAAATGAAGTAATTGCATATGACTCAAAAAGAGACACGATAAAAAAAATTAAAAGATTGTGAAAAATGAGTAAACAACATAGTACTAATCTGTTGGCCCAAGATCAACAACCAAAGGTAGAAGAACAATCAAATAATGTGAGAGAACCTCAAAAAGATGGATGAGAAAATTTTGCAGAACAATAAGGTTTGGAAGATGATTGTATTGCTGCTACTATCCGTCCAAAAACATTACACTCTCATAAATACTACATAGAGGAAGAATCTAGATAATCTAGTTAATATCTTAGGGAAACTAAAAAGGACTCATAAAACGAAAAGGTAATAAAGAGATTAAATGCATGACATTATGAAGTTTAATTTCAAAAAAGCAGCTTTAAATTCCAACACTCCCCCTTAAAGTGATTTTTTGGAAATTAATCCCAACTTAGAACGCAGGAACTCAAACGACTTCTTAGGGAGTGGCTTTGTAAAGATGTCGGCAACATTTTCTTCACTCCGCACTTCTAATGTTTTGATTGTACCATCAAGAACTTTTTCTCGAACAAAGTGGTGCTCAATCTCGATGTGCTTGGTTCTTGCATGACACACAGGATTGTTTGCAAGTTTGATGACACTTTGGTTATCACCAAAAATTGTAGTTGGTTTGAGTACTGAGGCATTGAGGTCTTCAATTTACCATTGTAACCAAACACATTCTTGAGTAGCGAGTGCAACGGCTTTGTATTCCGCCTCGATGGTTGAAAGTGAAACTGAACCTTGTTTCTTGCTGCACCAAGAAACACTTGCATTACCATAAAGAAACACGTAACCTGATGTCGATTTTCTATCATCCAAGTCTCCACCAAAATCTGCATCTGAGAACCCGCTTAGGAGAATATCAGCATTCTTCTTGTAAAACAAACCCAAATATGAAGTAGAGTTGACATACTTCAAGATCCTTTTTGCAGCTTCAAAATGAGGCTTACGTGGTGACTGCATAAATCGGCTAACATATCCAACAGAGAATGCAATATCGGGCCTTGTTATAGTCAAGTATAAGAGGCTTCCAACGAGCGCACGATAAGGTTGAAGATTAGGAAGAAGTGACCCTTCCCCACGCCTAAGTTTCAGATTTGTTTCAAGAGGAGTGGAGCAGATTTTTCTTTATTTTACTCCAAAGCGAACAACTAACTTCTTGGCATAGCTTTCTTAGGACACAAAAATTCCATTCTTGCAATTTTTCACTTCCAGACCGAGGAAATGATTTAGCTCTCCCAACTTCTTGATGTCGAACCTTATCGCAAGCTCGTCTTGGAGCTTTTCAACTTCCTTTTCATTATTCTCTGTTAGTATCATATCATCCAAATACAAAAGAACAACAACATGCAAGTTCCCTTGTTTCTTAACAAATAAACTTGAATCTGAATCTGATGCAATATAGCCGTAAAAAAGCAAGTATTCAGAAATCTTACCGTACCACGCTCGTGGATCTTGCTTAAGTCCGTAGAGAGCTTTCTTAAGTTTGCACACGTAATCTGGATGCAAGTTGGACACATAGCCGGGTGGTTGCTCCATATAGATGTCTTTATCGATTTCTCCATATAGGAAAGCATTTTTCAAGTCTAGTTGCCACAACTTCCAATCGTGATGTGCTGCCAAGGCTATTACCAATCGAACTGAAATCATTTTGGCCACGAGACTGAAAGTTTCTTCGTAGTCTTCACCATATTTTTGTGAGAAGCCTCGAGCAACCAACCTTGCTTTATACCTGTCTATGCTCCCGTCAGCTTTCCTCTTAATTTTGTATACCCATTTTCACGTAACAGGTTGTACGTCTTGCGGCTTTGGAACGAGACTCCATGTCTCATTTTTCTCAAGCGCATCCATTTCGGCATCCATTGCAAGCTCCCACTCTCTATTCCCTTTAGCTTCTTCAAACCTGGAGGGCTCTTCATCGTCAATAGGGCTTGCGAAGAAGCTAGGGAATGTAGTGATAAAATCTTCACCCCTATAGCGAGATGGTCGGGCAGTAGTTCTCCTAAGTCGTTGCGAGATATTCATCTCCGTCGAGCTATGTTGTTGCGAACACCCCCTATCACTTTGTTCTTCATCGATGATCAGCGGAGATGAATCAGTTAGAGCAGTGCTTGAAGGCAATTCCACGATCTCTTCCACTTGAGTGTTTTCTTTGTTCAGCCCATCATTTTTATAATACGATGAAACTTCATCAAAGATGACATCCCATGATACGAGACACAAGTGAGTGTTTGGATCCATGCATTTCCATCCTTTTTTCCTTTCATCATATCCAACAAAGATGCATTTCTTTGCCTTTGCATCAAGTTTGGTCCTTTTTGATTCGGGCACATGAACATAATAGATGCAACTAAATACTTTTAAGTTCTTCACATTAGGCTTTTCTCCAAACATCAATTCATGTTACTTGGAGAAAGAGGCATTCTATTAATTACATATGAAGCACATTTCATACCTTCCGCCCATAAGAATCTTGATAAGTTTTTGGAATGCAGCCAACTCTTACAAGTCTCTGTCAAGTGCCTAATCTTCCTTTCGGCTACGCCGTTTTGTTGTGGTGTCTCCGCACAAGAAAATTCTCATCTTATCCAATTTTGACGACAAAAGGACAAGAACTCCTCCGAAGTGAACTCTCCCCCATTGTTTGTTCGAATTCGTTTGATTCTTGAATCAAGCTCTCCTTCAACCAACTCCTTGAATTCTTTGAATATGCTAAAAACATGTGACTTGTGTTTAATAAAATAAACCCAAGTATATTTGCTGAAGTCATCAACAAAAATTAGCTTATAAGAATATCCTGATAGTGAAGGAGTTCTTGTTGGTCCCATTACATCACTGTGAAGAAGCTCCAATGGAGCTTTTGATCGAGAAGATGATTTCTCGAAGGGAAGTCTGTGAGCCTTCCCATATTGACATCCTTCGCAGATTTCACCATCACCAAAATTAGTTAAATTTGGTAACCCATTTACTAGATTCTTTGTTACCATGACCTTCAGTTTATCCATGTTTATATGGCCTAATCTAGCATGCCATAGACGTGTATTTTCGTTGCTACTCATCTTATTTATGTATGAGCTAGAGGCCGATAAAACAAATAAATCATTCACTCTCTTACCAGTATGGACAACATCCGCCTTAAGCATTTGAATGTTCTTCAAAAACTTCACACCATCTGGCCCAAAGAGTACGAAGTGTCCAGCATCCACCGTATTTGCAACTGAAAATAGATTCTTCTTCATTCCAGGCACATGATACACACTTTGGAGTGTAATTGAATCCTCGAATTCACCGTTTATAACTATTGTGCCCTCATTTTTCATGTGATGGACCGTATTGTCTGCTGTCACAATGGCGTCGCAACCATTGTATTTTTGGATGGTGGAAAATTTGGATTGATCTCCAGTAAGATGATGACCACAGTCTGAGTCGACAATCCAGTCGTCCTCGAATTTGATCTATGCCAAGACATCTACTTGTCTTGTTTCCGCCATAAAGCATTTTCCCCAATCTTCTTCTTCAATTTCTTCAACATCGACCATATTTCCTTCATTCAGTTTCGTCCGACATAACTTCTTGATATGCCGGATTCTTCGGCATCGATAACATTTGAAAACCTTTTTGTTTCCAAGTGATTCTTTTTTTCTTTCATTCGAGTTGTTGACGTTCTGTTTTCCTCTGGGATTTTTCTGCTGCGAGAAAAATTTCTTTTTTGCTAAAAGAGCATTGCTTTCTCCTTCCGTCAAGGAAACGTTTGCCATCTGTTTAGCTAACATCTCTTGTGAGGAAAGTAAATTTTGAAATTCTTCTAATGAGAGTTGTGTAGCCCATCCTTGTACCGACGTAACATAAGGAATGTATTCCGACTTTAATCCTCGAATGATGTATCTCCTAATTCGTGCTTCAGAAATCGCTTCTTCTGGATTAAGAAGAGATATTTCCGAAGACAAATTCTTGACTTTCAGGAAGTATTCACCAATAGAAAGATTTCCTTGCGTGGTGTTCGTGAGCTCATTCTCTAAAATCTGCAGGCGACCTTCGTCCTTCTTGTTGAATAGCCTGTTGATGGTTCTCCAGATTTCATTTGCCGATTTGCAGCTCATGATATGATCAAATAAGGAGTGAGATATGATCTTTTCAAAACGAACTCCGCCTTTGCATTTAGTTGCTTCCACTTCTTGAGTGCTTCGACATTTTCTGGTCCGCTGCTTAGAGCATCGATGTTGCCTCCATTGAAAACATCCCACAGGTCTTCACCAACAAGGTAGGACTCCATACAAGTCTTCCAAACTCTGTAGTTTGACTGATTCAGGAGCTCGATCCTCAGTCCGCTAACACGTCCACTCGAATCCATTTCTTGAGATATCGATTGAATCTTCCACAAGAGATCTTGTTACACGATTTGTCAGAACTCTTCTGGCTCTGATACCATGTGAAAAATGAGTAAACAACAGAGTACTAATCTGTTGGCCCAAGATCAACAACCAAAGGTAGAAGAACAATCAAATAATATGAGAGAACCTCAAAAAGATGGATGAGAAAATTTTGCAGAAAAGTAAGATTTGGAAGATGATTGTATTGCTGCTACTATCCGTCCAAAAACATTACACTCTCATAAATACTACATAGAGGAAGAATCTAGATAATCTAATTAATATCTTAGGGAAACTAAAAAGGACTCATAAAACGAGAAGGTAATAAATAGATTACAAGCATGACATTATGAAGTTTAATTTCAAAAAAGTAGCTTTAAATTCCAACAAAGATTGGGTCTTTTAATAAGAGAGAATATTTATATACATATTGTTTAGATAGATAAATAATATTCTCCGTTCACAAATAGTAAAAAAAAAAAATTCAATAAACAACTACCTCTGAAATAAAATACACGTGTACTCAATTAAAAGTTAAAATATAGCAAAAATGATCATCACAATCTTACCTTCTTCATGTACCAATTTTGCTGCAATGATTCTCTCAAGAAATCAAAATGACACCTTAAATCCATAAAGGGGAAGAAATCAAAGTTAAAATATTTAATAAGATATTAAGATATTTGGTTATATATACATATACATGACATTAATTTATTGATGATAGATTTGACAACTTTAATCATAAATAGTTTTGAAGAAGTCAACTTAAAATTGAGAGAACAAATAAACTAAAGAGCGATGAACAAATTGTGTGTTTCCTTCCACCATTTCATGATTTAATTTTTTGATCATTGTTTCACCCACAACAATAAATTCTTCAAAAATGCACACACCGATGCCGGTGCAGAATATTACCTATTTTCCTCAAGTCATCACAACTATCCTATCTCCCTTTCCATCCAAAAAAAATCCAACAAAAAATAAGGTTACCACAGACATGAAAATTAAAATTAATTACCGTGCGAAGAGATTGGAATTGTGGAAGGAGGTTGAGATAAGTATCGAAGAACGAATCTTCGATTACTAGAATTAGTCGCTGAAGATACAGTTTGTCTATCCATATTGAAATAATTCGTTGGAATGATTCAAATATCTACAATTTCCCGATAAATGAGGGACTTTTCCGGCTGGGTGTTGTGTTAGAGGTATTAATTATTATTTCAAAAATACAATGGCTGATATAGTCATGACTGTTGTATTTTGTTTTAATTAGATAGTTAGGTTATATTTTATTTAATTTTAAAAGCGATTTTTCGTTAAGAGATGCAACTCCGATAACTGTCCCTAAAAAAACTAATTGTAAAAACCTTGTTTTTATATAATATATATATTTTATCATGTTCAAAACTTTATAATTTATTATTTCCTCATAAACGTTACTCCTATATTCTATTTATCATCGAAGAAATATTATATTTGTTTAATTTTAAAATTAAGAAAATTTTATATCAACCTTACATCTCAAAAGTTTCAGTCTTTACTCTCGGGAATTGGTTCTCGGGAAGAATCAATACCGGACCAAGAACTGCTTACTGAGTACGTACTTGTTTTAGGGAAATTAATCTGTATCTGGTTCTTTACTCTTAAAAATAAATAGTATATCGGAATTCAGTACCGGTTAAAAAAATTATATATTTAAAAAAATATATTATTTTTATTTAAAAAATATATGTTATAAAATATTTACGAAATTAAATTATATTTATATTGAATTATTATTGTTTTAAAAAAAATCTGTATCTTAACTGGTTTTACCAGTTAACCGGTACCGAACTGGTTGGTACCTGGTTAACCGGTAAAATAACCAGTTCCTCAAATTTCAATTTTTCCAGTTCTAGTAAACTGATTAACCGGTACTGAACCGATTGACATCCCTGTAAGGTAGTGTTTTCTCACAATTTTTTGGCCTTATTACCTTTTCACTTGATTTTTTAATTTCTTTAGTTTATGATTGTTTAACTTCATCACTATATAATTAGTTATATTTATGTTTTGTTTTATTACTTGATATATGTATAAGATTTATAAAATAATAACTATTTGGCATCTATGAAGACGAATAGGTATAATAAATTCACTAAATGTATATTTCGTTCTTATTTCGAATCATGTTGATTATTGAATCTCAACGATCTTAAAATTGTTTCTCTTTTTTCTTGGTTATGATTTATTCTTTTTTGATATTTAGCGTTGGTCGACATAAATCATGTTACTATATATTTTATTCATCCATCGATTTCTTCTTAATTTTATTATTTTAATTCGCATTAATTTCTTATCCAATTCTTTTTATTAATATGTGGACACAAACAGTATTACTCGCTACTTAGGGGTGAGCACGGGTCGGTTTTCCGGTTTTATGCTCACCCCTATCGCTACTTATATTCCTTACTTTTATAAGAATATTGAAGTCAACGATGCATGAACTAAATCTCATTCAACAGCAGCCCACTATATATGTCAGAACTAATAATGCAGAGTACACTAATATTGACTATACAAAACCACACAAAAATACAATAATTGAATCATCTCCATATCCAAAACTTGTTATAAAGGGAAGATTACAATCCTCTCTATATGCCCTATACACACACATATAATCATATAATAAAATAAATAAATAAACAGTGATGCTACTACTCATCCTCTTGTATCTGCAACTCATTGCAGCTGAGAAGTGCCACCCCTCAGACAAAGCAGCCCTCACAGCATTCAAACACAGCTTCTCAAACCCTAACCCTTTCCCCTCTTGGGATCCCCTCTTTGACTGCTGCGACTGGTACGGCGTTACCTGCGACGATTCCTCCAACTACGTCACCGGACTCGACATCGCACCTTATGAAACCCTACAAGGCACCATCCCCTCCTCTCTCGCCGATCTCACACACCTCCAAAACCTTCGCCTCCACAAAATCCCCAGCCTCATAGGCCAAATCCCACCTTCACTCGCTAAAATATCTAACCTCAGGTACCTTGAGATCAGTTGGACTAACATCTCAGGACCCATACCACATTTTCTTGATCAACTCAAGAACCTAGCATATCTCGACCTATCCTTCAACAAACTCTCCGGTCCGATCCCTCCTTCTCTCCCAACGCTCCCATTCCTCAGGGCAATCGATTTCAGTCGGAACCACCTCACGGGCCCCATCCCGGAGACATTCGGACACTTCCCAGAAACTGCAACATTCCCAGTAATCGACTTCTCTCATAACAACCTCGCGGGCTCACTTCCACATTCTCTCTCCAATGTGAACTTCTCCTCGGTTGATGTTTCGAGGAACGGTCTGTGGGGGGATGCGTCGGTGTTCTTCGGCGAGGGGAAGGTCACGAGCAGTATTGACATCTCGAGAAACGGGTTTGAGTTCGATTTGTCGGAGGTGAGGTTCATGGGAGGTTTAGATGTGCTTGATATGTCTCATAACAAGATTTATGGGAGGATTCCGCAGCAGATAACAGATGCTGTGTTCTTGCAGGTTTTGAACGTTAGTTATAATAGGTTGTGTGGGGAGATTCCGAATGGGTGGAAGTTGAGGTATAGATCTGAGAGTTGGGATTCTTCCTCGTTTGTTCATAATCGATGCCTTTGTGGGGCTCCTTTGGATCCATGCAACTGATTCTTGTAATATATGCAATTTCAAAATGAATATTTAATATAGTTTATGAATGAATGTACATCGGAGTTAACTTCTCTATAATAGTAGTAATTTTATTACAGTCAAATATTTGTATAGATTGGATATGATATAATAAGATATGAGGATATGATATAATAAGATATGATAAAATTAATTAATGGAGTTAAGATAAGTTTAAATAAATTATCTTGTACTTGTGTTTGATAGACAAGGCAAGCACATGATAAAAAAAAGTTATATAAGTGTTTGGAAGATTTGTTGTTCATTGTATAAATTTATCAAGTAAATTAAAATTAACCTTAATAAATTTATTTTTTTAAATCAACCTAAGTTCATTAATATCTTTTTCTATACTTTTTCTCGATTTTTATGTTTTATATTCTCGATTATAGATTTTTATGCTCTATTTGTCTCGACCATCTTTTTTGTTTTTCATTTTTCTTTCAACTTTAGTAACATATTCTTTTGTCTTTGATTTGATAAATTAAGATGAAAAATGATGTTGCTATCACAAGCTAGAAAAACCACCAGGCTTGTTGGCGATACAAAGAGACAGAGTAAAGATAAATTTATTTTGAAGGTACAATTGTCAAATGATGTGGACAAGTGAGCTTAACTAAGGGTGAACAAAAAAAGGAAAAAATCGAACTGAATCGATAAATTCAATTCAATTTTTTCCTTTTTGGTTCAGTTTTGTTTTTTATTTTTCAATTATTTGATCTTTTGGTTTGGTTTTGGTTTCAGTATCGAAAAAAATGAAATACCGAAAATCAAACCGAAATATATTATTTAATAATAATTTATTTAATTTTACTTATCAAATATATAAATAATTATTTATTTGATTTTGTAGATGCCCTGAAAATTAGAGAGAAGAAAAATTTAAATTACTAAAAAGAAATTGGTGAGAGATTTGAAAATTAGGGTAATTTTTTGTAGTTGAAATTGTAATCCACTCTATTAAATCATAATCAACTCATATCCAACCATTTTGCGTAGATTCGTAAGAGTGTTATATCATGTATTTTAGGACGCACCTTAGATTTAGTCACGGGCCGATAGATAAAACTTATTTGCTACAAAACACAAGCAAATGACTCACAAATTTATCCTATCACGCCGAATCCTATCTGCCAAACGAGGCCTCAATTTATAACTATCGCGTAAAATAAAAACTAGTACTTAATATTAAGAACAATTAAGAAAGAGAAATATTAAAATAGATATTTTTCTTAAGAAAAGTTAAAAAATAGTCATTTGAATAAAAAAGATAAATATCAGGTCTTTTAAAAATATTTAGACTAATTTACCCCACTATCCAAAAAAAAAAGAGTTATTTTGATCCATTAACCCATTAAGAAAATATAAATAGATGGTGACTATTATTTTACTATAATATTTTAGATAATTAATATTTATAATTTTTTTTTATATCAAAATGACTATATTCACCTATTTTCCTTTTAGTGTGACTTATCTTCCTCGCCTTGCAAAACATGATTTATATAAAATCGAAATAGTTACGAAATTTGTTTTTGTTTTTAATATTTTACTGATTAATGATGGGAGACGAGCCCATTTTTCGCGCTCTTTTATGTCTTGTCTTAAGTCTAGATCGAGTCATTTTCCTTTATTTTGTATCTTGTTTTGTGTCTGGGAGGACACGAGTCTGTTGTGGTAGGATGATGGAGGTCAAGTTTGCAGGTCATCTCACGAAAGAGGTATGTTTATACAGAAAGCATCTTGGATAGTCTGAAGCTCAAGAAAAGGTACCGCTCGAGATCACACTGCAACCGATGGGGGGTAAGAGGAACACCATGGTCGAGACGAGGATGAAGATTGACGCAGATGGGAGCGCAGAAGATGACGTCGGACAAGGAGCTGAGATTCGTGACAGATTTCTTTCCTTACGCGAAAAAGAAAAAAGATCTTCCTTAATTTCCTTCCACCGAATATTTGGAGGATTGAGAGTATCTCCTTTACGCGAAAAATCTCATCGGGGAAGGAAAGTCTAGTCGTGAACCCTAGCCACTCTACCACAAAGCCCAAGCCCACAAAAAAGCAGAGACACACACAATTGAGGGGAGGGACGATGCCCAACTGCTCTTTCTCTTAGTTTAAGCTTTATTCTAATGAGTGGTTGGGAGGAAGAAACAAGTCCTACGGGAAAACATCATATTTAATTTATGTTTATGATTTTGGCCTTGGTCAGAGTTGGTCCTGGAAAGAGGATCGTTTGGTAACACTTTAATTCTGTATTTCAATATAAGTATGTTTATGTTTATTTCGTTTGTGTTCTTTACTTTCAGTATGAATAGCTAGGTTTATTAACTTGATTTGGGAAAGATGAATTGACTCAAAGCTTATAATGTCTTAAGAGGTTTAAACGTACTTATAGTTGTGTTGGCATGTTCTTAAAGCGCTGGATTTGAATCTTATACAACTTGATCAAGTCATCGATGTTGTCTAGCCAGTAGCATTCTTGAGCAAGATCAGATTACCACTGTGAACTGAAAACTTCAAGTGTTAGTGACTCCCTGCTTGTTAGTAAGAGGGATCAGCGTGGTGATGTAGGTGGGAACGCCATGGGTCGGTGTTGGTCCCGAAAGAGCTAGATTGGTGTATGGGGGGGGGGGGGGGGAATACACCAATTCACAACTTTTAGGTTTTCTTGTTCACAACTACAATATAAGGCTTTAGCACTCTTAATAACTTAAGATAGCTAAGATTAGTAAAACAAATCTTCTTGTTAGGAAGATTAAGTCTTACTAAAATAATACCTTATGCGTGAATAACAATAATCAAGAGTGATGAACACAGATTTAAACTTGATTAAAGTTGTGCGCGGAATATGGTGGTTAATGCTCTTTTTAAGGTAAAAAAACGTTTTCTTCCTTGAGGTGATTAACAACCCAGATTTAAATGCAAGAGTATGAAGAAGATGATAATGAAGTAAAACAGAAATAAAGAACACAAGCAGTTAACGTGGTTCGGGATAAACTGTCCCTACGTCCACGGCTCGATCAAATCTAGATCGAATAACTTCACTAGCTTTCTCCTTTATTTTTACTCTTTGAGTACGAGCCACAAGAATTATCAAAACTAGATAACTTCTTGTGATTACAAATCTTCTTCCTAAGATTGAAAACTACAATCTAGGAATACTACTGGATCAAAACTAGATCCTAACTTTGGGTTTTGGTAAAGACAAATTTCCAAAAAGTAAATCTTCAAAATAATACACAGCTGAGAATTCTTGAAGGTTGGATGTGTTTAGAGCGTTGAGAGCTTGAAGATTTTTGAGCAGAGTAATTGCAGGATAATAGCTTAAATTCTCGTGCTTCTTTCTGGAGGTGAAGGTGGTATATATAGTCTCTTTGAAGAAACTATCCGTTGGAGACGATGGTACTCCTTTTCAACGCATTAATGGCTGCATTAAATGCATGGCAGTGTGGTTGAGACACGCGCTGCTAAATGAGAGTGGTTACCACCTTTCATGAGATTTCCCAATGTATTGCCATACTGGGAATGATCCTTCGTACAGTAGTTTTGATTTTCTTGTACTTCATTCCTTAAAATATGCTGTTGATGTGACAATACACGGAGTGGTTGACTTGTGACAAATTTAGGTCTGTCGGCAGTCCACCGTAGTTACTGTGAGGAGCAGCTTGAATTTGATGAATTGACAGTTCGCTGTTCATCGAGTTCTAACTCCATCTCTTTGGTTCTCCACTTTTGAGTTGTAATGACCAGATTGTTTTTGAACCAAACAATCTGCCGTTTGTGATATCAGCGGGCTGATGTAATAGCTTGGAACGAGCTGCTTCCGCCTTAAGTAATGACTTGAAATAATGTTGTTGGCGTTCGAGCAGCGGGCTGATTTTGAGAACTAGCTGCTTAACCACTTGTAATAAGTTACAAGTAAATTTTATTTTCTAAGCTAATTCTAGTCTATAGAACCAGATCGTTATAAGTGTGTTTGAAACTTCAAACCACTTTTACATTTGTGATCTGTTGATAGATGAATAATAAAACGAAACCAAGAACAAGTATAAATTGCCAGTGAGCTGCTTATATAGGAAGCAGATCGTTATTAATATACCAAAAACGATCTGCTCACCTACATTTCTTTACATTACTTCGTCTATGTTCTATGTGGAAAAGAAGACTGGAAGAGATCAAAATCAGGAGACTGGTTTGACAAGGCCTGGAGATACTCGATGGAGCTCACATTTCTTTACATTACTTCGTCTATGTTCTATGTGGCCTTCGGTTTTCGAAGTGTGGAAAATGTGCGTGATGATGCCACTTCTTATGAAAACAAAAGTACCGTTGAAGGTTTGATTGTGAAAATTGATAGTTATGAGTTTGTGTTTATGTTACATTTGATGAAATACTTGGTAAGAATCACAAATGAGTCATCTCTTTCATTGCAACAAAAAGATCAAAATTGATCAAGCCATGTCCTTGATCGATATTGTGAAATCTCAATTACAAAGCTTTAGAGAATATGGATGGTATATAATCTTTGAAGAATTTGGTCCATTATGTGGTATGTAGGATATTTCATTGATTGATATGGAAGCTACAACATCACGACCTGGTTATCTGAGAAATAGACCATAACTCAACACAAATTTTCATTATTATCGCATGAAGACATTTTACCAGGTACTATACCAAGTTCTCTATATTCTTATATTTATAAAAGAATGTCATTTTTAATTAGTTTTATTATGTTTATGATTTCAATGTCAGGTTATTGACTTAACTATAAAAGAGTTGAACAATCGTTTTTCTGAAGTTAATATTGATTTGTTTAGATGCATAACATGTCTTGATATGAGAAATCTCTTCTCTCAATTCAATGTTCACCAACCGATTCTTTTGACTGAATTGTATCCCGATGACTTCTCACTAGATGATTGTTTTTATCTTCCTCATCAACTTAACAATTTTGTTGCTAATGTAAGGCTTGATCCCCACTTCTCTACAATTAGTAATTTGAGAAGTCTTGCTTAGGAAATAGTTAAAACTGGTAAGCATTTAGTGTTTACAACAATTTATCACATGATTGAATTGACATTGTTGTTGCTCGTTGCAATTGCTTTTGTCAGAAGAACATTTTCAGCAATGAAGACAATCAAGAATTATTTCCGAAATTGAATGAGTTATGAGTGGTTGAATGATTGATTTTTTTGTGTATATTGGAAGGATATTTTTTCAACAATTGACAATGAGTCAATTTTGGCAGTATTTTCAAACGATAACTGCACGTAAATATCAGTTGCCGCCACTTTATTAGAGAAAAATAATTATAATTTCTCTATGTTTTGATATTTTGGTGATAAATAATTTATTAGACTAATTCTAATGTACAAAATATTTATATGTTTGTTTTTTGGTTAATATAGTAACTTTTGTACCGTTTCCTCACATCTTTTGTAATGTTATATGAGTTAATATTTATAGCAGAGTACTTCCTATTAAAATTTTGGGGCTGTCCCTGCTTATGTTGTTATTACCCATGATGCATCTTTGCATCAGCATGAGAACCTGTTAAGAGCATCCCCAATGGGGGTTGCTCAAATAGTGGTTGCGATGATATTTTCGTAAATAAATGGAACTTTTTTGGGTGGGGTTTGGGAGATTGTGTTGGTAGGTAGCAGTGGAAGTTTCTCGCTTTGGTTTCCAGAGTCTCTACTTTAATAATTATAGAATGATTGAATTTGAGAAAAATAATATTAATTAAATTTGTAATATAAAATAAATAAATAAATACGAAAAAAAAATAAATAAAAAAAAGGAAAATTAAAATAAGAATTACAATAATTAAAACACAACATTCAATTTGAAATAGAAAGTACAATACATAAAATACAACATTAGAAATAAAAATTACAATAATTAAAATACAACATTAGAAATTAAAATTACAATAATAAAAAAACAACATTAGAAATAAAAATTACAATAATTAAAAAACAACTAAACTAAAAATCAAACATACTCCTAATTTGAGCACACATAGTGTTGTGCATCTCGAGTTGCTCGGGCGTCATCCTCGACGTATCCTTCAACAAGATCTTGTAATAAGCAAGTCTTGTTTTGTCGTACGTGAATGTTGTAATTGTGTTGGAAGTTTGTTTCAAAGTTTCCAACGCTTCGTTACTTGGTTGCTCGGAGGCGGAGGCTTTACCCTTCCCTTTTCTTTTCGCCGCCTTCATCCCCATCGGGCGTTCCTCGAGTTCGGGTTGGGCGTAGCCTCATTGGGTTGAGTCTCTCGTGAACCCTTCCCCCATATTATTTTTCCCCCTTTTGTTGGCAGGGATGATTGGAACAACGCGTTGGAATTTTTGCGTGTTTCGCAAAATCTCCCAACAATGTCGGTATTTGAACTCTGGTCTTTGGGTTTGTTTATACTCCGCCAACGCCTTTTGGTAGATGTCGTGGTCGGAGTTGCCGCTTTCTCATTGATCGCTGCACCGGTTGTAGATTGCGCAAAACTCACGGGTCGTACTTTGAATACGTTGACAATGACACTTCAATTGGCGGAGGGTGCGACGCCTTAGCTGGTTGCGTTGCCAGTTGAAGGAGTAGGTGATGCATTTCCAATAGGAGTCGGCCTTTTGGTTGTTGCCGACGATGGGATCTTGGCTTGTGTCGAGCCAAGTGCGGTAAAGTATGATGCCATCCTCCTCGGTGTAGGCAACATCCACTTTGGTTCGAGCGCCCACTTTGGAGAGAGAGATAGCAAGACTCTCGTCCGTAGAATAGTCGAAGGAATCATTCAAGTTGATTCCGTCGAGTCCTCCGGCTTCGGCTCCCCCGGAGGAAGCGGTTGAAAATGTAAGAGACGGTTGGGAAGAGAATTGGGATGAGTACGGAAGAAATGGAAATTGTTGGCCGGAATAAGTTTGGCCGGGATAAGGTGTAGAGAAGAGAAGAGGGTTGAACTGAGAGGGTGAAAATTGAGAGGGAGAGAAAGGAGAATTTTGGCTTTGATAATTCGGGTTGCCGGACGACGAATTGTCCGAACTTTGATTATCGGAGCTTCCGCCTTGACTTCGGTATAGAAATCTATTGAATCGCTCATGCATTTTTTTTTTTGGCTAACTTGTAATAAAAATGGTTGAAGAAAGATGGTTGAAGGATTGAAGAATGGATGAAGATGTGTGAAAATGTGAGATTGAAATAGGGTATTTATAGATGAATTAAAGAATAAAAAAAAAGGAAAAAAAAAATCTGGAGTGCGGGAAACCGGGTGCCGCAACAGTGAAACCAGGGTGGGTTTCCCGCGCCCAACGCCTGTCTCACGGGACAGCAACTGGCGCGGGCACCTCCCCCAGCGCCAGTTTCCTTGCCCCAAGCGCCCGCCCCCTGCCCTCCTCCCTACCCGAGGCGCCTGCACCCGCTCCGCTGCGGGTGCTCTAACAGTGAGGTACGGCTGCTAAAATTTATTTATATTCATAAGTATAAGAAAAAGTGAGGTACATATTATATAAATGGCGATACAGCTTTTTGCTCTATTAATACGACTGCTAAAATTTATTTATAATAGTTAATTTTTCTGAGTGTTATGCAGGTATCATTTTCAAATGCATATTATATAACGATAAAAACTTGAATGCGTTTAATGTAATCTGATTACGATAACTTGAGGATAATTTACTTTCTTAATCTAAGTAAATTTTAATAATTTAAATCTGAATTTAGTTTCCCATTAACTTAAGAAATAATTAAAATATAGGAGGTGGACATATTTGATGGGACCCGCACACTAGGATATGCCCGCACCCAATTGCGCCTGATTGATTTAATTTAAAGTCTCAATACACTTACCTATCTGCGACAAAACATTTACAAAAAAAATAACAATAATGATTTTGGAAGCATACAATCAAACTGCAGGATTAATTTAGCAAGACTAGTATCCACAAAACCCCAAATACTAATGACCAAACATCTTTCTTATATCTTATGATAAATTAATATATATAATTAATTAATTATAAAGCAACGTGAAGTATTTATGCAAATGTCACTGTTAATCATTATACTTTTCACTGCCTACCCACTATTGATTTAAATCACAACATTAATCATTTTTTTTAATTGTTGATTGATATGATCCTAAAGCTTTGTTAATGGCGTGTCTGTGCATGATGTATTCCAATTAATGATCTTTTCCTCATTATTATATGCAAGCTATTTACCAATAACTGGGGTGGTCGATTAATAATTAAATAAGGTTTTGTTTACTTTGAATTGATAAAATATATGATTAATTATTTGTAGGACATGATTAAAAAATTAATTTAAAATTAAATAATTTATTATTTATCCATCAAAGTATACATTAAATTATTGTGAACTAATTTTATCGATCTTTCCTATCATGCGCAGTAGTAATATCTATCATTACTATTTATGTCTCTTCACTGATTAATATTTTCTTGATTAAAGTTTGAAGCACCATTTGCTTAGTTTTCCACGGAACCCCTAAACTTTAATTGGCATGGCGTTGTATACTAATTTTATTTAATTGAGTGGAGAATAGCTGGGAATATATATAGAACAAATTACTTAATTATGGTGAGTAGGAGGAATGAAAAAAGAAAAGAAAATATTAATTAGGTAGCTGCCCAAGAATATATGATAACCCAACAAATCCAAGCAAGAATGAGCTAATTCGCTACTCGATCAATATATACACTGTAGCCCTTTTCATATTGGCCTCTTCAGCCTTAGATAAAACTACCCTTTCAGCCTTAGATCAATATATATATAGAATTACTTGTTGTTTCCCAATTATTAGCAATCTTCACCTTCCTCTTCCTTCATTCTTGTTGTGTAATCAAGAAATTAAAGATGGAGAGTTCAGAGGCAGCTAAGAAGTCTGAAAGGAGTAAAGGGGGTCTCATCACCATGCCTTTCATCATAGGTATGTGTATATATTAACCGATCCCGTCTAACCGCCTAGGCACTAGTTCTCCTACCGCCAGACTAGAGTCTAGTGACTTTTCGATCTTCGTCACTACAAAAAAAAGTAACTGCTCGTTTAGCGACGACAGAATATTAAATCGTCGCGAAATGGGCAGTTTCGTCTTCATAATTTGTTCATGTTTTTGTTAATTAATGAATGGTGGTGTGCAGCAAATGAGGCGTTTGAGAAGATAGCATCGTATGGGCTGATGCCAAATATGATACTATATTTGGTGGGATCATACCATTTCAGTGTGGCTGATGGAACCAACACTCTCTTCATATGGTCTGCTATTTCTAATTTCATGCCTATTTTTGGTGCTTTTCTCTCCGATTCCTATTTCGGACGCTTCCTCGTCATCTCCGTCTCCACCCTTACTGTTCTTCTTGTGAGTTTTTATTCTTTCTTTCTCTCTTCATTGCTTTTACCTACACTTTTGTATTCTACATTCACGACACACCCTTCCTTGATTTATTATATTTGCATCAATATTCAATCATATATATATATATAGACTTGTAGTTGATGACTTGATGTAGAGTGGAGGCATGCAGGGGTCTAATTAAAAATACAAACAAGACCTTTTCAAATTTGCTGCCCAGCGAAATTAATTAGAATATTTATTCTTCTTGGATCATGGTTTATTATCAGCAAGCTACGACAGCAACTGTGTTCGTACAAAACCAAACACACCATTCCAAATAGTACTGTCGATCCACTTATGACATATTCCTAATAATTTATTTTGAATTTATATATTCGTCTAGATAGTGAATTTGAATATAGTTTATAGGATTGAAGTTCGTGTGTGTGTTGTTTATTTATATATGCCGCATGCAAAAGCTATATATTTAAATATAAGAAATTTGTTATGTTATAATAAATGTAAATTTCACCATAATTTGAAGAAAAAAAAAAGTAATTTAAAAGATTTTAAATATTAGAGCAGTAAAAACCTAATATATTATATTATCATCGTCCTTGGAGATTATAATAATAAGGATATATATTTCATAAATTACCAACTCTTTTTAGAATTCACCGGTTTATATAGATAATTGATAATTGATATATAGCTTGGTTTGGTGAAAATAATACACACATGTATAATTAACCATATACTTTAATAATTTGTAATAATTTCATTTGAAGTTAGTCTAATTCTTTAAATATTCAATCATATCTACTTATTATTACAAAGGGACTGGTGGTACTATGGTTAACGGCAATAATCCACGGGGCTAGACCTCCCCCGTGCGATCCACGAATAGAAACGTGCATGAAGCCGAGCGCGGGTCAATACGCATTCCTCTTCACAGCCTTCGCCCTCCTCTCAATCGGTGCGGGGGGTGTCAGGCCGTGCTCAATGGCCTTCGGGGCCGACCAGTACGACAACCCCAAAAACCCTAAAAACCAAAGAGTCCTCCTCACATTCTTCAACTGGTACTATGCCTCCGTCGGAGTATCCCTCATGGTGGCGCTAACGATCGTCGTGTACATCCAAAACGCATACGGGTGGGTCATAGGGTTCGGGGTCCCGGTGGGGCTCATGTTTTTTGCTAGTGTCATGTTTTTTCTCGGATCCAAGCTCTATATCAAGGTGAGGCCCGAAAAGAGTTTGTTGACGGGCCTTGTTCAAGTTCTGGTGGCGGCATGGACGAAGCGCCACCTTGGGTTTCCGTCGGACGATTCGAGTGAAGGAGGCAAGTATTACCGGAGTAAGGATTCCAAGCTTACGGTGCCATCGCTTAAATTCAGGTGAATATTGGCACTTCTTAATTTTTTTTCTTCCCCTTTAATTTACATGAAATCTATTTTCTTTTAGAAGTATATATTGAAAATATACGAATGCAAATTTTATAATCTATTCAACATTAACAAATACTATTTCTAGTAGAATAAGTCAATCCTCTACGACAAGGTTACTATGATAAAGTTTTAATATTGGAGTAACTTTATGTCTCAAACTATTATATATATAAATGAGGAAAGTACAATGAGATAGATACTTAATTCATTAGCATTGTTCATATTTATCTACGCGTCTAGTGCTAGTATTTATCTTGTTTTTTTTATAATTTCTTATATTCTAGTAATACATATCGATCAAAGTATGTTATTATTTTGTGATTTTCATGATTGAAAATCAAAGAGTGTGCTTAGATTTATATATATGTGTGTGTGTGTTGTAGATGATCATCTAAGAGACTTTGAGGTATTAAACGAACAAAATAAATTTCTTTTAAAATATTTACAATAATTCTAAGGTGCTCATAGAGTGTACGTGAAGCACATATATACGACTAAGTAACATTCTATCGTTTATCAACCTTTTTACCTATATGAGTATATATATAATTTGTTTTGATATATGAGAATAATATAGACATGTAACATATCATAATAATATTCATTATTATATATTTAAATTGTCATTGAAAATCATCATTTTAATAGAAAATACATTAATGGTAAAAAGTGAAAATATATAATAAGATTGGTGTGTTTACTGCGCGCATGCAGATTCTTGAACAAAGGCTGCATTATAAGCAACCCAGAGAAGGAGGTAAAGCTAGATGGGTCCCCTTCCGATCCATGGAAGCTATGCAGCGTCTTGCAGGTTGAGGTGCTCAAGTCTCTCATCGACTTGATGCCCATCTGGTCCACCTCAATCATGATCGCCGTTCTCATAAACCAACACTCCTTTCCGGTGCTCCAAGCCCTCACCTTGGACAGACGCCTCGCCGGAGACTTCAAGATCCCCCCTGGCTCCTTCGGCATCTTCAGCGTCCTCACCCTTACCGTCTGGGTCGTCCTCTACGACCGCCTCCTCGTCCCCCGCCTCTCCAACTACACCAACAACCCCCGGGGCCTCGGGGTCCGTGTCCGCATCGGCCTCGGCCTCTTCATCTCCTGCTTCGCCACCGCTGCCGCCGCTCTCGTAGAACGGAAGAGGAGGGCCGCCGCGATCCACCAAGGCCTCGCCGATCATCCTAGGTTACAGGTGGACATGTCAGCAATGTGGCTAGTGCCGCAGCACTGCCTGACGGGGCTATCGGAGGCGCTGAACGCGATAGGGCAGATCGAGTTGTACTACTCGCAGTTCCCGAAGAGCATGGCGAGCATCGCGGTGGCGCTCTTCGCTCTGGGCTTGGCCGTCGGGAACCTGGTGGGGAGCGTGATCGTGAGCGTGGTGGACGTGGCCTCCCGACACGGCGGAGGGCAGAGTTGGGTGTCCAACAACTTGAATAGGGGACACTACGACTACTACTATTGGGTTCTGACAATTTTGAGTGTCATAAACTTCATATACTTCATCTACTGCAGTCGCTTCTATAAATGCTTCGAGAAGGAGAGAGTATGGGATTCCGATGCAGTCGACAACCCCAATGGCTTGATTGAATTACACAAGAACAAAGATGCCTCCTCTAATTCTATATATATGTCTGCATAGTACGTACCTTTTCTTTTCTTTTCTTGAATATAATTGAATATTTCAAATAAGCTAAATAGTCGTTGTGATTATTAGGCTCATCATGGTTTAAGTGATGAAAATAGAGCCTTAAGAATATTATAAGTTCATGTTTTATATAGGTCTTTTTGTTGTTTTGTGTTAGTTATATATCATCAAAGTTTGATCGATGATTATGAAAAAAAGAGAGATTTGGGGTTCGTACTATATAATTGACTTCCATCAATTTAAATAAGAAAAACAAGTCATTAATTAATTCCTTTAGTTTTGTTGCAGATTGAGTATATTTGCATACTTTTATTTAATTTATATTCAATAGACTACTTTAAGGTCAAAATAATGCATTTATGTTGTAGGAACTAGTTTTAAATTCTAGAAAATTCACTTAGTTTTTGTGACTTATCCTACATGTGACATAACTATGTATTTTACACACTACAAAAAATCATCACATTATCGACGGAATATTTCCTCGGAAAAATTAAAAAATCCCTTGGTAATGTTAACTGCCGAGAGATTGCCGGAATGCATCTGTCAATAAAACCTTTGTCGTTAAAAAAAATTACGGAGCGAAATAAATTCGTCGGCATCTACAATGGAAAATCTATCAGCAAAAAAAATTACTAAGTCCGTCGGCAATCCGTAGTAATATTATTAATTAATTATTTAAATTATTTTAATATCCCTCAATAATCCCTTAGAAAAAAATAAATTAAATATTAATTAATAATATATTCTGTTGGCATTCCCTCGGTAAATTACGTAATTTATGTATACTAATTATTTATATGCCCTCGGTAATTCCTTAGGAAAATTAGTAATTTATTGATAATAATTATTTATATTCTCTCAGTAATCCCTCGACAAATTAAGTATTTTTTTATTTTTTTATTTTTAAATAATTATAAAACCTGTTATTTATAGATCGATAATACTTTACTATATATAAAATTTAATATTCATAACACGCATAAATTCTAAAGTTAAGAATTTAGTACATATCTTTCTAAATTTAATATACAATAAGTGTATCTAAAGTATTAATTGACATACACAAATAAACAAAAAAAATTGATAATGTATCACTACTATGGTGGCCGTGGTATAGAACTTGATCCAGACTGAAATTGTTCCATTAGTTCTCGCATCTGTTCATGCATCTTCTCCTGTAGTGATCGAAAGTGTTGCATATCAATTTCCATCTTCTCCCTCTGAGCTCACATCTGCTCCTCCAACCGCTCATGTTGTTGCCTCTCAGTTTAGAGTTGCGCTTGTAAAACAACTAGTTGATCTGATCCAACATGAGATGTATCGCCTGCTACTTTAATTTTTTCCCTAATGCTACCAGAATATGATCCTATTCCAAACACTCGATTTTTATTGTCTACACCTCTTACTGGCTCCAAAAAGATCTTGCCCTTACTAATGGGAGGTGCATCTGGTGTATCAGCTACAACTTGAGTATACCACTGAAGCAAATCCTCGTACAAAGTCTGTATTGCACATAACCATCAGAAGTTACTGAAGAAAATCAAATAAAAATAATAATATGATAAGAAATTAACACAATTTAAATTTGCAAATTTTCCCATTGTGTCGTGCCTTCCCGTTCGTATATTCACCACCAAGTTTGTGAATATCCTCATACACAATCGGCACGCAATCCACCTCCGGCAATCCAATCGTTTGTGACTGAATACGTACGTGTATATAAACATTAAATAAGTTTGAAATATTGTAAAATAAAAATAAAGTAAATATGCCTAGATACTTACTAACACTAATACTCTCTCTGCAATACACTTCAATCTGCCTCTATGTTTCGATATGCCTGTATCGGGACCATCAGGCTCAAACATCCTATTGCGACGAGCAATAACAGATTTTTCCTTAACATCGTCTCTTTCCCAATACTGTAACCAAGAAGACCAATTCTCGTTGGGAATCCATGGTGACTTTCCTCATTGATGGGGATCTCTGTGAATTTTTACCTCATGTATGAAATCACTAAAACACTTTCGAGCTCTCGCGGTATGGATTGTTGTTTCCAAATTCGGTTCTCAAGCATACAATTTCCACAACAAATTTATAAATGTTAATTAACACCACTTAGTATGCAGGATTTTTTCTACTTCTTAATAACTATTTGTAATAATTTAATGCTCCGGAAAACTACAAGCAGAAGGGAATCCAACAAAAGATGTAACCGATCGAATATGGAATATGAGACAATTAATCCGCTGCAGTTTCAGACTATTGAATCCAAAGCTATAAATGAAACAATTTCAATTTTCATGCCAACTCCCAAGCTTTAAAAGCAAAACCTTCAATGTGAGAGTGAAAAAAGAAGCTTTGAACTGATAACTAGGAAATGAATGAAGGAATGAAAAGGTATCTCCCAATGTGTGTTAGTACCTTTGCACACAAAATCTATCACAACATCTCAAAAAACCTTAAAACAAACTCCCACAAAAATATATAATGTAGAAAATATAATAGAATACATACACATCAACAAATATAAGAACTTTAAATTCAAATATTTTTAACCTTGAACTCGTCATACCACAACTTCTTCAAATGGTTAGGTACAAGTTTCCAAGTGTACCTAGTAGGATTGGGATACAACTGAAACGATTCAATTATGCTTCAAGAAATCATGTCAGATGGCATCAACACCCTAAAATATGTAAAAATATAATTATTCATTTATGCATATTGACATATATAGATGATGAGAACAATAATATACTAAATTAGCATATCCTCCATGTATAGTAATGTTCGTACGACCATCTGGACTTGTCGTAACTTCGAGCTCATAGCCAACAACTCTCGATCTACTTCCTTCCAAAGTATTGGATGTGGAAGAGTTTGGAATGTCATGCCCAGACTCTGGCACAAATGATGCATCTCCTACCGGTACCCTTGATGCTCTAGAATTTGACTATGATGTTGACATATTTGTACCCCTACTAACCGCATACGATCGAGCTCGTCCTCGAGAACATGATGAAGATTACATCTGACAATAAGGACAAACACAATTAGATAGATATAAATTTCATAAATGAATATTAATAATCCATAAATAAATAGAATTATTTTAAATATAAATAAATAACTAACTCTAACAATCATCATGAACATCATCATCATTATCATTATCTTCTTTTTTCTCTTCTCCTCCTCCTCCTCCTACTCCTCATCTTTCTCCTTCTCCTTCTCCTTCTACCATGTCAATTGTCCCTCCGTCTAGATGTGTTAGTGTTGTGTAATCAAACACAGTTGTAAAATTAATTGGCGATTGAAAATACTCGATGACAATATTCTCTATGTGGTCGTGAGAACTTCAATCTTTTCTCCTGCCTATCTCTCCCAAGCACATCAAAGAGAGATGTTGTTTAGCCTATGAGAAAGAATGGTAGAAATTATAAAAACAATAGATATAATATCTGATATACGGCATATAACCTACTTTGTAAATAGCTGGCGATCCAATGCAATTACTCTTCCTGCGATTGCAATCGGCCGGAGACAAGAGGAAGGCGACAACAATTGGAGCCGTAGACACAATCGCTGGAGAGAAATTAAGGTATAAACAGAGAAGAACGTTGATGTAGTAATTAAAAACTTAAATTATTCAATATCTAAATTAAATAATTAATTAGCCGACGAAAACATTCTCTCAGTAATATTCATTCAATAAAATAATATATAATTTCATATTTAAAATAAATAATTTAATATAGCTGACAGAATAAATTCCTCGGCAATATTCATTTAATAAAATAATAAAATATTATTTATTTAAAATAAATAATTTAATATTGCCAACGGAATCATTCCCTCGGCAATATTTGTTTTAATAAAATAAGAAATTATCTATTTATAGTCGACGGAATATTCCATCGGTAATATTAAGAATTAAAAAAATTAAATATATAATAAAATTAAATTCAAAATCCATCGGTAATCCGTTGGTAAATTAAAGACTGGTCCTTTTCCCTCGGTAATCTGTCGGGCGTCTCACTGTTTCTTGTAGTGACAAATTATCATAGATTAAAATTAGTTACTCGGTAAGATCTGTTGTTGAATATCTATCTCCCCTCTTCCTTATTTCTTAAACCTAAAATAAAAGATTCTTTTGAAAGACAATGAATGGTTAATTGGAAAATAAATCAGAAAAATTTGTGCAATGAAACGAATGAAGAAATGGTACAATTAGGGATTTGAATGGGTGGTAAAACCCAGACTAAAACGGTTAAAATAGTTATGGTTTCGAAATCGAAACCGGACTGTTAAAAATCGGATCCGAACCATTAATTAAATAAAAAATGGTTATGAATCTGAAAAATATTCATGAATTTTATTGGTTTTGGATCTGAATCGGTCAATATTTTTCTTCTCTATTTCAACTATATTTTTATATATACCAAGAACAAGAAAACAATATTGTTTTGATGATTGGATGGATAAAACAAAAATTAAAAATTGATGGCTAAAATAAGTATTATACGATAATGAAAGTCCTTTGCAAGAATGAAAACAGGTCGATGATCTATACTTAGTAGATTAGAAGAAGCGAGTAAAAATTAAATAACAAGTGTCCGCAATCAAAGCACCTAATCATTGTTATTTTATTACCATCATCAATGGATATCAATAAAACATCTACTATAATATATTTGTTTCTGCTAATTTATGTACACGTGTATATTAATAATATATGTACTAGCACGTAATAAAATTATTAAATTGTGCAAAAACTAAATATTATATATATGCGTTTGTGGCTTTATCATACTTAGCAAATCCATATATATATATGATCAGTCATTATTAGATATAGTAGAGCATACTGTATATGTTAGATTTTAGAGAAATATTAGTTTAAACGGACATCTCACAAAATTTATTGAGATACTGCTAACAATATTTATATTTAAAATTTATTGATATAGAAGAATCATATTAATATTCGAATTCAAACTCGTCAAAAAAATCTATTTATTAAATTATTATGTTAATATATATAAATATTCCAAAAAATCCGACGGGACGAGCAAAAATCGGAACAGAAAAATTTGAAATAAAAAAATAAAAAAAAAATGAATGGGCCGGGCTAGAACCAGAATCGTACCTGACGGGTCGGATCGGTTCTGGACCAACCATGATCGGGTTTGGACGGATCTAGAACCAAAACCATAACTTTGGAATGAGTGGGTTTTGATCGGTTTCATATTCAGTACGGGTTTTACCCATCCATTGACATCCCTAGGTACAATTGAAAACGGATCAAGTAAGCTCTATTGTAACATTAATTTCTTTTTTTTTTCATTGACTGCTTTGCTCCACCAAAGAAAAAAAAGGAATTTACGACTCTCTCTTTCCGATTCTTTAACATCAATAGAGACTGTTATTGGTTGTCTTTGGAATAGCTACTAAGTCGTTCACAGAATAAAATCAGATAAAAGAGGTTGTCGGTCAATATTTAGCAAGAGATGAAGAAAGTGAAAATAGATATATTTATCCACTCTGACCCAGCTGGCAACCTCTGAATAATAATCTACCATTTATACCTCTGGCCTCAAGCCAAAGAATTTCTCATTATTTCACTTTCTAATATATATATATATATATATATAAATATATATATATATATGGATGGTTTCAGGTAAAAAGATGGAAAATGGTAAAAAAAAAAAAATAGGAAATGATATTGTCCCTCCATTACAATAGTTCTAATGGTTGTGATTCATCCCTTAATTTTTGAAAATTAGGTTTGAAAACGTGTTGCATCGTTAAATTACAATACAAGAACAGCATTTAAGTAAAAAATTCGGCGGTTCCTAAAATCAAGGGATTCGAAAATTGATATGATATCATTAATTACAGAACTGCAATAGGAAAGAAAAAAACTTCCCCAACTGCCGTTTGTTTATTGTTGCATTGTATATTCTTGTAATTTGCATTAGATATATATCTAGTGTTGCACTGTAAAGTTACGTAATTTGATTTAGACATATATATGTTGTACTACCATTTAATTTTGGTAGTTGGAGAAATTTATGGGATAACATAATCTTCTAAAAATATTTGAAAATTCTCCTAATTTCGAATTACTAGAATTTTAATTGGAAAATGCAATCGAAAACAATTTCATCGCATGCAATACCATTTACGACATGTTGATTCACAATCAAACGTCCGGTGCATTACGTTATATTTATTGATGCATTGTAGTCTGTAAATTATAAATTAGTTGGTACTGAAAATATTTCATTCTAATCTAAATCACAATACAATTTACATCTATATGTCAATGCAATTCACATTTACTTGTTGTGCAATATAATATTATTAAAGGGTACAGAGATAAAATAACTTTCTAATTTATACGTGTTTCCCAATGCACTCAAGGAATAGAAGCAACACTGTAGAGATGGTTATCCTACAATTAATCTAATCGTCACTAAGGCAAAAAGAACCACCTCAAATATCTTCAAAACCTATATTAAAGCCCCATTAGCATCTACATCGTCGTCGCGCTCCTCCTCCGCATCCAACACAACTACTGCGTCGACGCTGCTGATGTGACGCACAAATTTTGTTTGCTCCACTAGTAGGCAAAGACGGAGGCAGGGGTAGTGAATGATGTTGCAGCGGTTGCGATCTTGCAAGTGACGGCGGCGGCGGATGAGAAGAGGGGGATGTGGAAGATATGGGTCCAGAAGTGTTAGCAAAGGAAGTAGCAACGACGTAACGGAGAGAATATATCTATCGCCAGTTATGGAAATAAGAAACAATATTCTCTATTATCACTCCTTAAAAAACGCAGGATGATGATGATGATGGAAATCCATATATATATATGGTCTCGGTGTATGATCACGGCGTTATCGGCGAAGAACAAGTTTGGATTCATTGATGGTTCTCTTAAAAGGTCGTCCGATGATGATGATGGAAAGCTAGCTGCATGGAATAGATGCAACAGCATGGTCCTCTCTTGGCTGAGGAATTGTGTTAGCGTTGAGATTGCTTCGAGCATTTTGTATATGGAGTCAACTGAACAAGTGTGGGAAGATATGAGAGATAGATTCTCTCAGGGTGATTTAACAAGGATTTTTCAATTGAGATGGTCTTTAATGAGTCACAAACAAGGCAACATGAGTGCAGGCAGTTACTACACTAGTCTGAGATCTATATGGGATGAATTCAAGGAGTTTCAACCGGTTAATTGGTGCATATGTGGTACATATCAATGTGACAGTGGTAAAAGGTGGAGTGAGTTTCAATCTCAGGATTGTTCTCTTTATTTTCTAGTTGGTTTGAATCCAAGCTATACCAATTTACGTTCTCAGATCTTATCTACTTTACCTCTTCCTCATGTTGCAAAGATTTTTGCCTTGGCATCACATGAAGAAAGACAACGAAGCTTAGGTGGTGCCACACATGTGATAACACCTTTACCAACAAATGTTACTCCAGTGATGAGTGAGCAGCCTCGTCCTCTGGTGAATGCTACTTCTAGCTATGGAAGAGGACATTTCTTATGCACACATTGTGGTAAAACAAACCATACCGTGGATATGTGCTATGAACTACACGGTTATCCTTCAGGTTTTAAAAAAGGAAGAGGATAACCTTTTGTTAAAAATACTCCAAAATCTATTAACCTTGTTGAGGAGGATAACTCTAGCTCGGCTATTGAGGATTCTTGGTTTGAGATAACTGATGAGCAATGTGCAAAACTTATTTCATTTTTGCAGACTAAAATGAGCAGGAAGAGCAGCGTTTCAGGTCCTATAGCCACTCCTACTCTCTCACAAAACCTAAACACCTCTCCACCTTTTACTAGTAACTTCTCTCTTTCTGTTCTTTCTCCATTCCTAGGCTCTTGTCAATCTCATAATGTATCTTGGATTCTAGACACTAGAGCCACACATCATGTGTGTTGTGAAACACTTTACTCATAAACTCTTCTTCTATGACTGAAGTTGGAGATATTAGAATCAATCAACACATACTTCTCAAATTTGTTCTATTTGTTCCTACCTTTAAATACAACTTGATCTCAGTTAGTGATTTGATTTCTTCCCCTCAATGCACTGTCATCTTTAACCAAACTTCTTGTGAAATTCAAGCAACTTCACTGGGGATTGTGATTGAGAGAGGTAAGAGACTTGGAAACCTATACTTGTTTGAATATGGTGAGAAGGCAGATGAAGAGAAATTGTCTTCTGTTATCTTAGCTAATGTTTGTGATGATGTTTGGCACGCTAGATTAAGACATATATCAAATAAGAAGCTTAATATTGTCTTCTATTCTATCCTTGAAGGATGTTACTTTTGCTGTATGTGACACTTGTCATTTATCCAAACAAAGAAAGTTTCCTTTTCCTATTTCAACCACTATTTCTGTTGATATATTTGATCTCATAAACGTTGATATTTGGGAACCTTTTAGAACTCCCAATGTTGAAGGTTATTCCTATTTTCTAACTGTTGTTGATGATCATTCAAGGTTTGTTTAGACATTTCTAATGAAGCATAAGCCTGACACCAAAGAAGTGTTGATTAGATTCTTCAACACTGTTTTTACACAATTTAATAAAAGGGTTAAAACCATACGTTGTGATAATGGAAGTGAGTTTAATAGTCCAGATCTATACACCACTTTTGGCACTGTCATACAACACTTTTGTGTTGAAACTCCTCAGCAAAATGCTAGAGTCGAGAGAAAGCACCAATACATTCTTAATTTTGCTAGGAGTCTCTTGTTTCATTTACATTTACCTCTATTGTATTGGGGGATTGCATTTTAACTGCTTCTTACCTAATCAACCAAACACCTTCTTCTGTTCTTACACATAAAATAACACCTTTTCAAGCACTTTTTGGAAAACAGCCATCATATGCTCATCTTAGAACATTTGGATGCCTTTGTTATGTCTCAACATTAATAGAAATCGAGACAAGTTCTCACCAAGGTCTTCTAAATGTGTATTTTTAGGTTATCCTGCTAGATATAAGGAGTATAGGATCTTGAACATTGAGAACAACATCACTTATATTAGCAGAAATATGGTTTTCTATGAAGATGTTTTTCCTTTCTCACAACTTTCCTTCTCTGACCTTAATCTGGAACCTTTCTCACCTTCACCTGAGCCCTCCATTACCTCAACAGAAAACCTTAACTCACCTGTCCATACTCAAACCAGCCCTAATCCTATTCCTTTCTGTAGGACTGGAAGAACCATGAAAACATCTTCCTATCTTTCTAACTATAACTCTAACTCTTTAGATTTTTGTTCCACTGCTCATCCTCTTCAATCCTTTCTTTCCTTTAAATGTTTATCTCCCTCATACTTCTCCTATGTTTGCTCTATGGCTGCTGCACCTGAACCTACTACATATGCTCAAGCTTCCAAACATCCAGAATGGAGGCAAGCTATGAAGGAGGAGTTAGATGCTATGAGAAATAAGACCTAGGAACTGACTACTTTACCTGAAAATAAGTCTACCATTGGGTGTAAATGGGTTTACAGGATAAAGTTTCATGCTGACGGCAACACAGATAAGTATAAGACACGTTTGGTGGCCAAAGGTTATACTCAACAGGCTGGGGTTGACTACTTAAATACCTTTTCACATGTAGCTAAGTTGGTCACTGTCAAGTTATTACTTGCTATCTCAGCTGTTAAAGATTGGAGTTTATATCATTTAGATGTTAATAATGCTTTTCTAAATGGAGATTTGAAGGAACACATCTATATGGACATACCTCCAGGACTCGTCAGTCAGGGAGTGTTTGTTCCAGCTGTTGCTCTTTGTAAGCTCACAAAGTCCTTGTATGGTCTAAAGCAAGCATCAATGCAGTGGTATCTAAAGCTATCTGAGGTTTTAGTTGGTTTTGGGATGGTACAGTCTTCATCAGATCACTCTTTTTTCACTAAACATTTAGATGGTGTGATCATTGCTTTAGTTGTTTATGTTAATGACATGTTTCTTGCTAGCAACTCATAGCAGGCTGTGGAGGATTTCAAGCAATTTCTTGGCACTCATTTCAAATACAAAGACTTAAGAAAGCCTAAGTATTTTCTTAGAATAGAGATTGCAAGAAATAACACATATTTCTTTATTCCACAAAGGAAATATGCTGCTAATCTAGTTGAGGATGCAGGTCTACTAGGATGAAAACCATCAAATATTGCAATGGAGGCAAACAAGCAACTAAAGCAAGATGAAGAGAAGGAGCTAAAGGATCCTTTTACATATAGAAGGCTCATTGGGAGGTTACTTTATTTATGCATATCAAGGCCTGATCTTACTTATGCAGTAAATAAATTAAGTCAATTCATGGCTAAACCATGTGAAGGTCATCTTCAAGCTGCTGAGAAAGTATTACGCTATGCAAAAGGCACCTTGGGGCATGGTTTATTCTTTTCCAGTTCATCATCATTGGACATTAACATCTTCTCAGATGTTGACTGGGCTGCTTGCCCGAATACTAGGAGGTCAATCTCTGGTTTTTGCTTATTTAGGAGGGATTATCTTATTTCATGGATATCAAAGAAACAATACACGGTGTCAAGATCTTCAGGTGAAGCTGAATATAGAGCTATGACTCTAACTAGTTGTGAAGTGGTTTGGATTGTTGGATTAATGAATGACTTTGGAGTTAAAGTTTTCAGAGCCACTTCTCTTTATTGTGATAACCAAGCGGCGGTACACATTAGTTCAAACCCGGTGTTTTACGAGCGAACTAAACATATAGAGATAGACTGTCACACGGTGCCAGAGAAGTACTTGGCTGGAATCATCAAGCCTCTGCACATCAAGAATTCGTTGCAACTAGCTGACATTTTTACCAAGGCGTTGGTTGCACCAGCTTTTAATAGTATACTTAGCAAGATGGGCTTCACCACTCTATGTGATCCATCTTGAAAGGGGTTTCAAGATTGCAACTTTGTTCCTTGGAGGTTTTTCACACGCTCGCATGGCTGAAAACACCTATTTCTACTTGTTCTTGAATAGAACTATTTTTGGATGATTGCAATCCCCTATGAATTTGAAGCAACTTACACAATCTACTAAAACAGAGACGATCCATACAAAGCATATTGATGCACACGACGTCACTAGTTTCAATAAGGTTGTGCAAGAAAAGTTTTTGCTCAGGCATCCGCTTTATTAAACTATAACTAATTCTAGCTTTGTCACCACTTTGTTCAAAAGCCTCTTCTCCATAGAAATAATAAGTAAGCAATATCACATAAAGGTAGAAGGAGAAAAATACAATTTTCCCAAATTATATTATACTATAAAACTCGAAGAAATAGTACAATAAAGGTCGAAGGAGAAAAATACAATTTTTTAGGTTAAGCTACTGGATTGTATTACTCTTGACACCCACACCCACACAGCCACATGCCCACACCCACACCCACAATGTTGCTAAACTTTTCTTCTCACTTAATTATATAAGTATGTATATATACTCTTTGCATTTATCATCAATTTTCATATATCTACATTCTTTTTCCTGCACCTTTTTATTTGTTTTACATTTCACCATTTCTCCTAGCTAATATACCTCTCTCTCTATATATATTATCAACATATATATAGAGACAACCATCGACTAGACACAGAGATAAAAACCCAAGCAAAATTCCACAAACACATGAAAATTCAAGCAACACACAAAATTCTAAAAATTATGAAAACCCTAAAATTATTTATATTTGAGAGAGTAAGAAATTACCAGAGTAATCAAACAAATATCACTGAATAGATAAGAGAAAAAAAGACCCAAATGAAAATTTTCTTCTGCACTCAAATCACATCTTCGTTCGCAAATCCAGAGGAAAAAGACGAAGACCAAATAAAAAAATGGCGTGCATGTGTTGGCCTATTGGTAGTGAGGTTAATGCTCAAGGCTAAGGTCTCAGGTTCAAGTCTTCCGTGACGCGAACATGTAATTTAATGTTAATGTAATCCAATTTACAAAAAAAATAGGAAAAAATGGTGATTTAGGCACGGGTCTAATGTTTAATAGCGGGCCGACGTATTAATCACATTTGCTACCAAACACATGATGTTGTAAAGATAATTTAATCTAATCCTATCATATTTGCCTACAAATTAATGTATTATAATATATAATATGTATTATTATAGTCCATTTAACCTATTTTGCTTTTTTATTGGTAATTTACAAACACTTGATGGTATTATGAGACCGTTTACTTTGAAATGGTCATGCATGGAAGAAGAATAGTTAATTATGTTGTTCCATGGTCAAGAGTCAAAACTTCTCATTTCCATATTGATTCTATCATTGGAATTATTGGTGTAAGGTGATTTCTTTTTTGAGGAAGCAAAGTGAATATTGTTGTATGTTATTTTATTTCTTCACGACAAATGTATTGGAAGGACGTCGGTACAAATTTTAAGAAAAATGTATAAAATGAAATTTTAAAGGTAAAATGGATCCACAAATTAGAATATATGTGAGATTTAAAATAATACATCATTCGTCCATTATTTATGACACATTATTTTTTATCACAAGTATTAAGAAAATATTTTTTCTGTGTAAAGTAGTGGACTCTAATAAAATTAACTAATATTTTAAGTGTAAAAATATTCTATTTTTTTTTAAAAAACGAACCATTATTATTTGAAGAGTTCAATATAATAAACACATCATAAATAATGTGAAAGATGTAATAAATGTTTTGTCTACGCGTCTAAAAAAAAGTAAAGTTTTGGTGAGGAATAAAAAGTACAAAGAGAGAGTATTTAAGACCAACAAAATAAAATGATTTTCCAATTTGACTTTGATTTGACTATATTTTTTGTTTCAATGATGGTAGTTGAAAAAAAGGGTATGTGCATTGAGATACTTAATTTAATGACTCTAAATCATGAGTGAAGAAGTTATATTAAAAATATCAAGGAAAAAAAGTACATTTCAATCTTGAATAAGCTATATCTTTAATTTTTATAAGCTAATATATATATATATATATATATATTCATTAACTTCGATTGAGTATATAATCATCGTAAAATATAAAAAACAATTTAATAGGATACATATTATAAAATTATTCTAAAATAGGATATGCATATTTGTTTGAGCAATACAAGGTTCTATCTACGATAAAATATTGGCAAATTAAGTATGTTCCTGTAAAATGTATAGAGAGAAAATTCTTGTTTTCAATACTTTAACTAAACAATTATTTTAGTTTTCTACATGACATTATATTATATTGAAGAAGTTTATCGAATATGAAAACGATCGATAAACTTGTAAGGAATGTTTATTAAGTGAAATAGACTATTGTAAGTTTGAGCAAAAATAATAATATAGATTAATTTAATATTTACTAAACAATCAAATTACTCAAATATCTCAAACTTTGTGATTAAAACAATAATAAGATATTATTTGTTTGATAAATATTTTATCAAAAATATTAGAATTAAAATAATATTAGGAATATTTGAATAAGTTATATTATAGAATGAATCAGTCGGATTATTTTATGACATTTTTATCTATCTTACTAAATGAATCAGTCCATCTCATTTTTGGAAATAAATTAATTTAATTTTAAATGTGATTCCTTTAAATAATCTTAGGATTAAATATTATAGAAAAATTAGTATTTCAAACATAGAGAAAATATGTAAAAAGTAAATTTATTTAATGCATTTTCCCCTTATGGCTCATTCTTCAAAAAACTACTACACTAATTATGGAAAGTAATTAATTTTATTTTAAATGTGATTCCTTGTAAACAATCTTAGAATTAAATATTATAGAAAAAATTAATGTTTCAAAAATGTCAAAATATGTAAATAGTAAGTTTATTTAATGCATTTTATCATCAAGTTTATGGCGCATTCTTAAAAAAAATATGACACTAATTTGGGCAGGTCCAATCTCCACGTGTCCACGAATGATTTGTGGTTGGAAAAACGTCGTTGGTAATTTTCCTAAATTTTATGATTAGCATTGAATCGGACACCAAGGACTTTACTCAAATCCGCTTCTGAAACATATTTTAGGTCCATTAATTCCAACGCTATAAATGGATCTTTATATATACTCCTACAAACTTACACAGTAATAAATCTTCACTCTGTCGCAGTAAACACTCTAATCAATGGCGCCAATCGCAGTAGGTGACTCCATTCCTGATGGTACCCTTGCGTACTTCGACGATCAGGATCAACTCCAGAGCGTCTCCCTCCACTCCCTCGCCGCCGGTAAGAAGGTCATCCTCTTCGCCGTTCCCGGCGCCTTCACTCCCACCTGCAGGTGAAAATCTTCTCTCCTCCTCCCTCGATTTTTATTTTTTTCTCTTTAATTTTTTAGTGATAGATTCCTTATCGCGAGTGTGTTTTCAGTATGAAGCATGTGCCTGGGTTCATTGAGAAGGCGGATGAATTGAAGTCCAAGGGTGTGGAAGAAATTCTGTGCATCAGTGGTATATATATAGATTTACTCAATTGTTAAACATAATTATTTACACATACTGATACTGTGTTTTTGTAGTGAATGATCCGTTTGTGATGAAGGCATGGGCCAAGACTTACCCGGACAACAAGCACGTCAAGTTCTTGGCGGATGGTTCGGGAACTTACACAAAGGCTCTTGGCTGCGAACTTGACCTCACTGACAAGGGGCTGGGCGTGCGTTCTAGAAGGTTTGCCCTTTTGGTTGAGGATCTTAAGGTTAAGGCTGCCAACATCGAGTCCGGAGGGGAATTCACCGTCTCCAGTGCAGATGATATCCTCATGGCTCTCTAATTACTTTGCTCCAAAAACCATGTTTTTCTCCGACATTCTGTACTGTGTGCACTGGTTTTAAACTCTAGCTTATTTCCTTCTTTTTTGCTGCTTACTCAAGTTATTACAATGTGATGAATGATTCTATTATCACCTTAACTAAAGCACTAGCAGTCACATATGAACTATGACTTGTAGCAATAAAAAAAGCATAAAAAATGGATCTTGATAATTTATTCGTGTTGTCACTTCACAAAATGACAAGGAAGATGAAAAATGTAAGAAGAAATAGGAGTGAGGAAAATGGGAAAATAAGATTAATGACTATATTTCTTGAGGAAGATAAGAAATAGGAGTGAGGAAGATGAAAGAGGGAGCAGACTAAGAAAAATGGGAAATCTTGAGGAAATAAGGTGATAAACTATGGAAATTAGATTTTTATGGTTTCAATTAATGTACGCTTCAAAGAATGCAACTCCAAGCTGAACTTCTGATAATTTTTAGTTTTTCATGTTAAGAAGGTTCCATATTTCAATAGCAGCTACTTACATATGTTCTTTGAATATAATATCTTTTTTTCTAGTTGAGCAAATAGTTCTAAGTTGTGATTCAATCCTGCTCAATCATATATCTAACACGTAAATGGAAAACTTTAATCGAATCAATGGAATATTCTAAAATCTCTAAAATCTAACCCAAGAAATGGTATAGGCGAGATGGACTTCCTATACCCAACTTGGTGTTGATTCAGCAACTTAGGGACGATGAATGACACACGAACGAGGGTTGGTTGACTCGTTGATACGTCGATAATTGAACTTGTCTTGAAACAACCTAGAATAACTCATAAACTCTTGGAAGAGAGATAAACTCACATCATAAATAATCAATAAATGCTTAATAAAATAATCCAAGACATGTCCCATATATAGGCTACAAATAAAAATTAACTCTAATCAAAATAGGAAACTAATTATTAAGGAATAAACGTAAAAAGGTAATCTGACATCTCAATTATATCCTCTAATCAAAATAGAAAACTAATTTTAAAAGTAATAAATGAAGAAAAATAAATAAACTGCCAACTAATAATTCTAATCAAAGTAGGAAACTAGTAAATGAATAATTAAAAAAGGTAATTTGTCACTATTAATGACTAGATTTCCACCTACATAACTTCACCAAAAACGTGGTCCATGCATGAAGTTAAATAAAATATTAAAAAGACTTGATAAAAGTAAAAACTTTACTAAATCGATTTGTGAAAAAACAAACTTCAGACCAAACTCAATTGTCTCGCAAACACAATGCAAACTAAAATTTAAAGTCTTTTGAATAAATCTTTTGAAACATAAATTCTATGAGAACTTGACCCATCATTCGAACCCTTACGCGCCTCCGAACTCATTACTTGACATGTTAATATGTGGGATGAACATACATGAATATTCTCGGTGTGGAAAATTATGCAAGCTTGTTCAATTTCATAAAATACAATGCACACATAAATAGTAAATTAACAAACTTCATTATGCGTCAATGAGAGGAACAATGTCATGTGGACAACTTGAATTTACGGTCTTCCACATTATGTCAAATGAATAATAATATGTATACAAATGAATGAGAGCAAAGTCAATGAAAAAAGTTCTGCTCAACATTAATGTCAAATGATCCGTATATGTATATAAATAAATGCGAGCAAAGTCAATGGACAACTAAATAATTGTCGTGCTCAACATCAATATATATACAAATGAATGAGAGTAAAGTCAAATTGACAACTTAGGTCCTGCTCGTTATATAATGTCAAATAATCACATAGCATATAATATCAAATAATCACATAGTGCATATAATATCATATCATATAATCACATATCATATCACATAATATTAACGAGAACAAACTCATATAATGTCAAATAATCACATAGCATGTCACATAATATAATAAAGAACAAAATCAAATCAACGTATAAAGTTAAGTAAGAATCCATACACTTCAAATTGGAAAGTGAACCAAGGTTCGAGTCATCCGTGACGCGGCCATATAATTTAAGGTTAATGTAATTCAATTTTAAAAAAAAAAGAATTGGAAAGTGAACCAACGAGCTACTCAATTTAATTATTGACGTCTCGGTCACACCGCACCTAAAAATTAAATTGGAATTTTCTGAATAATACTTTAATATACTTAATAATGAACTTAATGTACATAAAGGTACGCGAGTATTCAATTTAAATGTAGACGTTATATATATATATATATATATATATATATATATATATAATTAACTCATTAAAATATAACAATAATCTGGAAAAATAATTTTTCTTTTAATTATTTATATATTAGTAAATGATTAACATAATTAATATACGTAAAGCTGATACATGAGAAAGAGAAAGTGGCTCAAGACTTGATTTTTAATTACCAAGTCATCGCTCCCAAAATATTATCACCAATGACCAATAAGAATTGGGACACTAGTTCCCAAAGGATCTTTTAGTTAAAAGAAGTAGAGTAAAATAAAATAATTAAACAGTAGTGGAAAGACTGAATGAATGAACAAAAAGACATTTAATTTGGAAATAAAAATAAATAAAAAGTTTAACATTGTTTTGCCTGTTTTTAATCTCATTTCCCGTGCATATTGAATTGATAATATTTTATCTTATTTTACCCTTGTTGTTCTATTTAATCCTTTATTTGCCATATTTTCGTATTTCAGGTAAAGATCGGACAAACGGATCTAATAAGGTTCGAGAAGAGAAACAAGGGCGAAACGACACAAAAGAGGACTAGCAGCGCGCCAGGGGCGGTCGTAACCCCTAGCGGCCGCTAGCACTCGATCTATCACTTCCAAGACAAAACACGAGCCTAGCGGCCGCTGGCCCTTAGCTGCCGTTAGCTCGCTCAAAGATGATCAATGCAGAACACGAGACTAGCGACCGCTAGCTCGCCAAGCTGACTTCAAAGCAGAACATGGGGCTGGCAATCACTAGCCTCCAGCGAATGCTAGCCCCAGCCATTCCCCACCAATGCAGAACGTGGGAGTAGCGGCCGCTACCCCCTAGTGACTGCTGACTAGGCGGATTTTCTCCCCTATATAAAGTGTACTCACGTGATTTGTAATACAACTTATCATTCTAGGGTTTTGAAGCAAGAGAGAAAACACAATAGATAGTTTTAGCACTTCAATTTCATAGTTTGTTCTTTATTTCCGTTGTAGATTTGATCGTGATTCAACCCGAAGACTATTTCTATTGCATTATTTTCCATTTAATTTGTGAGTTCTTATTGCTTTCTTATTTTTGTTTATCATTTTTATTTCCTTGTGGCTTCCTTCTTGATTAAATTTGAATTATTAATTTCTTATCAATTATCCATGTTAATCGAACAATCGAAGCATGTCAAGAATTATTTCATTCAATTTCTTGTTCTTAGATTTAGGATTTAATTATTTTCTTAATTCTCGTCTAGATAATCTGTTTCTCAATTCCTTTAATTTCACTCGCCTAAGTAATTAATTAATTTAGATTAATAATCATACAAACCAGAATTAGAGTATTTATGATTTTGATTTCTTTTGTTAAACAATGTAGATGAAGCATTGTTTAGCCTTCCTTGAGAATACGACTTGAGTTAGCTTATTAATCTATAATGACCTCATTCTCTTGCGAATAACTTAATTAAAATAAGTTGAAACAAATTTTTTGGCGTCGTTGCTAGGGAAGGCTATAAGCATTTATTTGCATTGCGTTTTATTTTCTATTTTTCTTTATTTTCTTTATGTTTATCTCTTTTCTCCCTCAGGTGCGTTTGATCTTTTGTTGGTTTTGTGTATGCTAGGTCTCCGAAGCTTGAGATAAGAATTGGTGCCTTTTGTTAACAACATCAATAGAAGAGATGGTGTATTTGAGGAGCGATATCGGGGACGTCATCAACCTTTCCACTCTATTCGAAGAGAAACTGGCAATCATGGCCGACGAAGTAGAAGCACCTAGGAAGCTAGGAGATTTTGTCAGGCCCTCTTATGGAATCACAGCATCCGCTATCGTGCTCTCTGCTGCGGGGAGAAATTATGAGCTGAAGCACAACCACATCAACCTTCTACCCTCATTCTACGGTTTAGCTAATGAAGACGCACTCATCTTCATTAGGGAGTTTCTGAACAGCTGTCCAGTCCATCCCACTTCAGACACTTAGCGAAGAAGAGCTCCTCAAGAAGTGTTTTCCTTACTCACTGAAGGACAGAGCGAAATCGTGGTATCTCTCCCTTCCAGCACGATCTCTACCTACATGGAAAGGCGTGAGTACTGCATTCCTGCTCAAGTACTACCCGAATCACAAGACACATTAGATTCAGCTTCAGATCATGCAGTTTGCTCAGAAACCTGACGAGCCTTTCCATGAGGCGTTAGACCGATTCAGAGAACTCCAGCAGCAGTGTCCTCACCACCAGATTTTGCCCGAACTCCTCTGGTAGATCTTCTACAATGGGTTGCAGCACACTTATCAATTCATGGTGGATACAGTAGCTGGAGGGAAAATATCTGACAAGACAACTGATGAAGCAGTGGAGATCTTTGAGACTTTAGCAGCCAACTCGCAGCAGAAAACCTCTCGTTCTAAGAGAGTAGATATCAAGGAAATCGGAGCGAGTCTGGATTTAAAGAGGCAAATGGCTGATATGATGAGAGAGTTGCAAGAGTTGAAGATGAGCAAGGCCCCTGCAGTGGCCAAGCACGAGCCAGTGCCTGAACCGTGCCCTATTTGTGGAGATCCTACCCATGATGAGAACAACTACAATAGAATGACATACTTGACTTTTGAAGGAGAGGCGGAGATCTACGCTGCTCAGGGATATCCACCCCATCAGCCATTCGATCAGAATCCAATCCAGTAGACTTCAGGATGAAGAGCTCAAAATAGCTCTACATGGAAGGGGCGGAGTCGGGAGCAGGGGTCGAACTTCCCTCCCCGACGAGCACCTCCGTAGCAGTACTACTCACCTTAACATGGGTATTATCCGTCACCACAGCTATACTACCCACCTCAACATGGGTACTATCCGCATCCACCACAGTTCCAGCCACCATTCCCACCTGCAGCACGAGCAGTCGCACCACCCAAATCTTCTCTAGAAGATAGTCTAGCGGCTTTCATGCAAGAGAGCAAGCTGACAAGGGAGGCTCAAGAGGCCACAATCAAACGCCTCGAGAGCCAAGTGGGGCAGATCTCAAGAGTAGTAAATCAAATGCAACAGCAGACAGGGAAGATACCGAGGACACTCACCACACCAGCTACAGGCTATTATTGTTCTACGTAGTGGGAAACAAGTGGATAACAAAGTGGAGCTTCCGGAAGCTGAGGAGGATAAAGTAGCAGAGGAAAAGGAGAAAGAGAAGGAGCAAGAAAAGCCCGCCATTCAATTGCACAAGACGGCAAACCCATACAAGCCACCGATTCCCTTTCTGAGCAGGCTGAAAAATGAAAAGTTGGAGCAGCAGTTTGCAGATTTCTACAAGATGCTTTCCCAGGTGCACGTGAATCTGCCTCTGCTCGAAGTCATTCTCAATGAACCGGCATACCTCCAGTTATTCAAGGAACTTGCCTCCAAGAAGAGAAGATTTGAGGATAACGAGTCGGTGATGGTATCTGAAGTAGCCAGCTACATTATGCAGCAGTTAAACCTGCGAGATCCAGGTAGTTTCGTCATGACCATCGCTTTAGGAAATGGTAAGATTGTGACATGTATGCTTGATTTAGGTGCTGATATCAATCTCATGCCTTACTCTATTTTTAAAGAATTAGAGTTATGTGAATTTAAACTCACTTGCATGAGCCTGCAGTTAGTTGATCGTTCTGTAAGGTACCCTAGATGGATTATTGAGAATATTCTTGTTAGTGTTGGTGGTTTGATTGTGCCTATGGATTTCGTTGTGCTAGAGATATGTGATGTGCCTGAGAATGGTAGTGATCATACTTTGTTGCTAGGTAGACCATTTATAGCTACGACTAACACTTTGATTGATGTGAAAAATGGAAATATTCAGATGTCGGTGTTAGGAGAGACAGTCTCATTTTCTGTGCATAAACACAAAGCTATGTCGTCTGTTAATTCTATTGAGGATTGTGCTTTCATTGATTCTATTTATGTCTTGGCCGAGATTTCCTTTGTGGAGGATTACAGTTTAGATGAGGTATTCGAGGGATCAGCCGACATGGAGGAGAGGCTCAAATTGGAAGCTCAATTTGCAAAGCCACCTCCCTTGAAACTGGCAAATCCACTTGCACCCGAGAAACTGGAGCTGAAGGAGCTCCCTAAGAATTTGAAGTACGTGTTTCTCGAGGAGAATGAGCAGAAGTTGGTGATCATTTCAGCTCATCTTTCTAACGCCCAAAAATCTCAATTGGTAACTGTGCTGAAAAAGCATAAGTTAGCCTTTGGATGGAGTTTGGCGGATATATGAGGCATCAGCCCAGCGATGTGCATGCACAAGATCCAGTTTGCCGATGACGTGCTCCCTAAGAGGGATGGACAACGACGCCTCAACCCGGTTCTAATGGAGGTCGTGAAGAAAGAGATCTTGAAGCTGTTGGCTGAAGGGATTATCTATCCGATCGCCAACAGTGAATGCGTTAGTCCAGTCCACGTCGTACCCAAGAAGGGAGGCATCACAGTGACCATCAATCAGAAGAAGGAGCTCGTTCCCACTAGGCCTGTCACTGGATGGAGGATGTGTATCGACTATAGAAAGATCAATGGGGCCATGAAAAATGATCATTTTTCTCTTCCCTTCATTGATCAGATATTAGATAAGCTCGCTGGTAATGACTTCTTTTGTTTCCTTGATGGTTTATCAGGTTATAATCAAATTGCGATCAACCTGGAGGATCAGGCAAAGAAAGCCTTCACGAGCCCATTTAGGACTTATACTTTCTGAAGGATGTCATTTGGACTTTGTAATGCGCCAGATACCTTCCAAAGGTGTATGATGTTTATGTTTTCTGATATGATTAGTGATTTTGTCGAAGTCTTTATGGATGATTTTTCTGTATTTGGATCATCCTTTGATGATTGCCTTGATAAGATTGATCGTGTGCTTGATCGTTGTGTTGAGAATTGTCTTACTTTGAGCTGGGAGAAAATTCATTTTATGGTGCGTAGTGGTATTTATTATGCTAGTTTTACTTTGAATCATGCTCAGATTAACTACACTACTACCGAGAAAGAAATGTTAGATGTAGTTTTTGCTCTCGATAAATTTTGTGCTTATATCATTGGTTCTATAATGATTATTCATAGTGATCATGCTGCTTTACGTTATCTGCGTACTAAGCCCAAACAAAGCCTAGGTTGATTCGTTGGGTTTTGTTATTGCAAGAGTTTATTTTGGTCCTCATTATTTAAGGATGCGCATGTTTATTGCAAGAGCAGTCTAAAGTGTTGGAGATGTGCTACCAAGCACATTGTGGTGGTCATTTAGGAGGACAAAAGACGGCTCATAAAGTCCTCCAGTCAGGTTTATTTTGGTCCTCATTATTTAAGGATGCGCATGTTTTTTCTCTCTCTTGTAATAGATGCCAAAGAGTCGTTTCTATAGGTCGTAGGAATGAGATGCCCCTTAATAATGTACTTGTAGTTGAGATTTTTGATGTATGTGGTATTGATTTTATGGGTCCCTTTCCGAAGTCTCATGGGTATGAATATATTTTACTTGTTGTCGATTACATGTCCATGTGGGTTGAAGCTATCTCCACTCGAACGTGTGATTCTCATGTTGTGCTTAAGTTCGTGCAGGAAAATATATTATACAGGTTTGGATTTCCACGTGCAATCATTAGTGATGGTGGAAAACATTTTTGCAATAGGCTGTTCGAGAGGCTTATAAAGAAGAATGGGATAACCCATAAGATTGCTACTCCGTAGTACCCCAGACGTCGGGCCAAGCTGAGACGAGCAACAGACAAATCAAGAACATATTGGAGAAGACTGTCCAACCATCTAGAAAGGATTGGTCGATCAAGCTGAATGATGCTCTTTGGGCGTATCGTACGGCCTATAAGAACGTTTTGGAGATGAGCTCATATCGCCTCGTGTATGGAAAGGAGTGTCATTTGTCGGTAGAGGTGGAGCACAAGGCTTATTGGGTGATCAAAGCCTCCAATTTTGACTTGCACAAAGTTGCAGAGCACCGTTCACTTCAAATATCGGAGCTCGACGAGTTGCGCAATGAGGCATACGACAATGCTCGGATTTACAAGGACAAAGTGAATGCGCTTCATGATAAGAGAATATTGCACAAGGACCTAAAGCCCGACATGAATGTGCTATTGTTCAATTCCCGCTTGAAACTATTTCTCGGGAAGTTGAAGTCGAGATGGAGTGGTCCATTTGTGGTGAAGGATGTGAAGCTGTACGGGTCGGTTGAGTTTGCTAAAGAAGGTTCCGATGATTCTTTCATCATGAATGGGCATCGTGTGAAGCGGTATATAGAAGGATGACTGACCAATTTCATGGAGTCGACACAAGTGAAGATCCACCACCTAATTGAGCATTTTCCCGTCGAGCTAATGACGTTAAACAAGCGTTTCGTTTATTTCCTTTTGTTTCATGTTTCGTTTATTTCTCCCCCTTATTTTGTATACCGTTGGAGGGGAATTAATTCGTATTTTGCTTGTGTGGTTTAGATGAATGTGGAAGGCACGTACGGAAAATAAGCAAACATGGGTAACCTTGGCCAAGAGGTAGGGTAGCCGGCGCTAGCCACCTAGCGCGCGCTTCTCCTTAAATTGAAGATTTTACGTGAGCAGGGTTAGCGACCGCTACCCCCCAGCAGCCGCTAGCTCTTTTTATTTCCTCTCTCACAGAATGCAGGGGTAGTGAGCGCTACCCCTATTTGGCCAAGAAATTTACGAGAGCATGGCTAGCGCTCGCTAGCGGGCGCTAGCCTTGCGTTATGTTACACTCATTGAAGGGAGGGCTAGAACCGATAGCCCCCTGCGCTGCCAATTCTTCGCCCCCCCCCCAACGGCCACTATCTTAGCGGAAACCCTAATTTCCCTCTTTATATCTACCCGCCTTCTTTCTCCTCCACATATTCTCTTATCTTATCCCTCAATTCTTCTTCTTCCTCCCCTTCACAACCGACGACAACATCCCCAAATTCTCCATAAATTTCATAAATCACCACACATCACCATCTTCATCCATCTCCACATATCACCTTCTCCACCACTCTACCCACATTTTCCCCTTCTTCATTTCTTAATTCCCCATCTTCTTCACCCTCAAGCACCAACCCACATCTACTCCTCCCCAACCACCCTCCACCCGCCAGACGCCGCCACCGCCGCCGCAGCATGCCGTCGCCTAATCCAACCACTTTTTCCGGCGACCTCCTTTTCTGCCCTTTCTCGTAGCTATGGCACAAACCAAGCATCGCACCGACTAACAAACCGCGAGTAGCTCACAACCGCCACTGGAGGGACCCGAGGATCTCCGGGAAGAGTTCAACTGCCCATTTTTTTTATCCAAACTGATTTGGAGGGCCTTTTCTACGAACGGTGGACTCGAAATGAGGTAACTTCGCCACACACTTTAGATTGGAATTTACTAAATAATTTGAGATGTACTGTCGAAATGGAACATTATTTGGATATTTTAGGATTGAAAAAGTATTTGAGATGTTCAATTGTGATTACGCATGAATTTTTATCTACTCAAGATGTGCCTGCGGACCTTACTTGTGTCAGTTTAGATTGCAGGAAGTGCCCCACCGTTTGTCTGTTTCACAACTTTATAGGATTTTGAGTTTTCACGGAAAGAACGTCGGGGATCAAGCCCCACCGTCTCACTTCAACCTGAATGCCACGTGGACTGCCCTCACGAGATTCCACAATTGGCAATCCGGCGGGATGCCGACGGGTTTTATTAGAGACAATGTGCTGAGCATCTTGCACAAGTTCCTCTCTTATGCCATCACCGACAAGGAGCAAGGGAACAAAGTCAACCATGCGGAGCTCTATCTCCTCCACTACGCGACTCAGGGCACCCGGGTGTGCCGGCTACTATATTCTTAACACGTTTAATAATATGCTAGCCACATCCCCGTATCGCGCCACTATTCCTTTGGTGATTTCCTTCATCGCTCGTCACTTCGAGGTGTTTGATCTGGAGCATCTCGATCCTTCTGACACCATCTACTGCACCCGGATCGATATCTCCAAGCTCAAGCAGGCTTGGATTTGCACGGCGGCCTATCGGTGGAAGCCATCCACAGTCCACAAATGTGTGGTGAACCACACGAACAAGCTGGCTGCTGCTGCAGAGAACTCTCCACCCCTCAGGCGACTTGGAGGTGTACAAGGAGGATGAGTATGAGGATGCTCAGATGCCAGATGTTTTCCCTACTGGCACATCCTCCGGGTATGCCGGTACCTCATCCGGCCAGCACCACTATGCCCCCGGTTCCTCCTCCACAGGGAACATTGATCAACTGAGTACTTAGTTCCAGGCCTTGAGCACTGATTTCGGAGCGTTCCGCACCCACTTCAACTCTTTTCGCCAGGACTTTGACACCTTCTCGCAGGATTTTGGAACCTATGCTAACGAGACTCGTACTTTCTACCATGACTTTGGAGAGTACAGCAGCACGATGACGCAAAGTTAGCAGCGGATCGAGAAGAGGGTGAACAACACCCACGATCTCCTCACCGAGCAGGCCCGCCTCTGGCGACTGGCATAGGAACAGTCAGCTCAGCTGTACCAACAGGTTGTCGAGAACAACCGTCGAGTTGCCGAATTCAACGTGCAGTGGTCCAGCTGGGCCCTTTATAATCTTCTGCTACCTCCACATCAGCAGTGACACTGCTGTTTCGTACGTTTTTCATTAAAAAAATATTAAAGTTTAACATCAATCTAGCAAAACTCTAAGCCACGTATATTGGAAAAAACACCTTACAACACCGTATAATTTTTTTCAAGGTCCGACGATAATGAATTAAACTTTCTTGTTTTGATAATAAACTAGAAAATAATCTTTAAATACATAAATTTGACAATCTGAAAATAATCTATGAGGCTTAAAATTTCACAACAATCTACAATCAGTGAAGGCCGTTTCTTTTTTTCTTCTTTTCTTACGCATTAGTTCGTCAAAAATAATTTATAAAAAAATATATAATTACTCAAAATCCTATGAATGACAGAAATTAAATATGAGTTTATAAATAGGTATTCCATTGAAGAGTTTAGAATTTTACCTTTTAAATTGAGCAAGTACCTTTGGAAATTGAAAATTTCTTAAACCGTAGAAGCTATCAAAAATCTCAAGCAAATTGTTTATTTATTTATTTTTTACTTGCAACCCCTCAGTTGGGTTAATAGAGTTATGTATATATAGTCAGTAGGTTTTAACTAATTCCTAGTTTTCCTCTAAGTCGTCCTAGCTAGTTGGAAATTATTTAGAGATAAAAGTCTTTTTTTACAATATATATATATATATATATATATATATAAATTTAACTTAAAATATAGTAAAACAAAATAGGTGATTCAGTCAAAACCCACGACACTAATGAGTGAAATAGACGAAGCTGTCTATTGAAGAACTTGTTATTAGAATGTCTTATTGGGAGCTATAGAGCAAAGTAAAATTGTCCAATTATAAATTATTATTTTTTTATAATTTAGCAGAAGGTTATGAAGTGCAAATTGGGGCTATGAATTGATTTTAAAATACGGAAGTGAAAATTGGAGAATCCAATTTTACTTTTTAATATTCACTTTAATGTAAAAAATATTTATTTAAAAATAAAGATAAAATATTTATTTACATAATAATAATATGAGAAAATTGATTATATACCCATACTTTCATTTTCACAAAATAATTTAAATTGCATAAAAATATAAATTTGTTTTCATATTATCATGTATTTTTATCTTTTATTTTAAAGTGATTATTTTTATCTATATTTTATTTAAGTGGATAATTTTAGCCACTAACATTTTTACTTTTTATGTTTATCATTGTATTTCTATTTTTAGTTTTGGATAAAGGGGTATTCCTCAATTGTAATTGATGTCTTTACTAATTAAGCTCTCATATTTTGTGCATAGTTTACAAATCCCACAAAGAAATTAAAAATCATGAACCGCATTATGAGACTCTATTGGGACAATATTGTCAATATTGTGTTAGTGGAATTCAATTTTTTGTTTTTTTAAGTCATCACTTCCCTTCACTTCTAGTAATTTTGTAGATTGTTTTTGGCAACAAAAAAAATTCAATTATCAAAGAGAATGATGTACACTTGTGATACACAATAAAAATTATTAGCTATAGTCGACTATAGGCGTTTAGAGAGGGGCAGAGGTCCTCGAATCAGAGGTAGTAGCAGCAACAGTAACATTGTACATCAACATATTCTATCTCGATATGTTTTCAGTTAAGTGATCAGTCACTATTTATTATATTTCGTTTGTCAACCGTTTATTTTTGGCTTGTTTCAATTCTAATTACAATTCATTTGAACACTTTTTTTGTTGATGAAATAATAAAACTATATGATTCATCCAAAAAGGGGTTCACAATTATAATTACGGTTAAAATTGTAATCAACTTGCCAAGAAGCATCTATATGTATAAGAAGTTCCTCTTGCCAAATGTACTTTACTTTTTGGAATGTGTTTTCCTCTCAAACTCTACAAGATGTTTGTATCGATCATGAAAAAATACCAAGTTAATCTCTAGGTATTGATCTGGAATAATTAAAGCGTGTAGTTTACTTTTTGGTTTAAGAGTGTTAGAACATGAATAGACTACTTGCACGAGATTAGTATATGATCGAGGGTTCCTTTACTTTTTTCTCAATCCACATAATCTTGTTCATGATTTAATTATTTTGCACGGGGTTCTGAAACTATCGGTTCTTTTGGAACCACCTTAAGAAAGTATACTTTTATATGAATTTACAAGGAAAAAATTAATTTAGTTATAAATAATAATTTATTATAAGATCAGGGATCAAATTGAATTAAGTTTAGAAAAAATATATGTTGAGGAATCGACAGTTCAGAACATTTGGAACCAGAGCCGAATTTTTTCCAACCCAATTACCTTTCAGAACCAAACTGTCAGGGATGTTTACGGTTTCGGGAACCACCAATTTTGATTTGATTCCGACGATTACTATTTTTTTTAACACATTTACACACCGAACATCAAATTTAGGATTTTCAAGTAAGAAAATATAAGACATTTACGTCATGCATTAAAACAACATCATGTTGACGTAATAAATAATTTATGGGGTCATATAATCACTTACTATATATGGTATGTTATGATTTGTATAGTTTAAAATATGTTTTATGTTAGAGTATTATAACAGACTTGTTTTCACTTCCATTTAGTAGCCCAAATAAGAAACACTCTCATGTATTTGAACAATCCTTCATGTTTCTTTTACAGAACTTTCATTTGATGAGAATAAATGGAAGTAAAAAAACTAGTATGTAGAAGTAAAGCATCACTTCATCAGAGATCTCGTGGAGAAGAAGAATGTGCATATTGCAAAGATTCACACATATATTCTACGTGTTGACCTACTTTCAAAGGCACATCTATATGTTTTGACAAATGATAATGACATTGATCCTTATATTGAGTGAGTTTTCTTCTTAATTATACCTTTATTAGACCATTTACTATTATAACTTTTATACTTACTATATATTGTGTAGGGAACACAAGAAATATTTGAATTCATCATATCCTAAGAAAACCAAGAACAAGAAATGGCTTCAAGATGAACACAATCAAACATTTATTAGCTGGGTTTGTGAACGTGTAAGTTATTTAACAAATAATCAGTCTTACAGAATTAAATGTCCGTAAACTAAAGGTAATATTTTCATAGAAATTTCGTCAACATTTGTTGATTCAGATACCACATTTCTCAAAAAGTTAAGGTGTTCGTTTTATGGGCCTAGTAAACAAGTTTTAGAATATTCTAGTTACTTGATCGATGGGGTTATGAGCAAAATTGCGTGATGAGGCTCGAACAGTACAAAATTTTGGAGTTAGTATATGATCAAATGTTATGTAAGTTTCTAGTTCCAAGGATAAAAATCCAGTTGTATTAGACATGATGTTCTACGGAACAATTGATGAAATATGGGAGCTTAATTATCGTGCATTTCGAGTTGCAGTGTTTAAGTGCACTTGGGTAGATAACAACAATGGAGTCAGAGTTGATGATATTGGTTTTACGCTAGTGAATATGATGAAAACATGATACAAATTTGATCCATTCATTTTGAGTATTCAAGTAAAACAAGTATTCTATGTTTAAGACCTAGCAGATCATGTAGCAGATCATGCGTGGTCAGTAGTACTTGCTGGCCCAAATAAATGATACATTGAAGTTATCAACCGTGATGATTTAGAGGACACTTATCTTCAACTTTGATGTTTCACCAAAGGGGTCCCAAAAATCGATATAAATGATGAATCAGATGAAAACGAACCACATGTGTTCATGAAGATTGCGATGGAACTTGGGTGAATAATGAAAATTCATAGGCTAGTAACTTATAATATTTTTATTATTGTTCAGATAATCACTTATTTGTATGCACCTTGTTGATTTTATATTATATGTACTCTTTTTTCCGAAATTATTTGTACTATTCTATTATATAAATTTTTGCAATACATTTTTCAATTATTCAGGGATTATGGACTTAACTACAAGTGATGCTCAACCTTCATCGGCTTCAAAACACACTCGAACAAGTAGGGTCACTAGGGGAAAAGTTTGTTTAAATGAGCTTGCTAAGCGAAGAGCTAAATGACTCAAGTATAACATTTCATTCAACAAGTATGGTCAACCATTTGGCGAAGGTGCATCTCAAATGCAAACATGTATTGGGCTTCTTACACGTGAGCATGTCAAAATAACATATAAGATGTGGAGAAAAGTACCAATCGATGTGAAAGAGCTTATATTGGAATCAGTGAATATAAGTGATCACATAATGTCACATCCCCATTTCACTTTTCTAAGTAAAATCGAGGGAAACGT
>JAPKLX010000005.1:973711-1011623 GCA_026898415.1 Leonotis leonurus | reverse complement strand
AGCTGATGTTCTCTAGCATATACATCCACTAATTTACTCCCTCTATGGTCTATGTTACAGCTATAACTCAAGTGCTTTGCTATTTTTCTGAACGTGTTGACTTTTGTGTACATCTTAATGGATGATATCTTGGTGCAGATATGATTTGGAAGGGTTGGAGTAGAAGTGCAGTTCGGCTGCTCCCCATGCTTTTGCCTTCAATTTGTCTGCCTCCATTACTCGGTTCAGTAGACTTGATGCATTACAATTCTATGGTGCATTACAGTTGTGTTCTCTCCATAACTACTTAGGAAACAAATCTGCCGAGCAGATTTGATTATTCTTCCTTTCCTTTACTCAATAGCTCTATAGCTATGTCTATACTATGTTATTTCTCTTATGCACGATAGCTTAGACTTTGTAACCAACATATTTATGCTGTAATTATGTACTATACATGCAGATGATTTGAAGTAGATTGCATTTCATAGAACATATAAATATTTGGGTTTTATTATTGCAATTTATCATTCTATATAATACCATTTTATATGCTATATTCTACAATCATCAAACTAGATACATATCATCTTTTCAAAACACTAATACACCAATTTAGTAAATATACTACTTCACTAATACGGATTTAATCAATAATTAATGATAATCCAACCCATAATTCCTATCGAAACATCCTTTATTAATCTAGGTTTAAACAAAATCCTTCTATAGTATATAACTACACCACCAATTATTAAAGTCTCTTCTAAGTAACTTAATATCTCATCAGGCTTGAACTATCGATTGCGCACCGAATAATTAGTTAACTCGATACTTTAATTAAGCCCATTATCACAGCAACTTACACAATATTAAACGCTAATTAGAAGACTATAATGTGCACGGGAACGATTGCTACTAATATCAATTAGCAAATTGACAAAAACAAGTTATAGAACGAAATTTTGTTATCCCGATTTTCGATACGCAATTTAATAGAAGAAATTTTACGGGCCATTACACATAAATTGATTATATTTCTTGTGACTTTCAATTAAACTTGAATTGATTATATTTCATGTCTATATTTTCCTTGTAGACATGTTTCATAGTTCCTGAGACATGGATATCCAAATGCTTCAAATCGGCAAATGATAAGTGGTGCACATGGAAGACGAGACTCTATAATAATCATATTTTGTCAAATGTTGACAACCCTGAAAAGTTGTATGTGCTGCCCACAGGAAAGGTTATTTCTTCACTAGACTGGAATCAATTTATAAACAAACAAGTTACCGTAGAGTTTAAGGTATTCAATGATATGTCGTAGCCTTATCAATTTTCAATGCATCACTTATAACAATAACATTATTTCTAAATAATTTATAGGATTTGAGTGAACAACAAAAAGGGAGGAGTAAAAAAAATGAATACCCACATCGTACTTCACGTAAGGGATATGCAAATTTGGGTGAAACAATGGAAAATATTTACTTTAATGTGTATTTTTTCATTACGTGTATGTTTGTTGTACAAGATAGCTAATATTGCACGTGTTTACATTAATCATTCTTATTCTACATAATAGAAGGATGAGTTAACTAGTGACGAACAAGTAGACAAAGCCTTGATGTGGAAGAAAGCAAGACCAACCAAGGATGGAAAGAGTGATGATAATGAGAGCTTGATGATGACATTTCAAAAAATTGTAAGGCATTTTTTTTCTTTAATTTCTTATTTTTTGTATTTCATTTTTCTTTTCTTACTTATTTTATCATTTTATATGTTTTTTTATAATGGATGCATACATACTAAAGAAAAAATGAGTATTCAAATCAAATGGTGGTCAAGATGATGTGCTTACACAAGTACTTAATAGACTTGAGCACTCTGGTCATGTGAGAGGTATTGGGGGTTACATAACCCCTACTGCATACTTTAACTTAACTAGAGAAAAACAACCTAGAATATTTGATAAGTCACTACATGAAATGGAGGAGACAAAAAAAAGAATAGAAGAACAAGATGTGTTGCTTGAGAATTGCAATACACGCATACATCTCCAAGACAAAGTGATCTATGAGCTAGTAGATAAAATGAGAAAGATTGAAGCTACAGTCAATGTAAAAGAGAAAGTTCATGAAGAAATTGGTAGTTGTTCAGCCAAGCAACCACCACAGAAGAAAGATGTAGATGATGATGTCTTATTCGTTATCAAGTCGAATTCATTAATGGTATGTATTATACATTATAAACATGACCAAGATATTTTTATATTAAAAATGATAGTTATGATTTTATATATTCGTGTTTTTTATGATAAATCAGTGGCACTAAAGTTGGGACCGTCAAAAGCAATTGTCGCTTATGGAACAAAAGTTATTGTTGGCCCTAAACTACATGGTAGTGCATTGTCTAAAGATTGTTTACGTGTATCAGTGGATGAAGTTGTCGATGAAAAAGCTTTGTTGATATTCCCTGTATCAGAAGAGATAGATACGGTTGGTAATGCACTAGCAACTCATGTTGCGTGGCCCAATGCATTGGTGACGACCATAGATGAGGTAATGATATTTTTGTTAGTTATGTTTTTGTAATCTTTTATAATCAAATATTTTTAAATCTAACACTATGGTGCAAACTTTTTAGGCACCATCTAAGAAGAAGGTTGCAGGAAAGATAGTTGGTTGGGAAAAGATTATCAAATATTATACATCTTTACCTCCAACATTGAAAGCATTATACTATTGTTTTGAGAGATCCATTAAAAATGATCATGGGATCCATATTACACTAGATGTTGAAGTATTTGGCTTGTCTCGGGAGTTATACATAGTTTTTGAAGATGTTATGCCCTTTTGTGACTTGGGACCGATTACTGGAAATTGCATTAATGCATATGTTTGTTATTGATTTAACAAAATACTTACTTTGGTTTTTTAGAAAAAAATTATAGTAAAATTTGTTGATATGATTGATCGTTTGCAGGTACTTGTTCCAAAAGATGAAAGACAATGAAATGACTCATAAATTCATGTTCGTGAATCAATTTTCTGTATCACATGGAGAAAAGCGTGATGATCGGGTGCGTGCCTTGGCTGATATGTTACTAATTGCAACATCAAATCATCTTATCATCGTACCTCGTAATGTGGGATAAGTGAAACTGTTAAAAAATATATATAAGTATTTTCTTTAATATTTAGTTTGCTGACTATTATTTGTTTGGAATGCATACGTGATAAAGAACATTGGATTCTAACATTCATTAAAACTTCACAAAGGTTGTATATATCTGATGGTCTTTCAATTAATTATCAGAATCGTGACGCTACATGGAAATCCATAGTTGACACGTAAGTTTTATAATATTTATGCTATTTAATTATTGAAAGACCTTTAAATTGACACTTTGAATTTATATTTTTTTATCATTGTTACTAACTTCATTTTAATTATTTTAATATTGTTATCCATAACTTTTCTTTGAAGCTCATTGACCATTTTCTACGCAAATAACTCAAAAAATTTCAAGAAAATCTCAAATTGGGATATTGTAAAGGTTCGTCTTCTTTTGTCTCTAACATCCCCAATGAGAACGTGTTGAATCTAACATAGAGAATATGTTGTTGTTAATTACCAATTTACTTGAATGATAAATAGGCAAGGATTGGAGAAGTTGGTTTCATTTTAAATTTATTATAAGAATACATACGTTTACACTTTATGCATAATTAAGATCACTTATCCGCCCCTTTTGGATTACACCAAAGATAAATTATGAGTATTGAATATTCTTTATTTGCCTAACATAGTTTATATTTTCCTAGGGTCCTATGCAACCTGATTTTAAGCAATGTGATTTTTATGTGTTACGATTCATGAAGGAGATAGTCGATCGATTGATAAAATAGGACTCCATATCTTTGGAATCACATGTAATAATCATATAATATTATGTATGTATATATATATATATATATATATATATTATCAACACTTACAAAATTTAAATATTTTTGTTTTGTGTTGTTTACAGTTTAAGAAAAAAGAATACTCCATTGGTGAGCTCAATGGGGTTCGTGAGGAATGAGCTTCATGTATTATTGATCATATGTTGAATTTAGTTTTGGATTTAGTATATGATGTAACTCATGATGATATTTTACTTTATTTTGTGGTTAGTTTATGAATGATTAAACATACTTTAATATTTAGAATTTGATTTTTAGATTTGTTGTGTTTGATTGGATGAATCTTGTTATAATAGAAGATGAACATGATATTATTAATGCTAATTTGTAGTTTGATTGGTGGTATTTTTAGTGTTTAATAAATGATGTTATTAATTTATTTTTGCAAATTAATACAGATTATTTGAAATGAAAAAATAGAAAATAAAAAATATTGTTAAATACTAACAGTGTAATAGATAATGCTTTCGTAATAAAAGTGTTAACTTTGTTATTCAAGTAATAACAATAAGAATAATTTTTATAACGGTTAAAAACTATTATGTACCCCCTCCGTCCCAATAAGGATGACACAAAACTTTTGGGCATAATTATTAAGTAGAGTGTATAAAGTAGTGTAAGAGTGATAAAGGTGGTAGGGTCCACACCTTTTTGAAGAGATAATTTTTACTATTTTTGGAATGTGTCATTCTTAGTGGGACGTCCCAATAAGAAAATTGTGTCAAGTTTAGTGAGACGGGGGACTATAAGATAAAACATAAAGTATAATCATTTTTTCTTAAAAGGTTTGAAAACGTTATTAATAAGTAGTATAGATTGCACTATTCTTGTGTTATACATAACGCATATAATTGTCATGTAAATAATACATAGATCACGCTTTTTGATTTTTCATAACGGTTAAAAACATTTATGTATGTGCGTCTTTTCGCTCATACATAACGGTTCGGAAACGTTATCTAAAATGGGTATTATAGAAACCGTTATGTATGTGCGTTTTTTCTAGTAGTGTGCTCTGTGGGAAGTTAGAATTACTAAGTCCAGAATAACAACATATCAAGATTTTGTAACAGAGTTGTTTTTACTTCCAATTAATGAGAAAAATATTTTGTCATTGATTTGTGATTTATATTCTATCGATTATATTTTGCAAACAAGTCACTTTTCTACATTTTAGACTGTGTGAATGATTGTTGGTCACATAAGGTAACACAGTCGAATCATTGTAAAATAAATTTCACCACCTAGACAAACTTGGATAGTTATTTTGTTAAAGGTTGTGATGTCTTTCGCTCACCTTAGCTGACATAATGATATTTGTACATTTTTGTTGGTGTACATGTATGGATATTTGCATTGTATGGTTTCACAGTGAGATAGTTTTTCTCTGTTGATAGTGAAGAATGAGATTTCGTAAATGATTTATTTCTTAATCTATGTGAATAATATTAAGTATATGTAACTGATTGCATTGCTTTGATGTATTATCACTTGTGGGTTTTTCGTAACCCTAAACAATAATTCGTCCGGTAGTGGTAATTAGTAAGGATGTAAACTAATCAAATTGAACTGAATATCATAATATTCGATTCAATTCGTGAAACTATTTGAACTATTCGATTAGTATTCTATGTGTTATGAATATTTGAATAATTTGATTGGATTCTAATCACCAAATTTCGAGTCGATTATTGAAATAATCGCCCTTTTAGAAAAACTAGACTAATTTTCTCTTTTTAAATTTTATTTTGTTTTCGAATAAATAAAATAATGATAACACACGAATTCCGAATTCGTTGTTATAGGAGAATTGTATAAAAACACACGAATCTCGCGTCAAGCTCGCGCGATTCGTTAGTTTTAACGTTTTAGTATATAACACATTAATCCCACGAGCTAGGGGTCATGGGATTCGTGTGTTTCTATGTAATATGTACAATCACACAAATCCCGCGACCCCGAGCTCGCAAAATTCGTGTGTTTAACGTTTTAGTATATAACACACGAATCTCGCAAGCTCGAGGTTGTGGGATTCGTGTGTTTTTATGTAATATGTACAAACACACGAATTCCGCGACCCTGAGCTCGCGAGATTCATGTGTTTTAACGTTTTAGTATGTAACACATGAATCCACGAGCTTGGGATCGCCGGATTCGTGTGTTTCTTTGTAATATAGAAACACACAAATCCTGTGATCCCGAACTCGCGAGATTCATATGTTATATATTAAAACGTAAAAACACACGAAACTCGCGAGCTCAAGGTCGGAGGATTCGTGTGTTATACGAGAATTGTATACAAATACACGAATCTCGCGACTTCGAGCTCACGGGATTCGTGTGTTTTAACGTTTTAGTATATAACACATGAATCCCGCGAGCTCGGGGTTGCGGGATTCGTGTGTTATACGGGAAATAATGTTTAAAATTCAAAAATATGCAAAATAAAAATAAAAGGGTAATTTAGTCTAATATTTTTAAAATGACTATTATTTATCTTTTTTATATGTAGGGCTATTATTTATCATTGTTTTTGGGAAATGGCTATTTTAATATTTGCCCATATTTTAATTATAATGATTAAAGGTAGATTTTAATATTTTAATTAAAAAATAAAATTAAAAAAATATATCATCTTCGTCCCACAAAAGTAGTTCTCCTTCTTTTTTACACGCAAACCAATATTTTACTTTATTCCTTTTACTTTATTAGTTTTACCTTAATACCTTTTGCTTTTTAGTTATAAAATTTGTCAAAAAGGAAAATGAGACTACTTTCGTGGGACGTCCCAATCAGAAAAGAGAGACTACATTGGTGGGACGGGGGAGTATATATTTTTAAAATAATTTACATGTTTTTATTAAAAATATTATACCTTAAGTTATTGTGAAATCGTGAGTTTTAAAAAATTGACCATAAATGTAATGACTTGGCTCTCGCACCGATTGGTAAGTAAATATGAAAGAATATTACTCCCTCCGTACCACTAACTACTAAGTATGATATTTTTTTCCAGCACGATTGTTAATGAGAGTGTATAAAGTAGTGTAAGAGTGATAAAAATGGTAAGATCCACACCTTTTTAAAGTGATAATTTTTACTATTTTTGAAATGTGTCAAGATCCTAATAAGGGAAGTTTGTCAAGCTTTAGTGGGACGGATGAAGGATGGAGTATATTCTCCGTCCTACTAAATATATCCTATTTTGACCAAATTTTTTTATCAAAACATGACATATTTAGTGGTAATACGTTTTGTAATAAATGGTAAGCATAAAAGAAATTGGGATAAGGGGCAAATAACCCCCTAAGGTTTATAGGAAAAGGCAAATATCCCCTTAAGGTTTGTTTTGGTGCAAATACAACATTTTTTAAGTTTTTGAAGTGCAAATTAGTCTAATTTTTAACAATTCAATTAAATCATAATTTTAAATTTTATTTTGATATTTTTTGAAATGAATACACAGATTAATTTATGAAACGGGTGCAAAAATTTAATGTAAAAATAATATAAAACTTATATTACAAAATATATTAAATTATATATAAAATTTATTATGACATGTTTGATTCAAGTCGACTAAAAATGTACAAACCCACCCCAGTCCCTTTATCTTCTTATTTGATTTTGTAATTGATATTAAATTAAATATCATATTTTAATAAATACGTATAATGATATTGTTGGAAGAATATACTCCAATTTTTTAAATAAAATTTTTATATAATTTTTAAAAATTTTACAAGAATAAAATAATGGATAACGAATGAGTTTCCAATCTTTTTTTTTTTTGGAAAAGTAGCAAATTAGCCTTTATGGTGGACACTCCTATGACGGATCACCATTTATGACAAGTTTTTGTTCAAATCAACCTCTAACATTCGACACTTGTTACAGTTAGGCCCTCTCTGTTAACGAACTTCTAACGACGTTAGATTACTCATACATCGTTAAACGTTATGGGTTGATTTGAACAAAAGCTTTTCATAGCGGGTGATACGTCACGGTGTAAGGGCTAATTTGCTACTTTTCTCTTTTTTTTAAATGATTATTTTATTATACTAGTTTGTAATTATTCTTTTTCTAAAAAATATTATTTGGCGGATATCCAAATGGATACCCTCCCCCTCACCGAGTAATTTCCACAGCGCATTTGCCCCAATTTTTTTATAATTTTTATATTAAATTCTACATATAATATATTTTTAATACGATGTTTTATAAGTTTTTCACATTAAATTCGTGTATTCGTTTTAAAAATTAATCTCCGTACCTATTTTAAAAAATATCAAAACAAATTAAAAATAATAATTTAATAGAAATGTTAAATGTTGGACTAATTTGCACTCCAAAATATTAAAAAGGTTCTATTTGCATTAAAGGTGATTTGCTTCTTAGTACAAACCTCAAGGGGCGACTTATCCCAAACAAATTTAGTATGGTAAAAGTCGAGTAGTTGGGGTTGGTTTGGGTAGCCGTTTGAGAAGTGGGTCCCATCAAAGCCAGGAAACTAAGCTCTCTCCGTTTCAAAAAACATTTCTGTTGGATTTTGAAATCTAAATTCATTGAGAGGGACGAAAAGCGACACTACTTGTAAGAACATTTGACTCATCTCTCTCTCTCTCTCAAATGCACACATATCCACAAGCACATGCGCATACATACACAGACACTCTGTCCGTATCTTTGTATTTTTATGCCATTCTTGAAACTCAAACTCCAAGCTTGCAATAGGGGCCTCTCTTTCTATATCCAACCATTTCCCTCTTTGGTGTGTGTGTTTTTTTCTGCATTTGGCCGTCTCCTCTTTCTCTTCCTCCGAATAAAAGTTGAAGATGAGTGCTTCAAAGTTCATAAAATGTGTGACTGTGGGAGATGGTGCTGTTGGCAAAACTTGCATGCTCATATGTTATACCAGCAACAAGTTTCCTACTGTTAGTCTCCTTCTCTCTTTCTCTGGCTTCTTGTACTTTCGATCTTGATAAAAAAAAGTCCCTTTTTAATTTCTTGGAGTTTCGTTCTCAACCTTTATGTTTGGTGTTTTTCTTATTGGTGAATGTCAGGATTATATTCCAACAGTGTTTGACAATTTTAGTGCAAATGTGGCTGTAGATGGCAGCATTGTAAATTTAGGACTGTGGGATACTGCAGGTATTATTTTGCCCTCTCTATTAAGCGCTGTTTATTCATTAATGGGATCCCTTTTGTGGAAAATGCTAATGTATATACAATTGTTTTTTTCTTGATTTTTTGAAGGCCAAGAAGATTACAGCAGGTTGAGGCCCCTCAGTTACAGAGGTGCTGACATATTTGTGTTGGCTTTCTCTTTAATCAGTAGGGCTAGCTATGAAAATGTCCTCAAGAAGGTATATATTGGATTTTTGTCACTGTGTGTCTTTGTGTGTGTGTGTTTAGAGATAGAGATGTAGCTGTTGCTTACTTTCTTGCATAAGAGCTTCAGTAATGTGTAATTCTCTTCATTCATTAACAAATTTTGTTGTGTGCATGTGTGTTTTCTTTCCTTAATAAATTAGTTCTTATAGTTGAATGCAAGTCTTGTACTTCTACTTAGTTTTTCATTAATCTTCTTAGGCTTACAGTTTTCAGTATATATATTGAGAGAGATGTACCTTTTGTTTCCTATAAGTTCTTCACTAATGCTTAATTAGATACTCAGTACTTCATACACGTGCAATAGTAATAAACTACTATCTCCGTATACTAAAAGTCTACTCTTATTACCTATTACAATTGTTCTTTAAAAGTGTACTCTTTTCTTTTTAAACATCACATATATTCTACTTTGTGGTTGTCTTTCTCCACTAAAAACACCTTTTACATTTTTTTCTTAAAACTTGTGTGACTCGCTAACAACACATTTTTTGTGGACGGAAGGAGTAGTACGTATAATGTCAAGTATTGTTGTTGAAGTTAGTTCTTTAATCTTCATAGGCTTACTACTATTGTGATTCCTGTTTCAGTGGATGCCTGAACTTCGTCGTTTTGCTCCCAACGTTCCAATTGTGCTCGTAGGAACAAAGTTAGGTAAGATTCTAAGTTCATTTCAATACGAAAAAGTAGGCGTGTATGCGTGTGAATCTGATAGTATGGACTACGGATGGTCTCAAATTCATTACACTTTTTATCTGGTATAGATCTTCGGGATGACAGTGGATATCATGGTGATCACATAGGATCTAATATCATCACCACAGCCCAAGTGCGTATCTTTTCTTTCATTCATTGCATTCGTGTATTAAATTGCATAACATTGATTAAGAAAAATGGGATCCAAAATAAAGGGGGAGGAGCTGAGGAAACAAATTGGTGCAGCAGCATATATAGAGTGCAGCTCCAAGACTCAACAGGTCTGTCTTCTTCATGCATGCACCACTCATTTCATTAAATTTGTACCTTAATTGGATTTAGATTGTAATATGATGGATATATGTTGCAGAATGTGAAAGGTGTATTCGATACTGCAATCAAGGTTGTGCTTCGACCTCCTCCTCCTCGCAGAAAGGAAATGACATCTTCGCGGAAGAAGCGACAGACTAGTGGTTGCTCCATTGTGTAAGTTGTGCATTAGTCTGTTTACTTGACTGAACAGTAGTGAAACTTAGAGTAGAGCATAACATATAGCACAAAACCATAAAATTTGAGTCTTCTTGGTGATCATTGATTATAATATAATGTTTGGGTTTGTACAGGAGAGGTATTGTTTGTGGAGGCTGTGTTGCATAATGCATAGTGCAGGGCTACTTGGCTGAGGTTTGATTTGATTAATGAATTGATGTGATGGTGAAGAAGGAAAGAAGTTGTAGTAACTCAACTTGTACTTAATTTCCTTTGTGTTAGTTTTATATTGATGTCAAACAAAGCTCATGCTCATTGAGGGAATTATATTGTCCATTCAATATAATTCTCTGAGCTTTGTCGTCTTGTTAGTTAGTTAGTTATATCTTTCGTATTCTCGAAATTACCAACTGTACTCTCAACTTCAAAACTTGTTCAAACTTAATATATCCCCATTTAACTATCTATGTTAAAATAACTGGCTTTCTTTTTACTTGTTATTAAGAAGACAGATAAAAATGGCAATATCTTTTAATTTGAAAAGAATAATAAATAAATAAATATGGACTAAACTTTATTACGATCGATCTTATAAAAATAAAAAACGCCATATTGAATTCATAATAGATTGTCTAATATGAGTATTCCATTTTAACATTTCGAAGACATTTCGATCTCAACTAAAAATGTTAAAATAAATGTAGATTATTATGCATAATACATACATATTATATGTTAATTTAACAATTTGCAAAGGGTATTTTCACCAACCTGCCAGACAAATGGGGTATTGACACTAATGGAAATGTCATCTAATCTAATGTAAAACAATGCCATTAATTAATAGATAAATCTAATTAATTAAATTGCAACAATGGAGACGGCAATAATATAAAATTCACATGCATGCATCTACCCAAGAGCTTGCAATAAATATATTATTAATATCCCCTAAAATCATCAAACAAAACTTCTTGAAAATTAATATCGACATCTGTTGATGTTACGCCAAATAATTAGGAGCGCACACATATATAATGTTAATTATATATAAAAGTAGCACATACTAAATATTATATTAATTATAATTACCAATTGCTAGAAAAAATAAAACTTGCTCTCACACTCACATGGTCCATATATACAATAAAATAAGTCAATGTTAAACATAATTAAAATACATGATATTGGTCCATAAAAATGTATTTATTTGAATTTTTTATTGAAAATGTACTCTCTTTTTTTGACATATTTTCACAAAATGTTTATTTTAAATATAACATATATATTACTTTGTGGACTAATACATTTTTTTATGGACGGAGAGATCAATATTTTAATAGAAAACAAATTACATAAACACGAGATTTGCCCATTCATTCTAAGAAGTTCGAAAAGCCTAAACCATTCCCCCAGATAAGGGGGATCATAAAATTAAACTTCTTATAATCTAAAAAATATACTAATATTTATTTTTTTTATAATTTAACTAATTATAATCAATCAAAAGTGGAATTCAATGTTAAGAAAAATATTAATATATCCAAATTGATTGAACTAAGCTTACGCAATTAAATACAAAATTAAATTATCGCATACGAAAAATAAAACTGAAGAAAAATATATAGTAGCTAGTACATAGAGTAGAGTGTTATCAAGAACTGATCATTTCCTCTAATTTATCTTATTTTTGGAAGAAAAAAAATAAAAAAAAATCTCAAACTAATCATATATACTCATTCACTAATTATTCAACACTCTTATCCAAATTAACAGTAGCTAGTTTGTAAGCCATAATCTTGAAGATGAAGGTGTAGTTGTTAGGAAATAATTAATAATTAGTAAATATATATATACACACACACGTACTCTTTAATACGTACGCACATATTCTTCAAACAGGGGGCAGCGGCGGCGCCGGCAAGGGCGGCGTGAAGGCCAAGAAAACAAGCAACGCCATGATGGCGACGGGGACGAGGAGGAGCACTGACGGCGGCGGCGGCAGCGGTGGTAGAAACAGCGGTAGAATCAATAGGAATATCGCCAAAAGAAGCATCAAAGTTAAATACCTAACCATCAAGATTCAAGATAATTAATAATAATCAATATCTTCTTCACATACTAATTAACTGAAACTTCTACGATTCTGCATATCATGATCATCTTCTTCATCCTCTATACTCTACACTACACCCACAAATACACATATATATAACTATAAATATACATGTATGTATATATTAATTAGTATCATATATATATATAAAAAGTGTGCGTGTGTGTGGGCGCACGTGTGTGTTTAGTAGGTTTTTTTTTTCTCTGGTAATTTGGGATTATCAGATGAATTAACGGAGGCTGCTTTATATAGGATAGGAATGATTTTTAATTGAATGATTGAGTAGGCAGTCGCAAGTCGCAACATGTTAAGTAAGAAATTAAAATTTTAATTTGGCCCGTTCGTGGTTAAACCGGTTGGTCCGATTCGATTTTAAAACATTGAGTTATGTTAGAAACTAAATAAAATTAAAATGATGAGGTAAAAGAATAGTATCTTGCATTAATTAGAATAAATTTTGGACTATAATTGAGTCGATGATTGAATTTATGCTGTTATTACTTTACTTTAATTAATTTGACTGAATTTATTATTTTTATTATTACTATTATTATTTTAAGGCTCACTTCAGTATAGGAGAGTGGGAAATGTAAATTATTGAATTGGCTTTATTAGAGAGGTGGGGTTAGAAATTAGAATCATATGAACAATTTCCCTTTTTGTCTCCTTGAAGGGTGTGAGTTCTCAACACTAATTATATGAATTCAACAATATTTGAAATTAACATTCAAGAACCTCCCAATTTTTGTCCGAACTCAATTAAGAAGATTCATAAAAAAGGTAAATTAATTTCACAATAAAATAATTTAATTGACAAATTATATATGTCGGATCATTATCATATCAAGACCACAATATTGTGAGTGTATGGCATTGTTGGCTTATTTATGTTAGATAAGGAAGCAACAGTCTCTACTATCTATTACAAGGTTTGTTTCTCCTGAAGATATTCGATATGACAGTTGGCGAATCTTGCATGCATAATAATTTCCTTATTTATCACCATAGTCGTTAGGAAATACTCGGATGACGCATATTGGATATATTTTACTGATTTGATCATATCCAAGAAGATATATTCAAGATTCTTCAATAAGATATATTTGGAATTCAAGATTGGCAAGATCTCAAATATCTTGGGAGGCAAGCAATTGCCTTAGGGTTCGTCTACAATACCCTATAAATACAGGTCATGGACTTCTGTTACAATTGAACTCTCCCCGAACATAAATTCATATTCATCATACACGAGAGTTCCAGAGTTTTTCAGTAATGTGCTTATTGTGAGATTATTTGAGCTACTAGTTATTGGTTTAGTATATGCTGTATACACACACGAGCGAAGATTATATTCCGTCATGAACGAAAATTATATTTCGTATATTGAGTAAGAATGCTTTTCATTATTTTGTGTGTTTCATATTGTTAGCCTACATACATCTCATGTGTGCATGTGTAGAAGAGTGATCCTCCAACCATCTGTGTTAGTAATGAGTGTTGGGAAGTGTTTAATTCAGTTGTAATTGAGTACGTTATAAACTCAATGGATAATCCTATGGGCTTGCGGATTTTAGGGTTGCTTAGTTTAGGAAGACACTAGTTTCGGTCCACTAGAGAAAGAGTGTTGGAGAGTGAACAACATCATAAGAAGGGAAGTCCTTAGTGAGTAATAGCCTTTGTAACTTGAGGTTCTTTGATAGTGGATTATGTTTTGGGCATGACCTCCTAGATGTAGGTGTGTTCACCGAACTAAGTTACCAACTCTGCGGGCCACTTTTTTTTTGTGTTTAATTGTGTGCCCCAATCTCAAAATAAAATGTGAACAATGTACATGTTATATTCAACATTAAGCATGAATATGTCATTAAATTGCCTAAATGCGAGCATCGACATTGACACGAAGGTTACTTGCATGATTTCTTTTGTATTAACACAATATAAATCATAATATGGTATATTCAAATCCTACATGAACAACAATAATTCATAAACATTTGTGTTATTCGAACACAAGAACAACAACGAAAATCTTATAAGAACATGTCATACGAAAGAGGAAATAGACTAATTATATTTTAGATTAAATATCATAAATAACCTTAAAGATAGTGGGGTGATATATAGTTGGCAGATTTAGTTGATAATTAAGAAGTATTTTGGGATAAAAGATTAGTATTTATTGTTTTTATATTGATGATTAGTTTTTAGATTTATTATATAAAAATAATTAGTATAGGGGCTGACGTTGAGCTGTAGAAAATATAGAAGTGCATCACTGGCGGAAGTAGAAAAAATCGATAGGGACTAAGTTTTCATATACAAGTAAAAAATTAAATTTTACTGCAACCAAAATTAATAGTAAGGATTTTTGCATAACAATTTGTTAAAATATAAATAATTATACAATTTTATAATTATAAAAAATATTAAACTTTTCTTTTGGAAGAGACTTAAGCCCTCCCTTAACTCTTACCGAGTAAGCCCTAAGTGCACATAACAAAATATAAAGTTCACGTTGAGCTCTATAATGCATTATATATAATTTTTATATTTAAATATAAAGTCTACGTTGAGCTCTAGAAAATATAATAAAATAAATAAGTTACAATATATAATATTTTAGATTGTGTTCTTTTTTAAAAATAAATTTATATTTTCAAAATAAGAGTCAAGAGAATTATCATATTATAAAATTTGTATGTTTGTAATTTTCATTTTTCTTCTTCCGCTTCACTCTAAGAAAAGATAGGATTATCATTCTAAATCTTTGTTAATAATTAATATTAACTCTTCTTAAAATAAAGTGAATGTAGAAGAATAGTGAAATTATAACATATAAATTGAAGATGAATAAAAAAAGAGATAATAATATCATCAACCTTCATTTTGAAACACTGAATTTATCCATAAAAAAACGAACCTAAATTGAAATAGGACAACGGAAACGTTAATCCTAAATTAAGTGGGAGTTAAAGTGTTGTTTATGTGAAGGACACACGTCAGCAACCACGTTGTCTTAAAGTTTTGGGCTGGATTCATGGTACCTGCGACGATTGTTTTTTATTTATTATTAATTTATTATATCATTGTGTAGTTGGGTTTATTTATAAGTTTTATGTTAAAACTTTTCATCACAGTCATAATTATATTCTTATAAAGAATCTGAATAATCAATTTTATGTTAGGGTGAGAATATGTTTTTTTAAGGATAAATTTATTCTATAAAAATATGGGATAAAAATATAATTATCTATTAAATTTCTTCTTTTTTATTCATCCATCTTATCTAAATTATAAATTTATTTTGTTTTTATTCTTCAACCTACTTTAAGGAGTGATAACATTATCTCTTCAAATTTGGATGGATAATATTATCTCTCCTTAGAGTGGGATGAAGGATAAAAATAATGATGAATTTATAATTTAGATAGGAAGTATGAATAAAAAAAAGGGATTTAGAGGCTAATTATACTTTTATCCCACATTTTCATGAGCATCACCGCATTGACCTATGGCTTGGGGTTTACATGGACTTGGGAGGGCAGTCTTCCTTACTTATTGTCCATCTTGACAATCGTCTGGGTCAAGTTGAAGATCTGGTTGGCTAGTGACTATAGGGCTCTTCGACTTTCTGTTTGGGATTTCTCAAAGTCGTCGCTGAACTTGTGGTGCTCCTTGGACAAGTTTTGAATTGTCTTAGAGAGAGATGGTCATCTTGGCTGAATTTGATGATGAGCCTCGAGTGGAGCTTGATAGTGATTACCTCTATATCTCAAGTTCTCATGGTTCCTCCATCTTGGATTATAAGATTGTGAGTGGGAATCAAATCTTTGCCTTGGGCCTTGGTTTGAGCTTCCTCCATTGTTGATATGCTCAAAAACATTGACTTCTTCTTCTTTTAGGGTAGGGCATTCATCGGTCATGTGAGTGGTTGCATAGCACAGTTAGCACCCCTTGACATTCTTCTTGATGGTCGGTTCATCATCTCCATCATCTGCTTCATGGTGGCACACAGGTCCGAGAGTTCCGTCTTGGCCTATGATGTGGAAGCATTTCTCATGGCCTATGATGGTTCCACAAGCCATCTCAAAGTCTTGAAGATGCATTTGCGGATTCTCTCCTGGCAAGTCACTGAACTTGCGCAAGATCTGGATAAAGGAGTGCAAGAGTTCCCAGTTGTCTGCGATCACGGGCAAGGTGATGCCCAAAGGTTTCAAATTGTTGTTGTTGGGAACATCATATCCTTGAGTGTCTGCTCCGAAGGTGCATTCCCATTCTCATTGTTGATTTCTCCGTTTTTCTTCGCCATTCTTGCTGCTTGACGGGCTTCTCATTCAAGCTGTGCATGTCTCCTTAGTATGTCTCTTCTCCTCCTCCGTTTCTCTATCTCTGGATCAAATCAAACGTCTCTGAGTTCTCCTTCAGGGTTGGATCGAAGCTTACATTGTGGACAAGACCTGAGTCAAGGTGAGAGAGAAATTCTAGAAGGCGCAACTCCCCAACAACGGCGCCAATTTGATGGAGCTCAATAGTTATCACTCCGGTCAATATAAATTTATAATTACATCTACACTCTTCACTAGGTTCCGCTAGTGGCAAGCACATGGTTGATCCCACAGGGAGTTGGTGGATTTCTCTCTCAATATCACAATTTGGGTTTTGAGTCTGGTCTTATCTTGGGCAAGAAGTCGTAATCAAGTAGAAAGTAAATACTGAAATGTAAAATAACTGAGAATGGAAACAACAAAGATAGTTAAATAAGAAAGCAACTTGACTTGGGTTAAAATTCTTGAGTCTTGACTTATGTCTTGATCATCGGTACAAAGATATTTGTTGTACTCGTACATCATTGGTTAAAGGCGAGCGTAATAATGAGGTTTTTCTCCTACCACTCAAACGCATCACTCAGGCAACCTCCTTTTTACTCGTCACGTAGCCACCTAAGCCTCGCCCAACATACCTTTTCAGCCTAGAAGGTAAAGGTTATTTACCCCCTTATCCTCTTTTCCCAAGCTTGCTCTCAAGCCAAGATTACTCCAGCATACTCAAATATGCATTAGCGGGGTTGTGCAACCACGGGCACTCCATCTCAGACGCCCCACTCGTGGCGTCCCTACCTACATCACCACGCTGATCCCTCTGACTGAAAAGCAGGAAGTCGTTAACACTTGGAGTTTCCAGTTTGCAATGGTAACTTGACCTTGCCCAAGATGCTACGGGCCGGACAATGCCAATGACTCAATCAAGTTGTATAAGAATCAGATCCAGCGCTTTAGGAACATGAAAATACAACTATATGTACATTTAAACCTCTCAAGACGTTAAAAGTTTTAGACTCAATTCATCTTCCTCAAGCAAAGTAAATAAACCTAGCTACTCATACACAAATTAAATAACACAAACAAAATAAATAAAAGCATAATTTTATTGAAATACGAAAGTAAGGTTACCAAAATATCTTCTTGGCAGTACCAACCCTGACCAAGGCCAAAAACATAAGCATAAATAAAATATTAATTTTATAGGACTTGTTTTTCTCCTCCTAATCACTCATGAAATTTAAACATGGTCAGTTGGACGTACCCTCCTACGCACCCCTCGAATTGTGTGTTATGCCTCTCGCACTGCGTGTGTCTCTGCTTCAAATCATGTGTTTATATAGGGGCGTATGGGTCTGGGCTTGGTGGTAGAAGCGGCTAGGATTCACGACGACTCTTTCCTCTTCGGGTTGATTTGTCAACGTTTAAGAGATACTCTCGATCCTCCAAATATTTGCTGGAAGGAAATGAAGATCTCTTTCCTTTTCCGTGCATGGAAAGTATCCGCCACGAACCCCCAGCTCTTTGCCCTTCATCTTCTGCGCTTTCAGCTGCTTTTGCCTTCCACGTCATCTTGGACATTGTGTTCTCCTTGACTCCAGCGGCTGAAGTGTGATCTTGAGCGGTACATTATCTTGAGCTTTAGACTGCCCAAGGTGCTTTGTGTGCAATATTGCCTCTCTCTCAAGATGACCTTCAGCCTTGACATGCATCCTGTCATCCCACACTCGTGTCATCCCAGACACAAAACAAGACAAAACAAAGAAAAAAACTCTATCTAGACCTAAAATAAGACATAAAAAGAGCACGAAAAATGGGCTCGTCAGTTGTTTAAAGGCAGATGTAGGTGTAGGATTTTACCTACTAGCAAACATATCACTTTTGCTGCCTCCTTTTTAAGCGTCATGTAGCCGTCAAAGCCCCACCAACATACCTTTTTGGTCCAGAAGATAAAGATTACACAGTCTAGTACCCTTTTGTCCAGACTCTCGCCCAAGTCAAACTTACTTCGGTATACCCAACTGGACATTAGCGGAGCAACCCCCACAAGCACTCCACGCTTTTTAGGTGCCTCTTCTATGGTGTCTCCATCCACATCACCACATTAATCTCTTTATCTGGAAAGGCGGGATCCTTGACCTTTTGGGCTTCTAGTTCGCAGTTGCAACCTCACCTTGCCCAAGACACTACCAGCTGCATAACATCAAGGGTCTGTCAAGTTATATAAGAATTGAATCTAGTGCTTTAAGAACATGCAAACATGGTTAGGAGTTCGTTTAGACCTCTCAAGACCTTAAGCCTCGACTCAACTCATTTTCCCAAGCTAAGTAATTAAATCTAGTTACACATAATTAAATTAAATAACACAAGGGAAATACAGGAAAACATACTTCAATTGAAACACAAGAATGTAGCTTCAAAAGTACCTTTTGGTAGAACCAACTTTAACCAAGGCCATAAAAACATAAATGGAAATTAAAGGTGCATGTAGGACTTTTTGTTTCCTCCCAACTAGGGGTGAGCAAAATTTGGTAAAAATTCGAAAACCGAACCGAACCGAGCCGAACCGATAAATTCGGTTCGGTTTTTTCCTTTTCCTTTTCGGTTTGGTTTCGGTTTTTATTTTATAAATTTTCAATTTTTGGTTCGGTTTTGATATTAAAAAAACCGAAATACCAAAAACCGAACCGAAATATATTATATAATAATTATTTATCTAATATTACATATTAAATATTTATTTATTTATTATTAACTATTAAATATTACTTACTAAATACTATTTATTTATTATTACTTATTAAATATATAAATATATATTAAATATTAATTTTAAATATATTATTTAATATTTTAAGTTTCGGTTTTTTCGGTTTTTTACCGAACCGAACCGAAAATTTCGATTCGATTTTTTTTCGGTTCAGTTTCGGTTATGTATTTTTCGATTCAATTTTTTTTTTGGTTTTCTTAATTTTTTCGGTTCGGTTACCGAACCGAACCATGCTCACCCCTACTCCCAACCACTCATAATATTTAGAACATGACTTAGACTAAAAGATGGCATAGCACCTGGCTGAATGGTCGTACACTCCACATCTTGTTTGTCTATCCCTGGCCTGCAACCAACCTTGAATATATAGGATGTTGAATGGGCATGGGCTTTCTCTGGCGGCGACTTGAGTGTTAGTGACGACACTTTCCTTCTTGATAGATTATGTCCATGTTGAAAGGATGCTCTCAATCTTCTAGATTTACGCTGGATGGAAAATGATATCTCTTTTCTTATTCCACGCATGAAAAGTCTTAACCTTTCTATTCGTTGCCTCTCGTTTGCTACACCGCCATCTGCTACTTCCTTCTTCTTCATCTTGGCCAAGGTGTTTCCTGTCTAGCTCCAGTCTGATTTTATGCGGTACTCTAGCTTGAGTCTCAACTTGCTTAGGGGCTTTCGTGTGCCATCTTGCATTTTTCATGGAATGAGCTCCAACCTCGACCCGAATCCTGCCATCCAGATTTGTGTCCTCCCAAAAATGACACGACTCGTGACAAAGAAAAAAAGACTCGATCTAGACCTAAAATACGACATAAAAAGAGGAAAAAAATGGGCTCATCAATGTCGAGTATGAACCACCTTGGGCGATACATTAAAACTAGGAATGATAATCGAGGAAGATCAATACGAATAATAGTTATTTATAACCATACTCGCCAACTAAATAAACATAACTTATATCTAGGACGTTCCTATTCATCAATATCAAAATCACTCAAACTCACTACCCGTCACCTATCGTGTATCCGTCATCCACCACCTATTTGGTAGCCGTCAAGGTTCTACTTGCGGATATTCATTACCCGCGAAACAAACAATATTAATATTTAAAATAATTAAATATTATTTCGACCCACTGTACTCGATACATTTTATTATTTTAACAGATTTAATTGTACAAAAAGCATGTCAAATCATGTCAAATCGAGGGGATAGAGAGAGTATAATTTTAAGTGAGAATAAAATATAATTTTATATTAAAATAAAAAAACATGTTCAATATTACGTGGGTATACAGATATTTTGTGGTGATTTCATAAATATTCGTGAATATTTTATAGAGAAAATTTTACACATATATAAATCTGCCGGATACGAATATTATTATCTATATCCATAAATATCATATGAATTTTACTTAAATTTACATTTATTAATATAGAATACCCCAAATATGGAATATAGGGCTGAGAAATTGACATCCCTAATTAAAACCCTTACCTCACCGAGTCAACGACTTCGCAGACTCTTTAGCGCCATAATTTTATCTCACTTTCCTCAAAACAGAATCTCACCAAAACTCGCAACAGTAAAACCCCCTGCTGCGCCCCCACAATAAATTTTATACACCCTCCACTAACGTCACTCCACGTACTGATTCGGAGGACGTGGCGAATGCATGCCGAATTTGTCCAACAATCGGGAAAGGACAGGCCTCTGAGATCGACGGTGGAGAGCTGACTTGAGTACATTTCTATGAATTCTGACCGTTGATCAAGAACTAGTAATCCCACCGTTGGATTAGGTATCGACGCTCATCCGACCTCACAAAATTGAATTTCAAAAGCTAAGCCAGAGAGGGAGGAAAGGAAGGGAGGGGACTCCAAAACCAGAGACACCCCATCTCGAAGAATTCTTCAGCGGCGTGTGTGCATCTCTACATTGGACTATACGTTCACTCGTCTGTACTATACGCGTCTCTAGGGATCGAGGTTCCTCTCATTTGAGGCGGGGATTTTTTTTTTTGTTTTCCTTTGAATTTTCTGGGAATGAGTGATTTATCTTATTTATTGTAAAGTTTTGTCTTTCGGTTCTCGTTTCGAATTTTATTTCTTTCTTCAATGGAGAAAAGGGAGGGGCAGGATTTCCCTCCAAAAAACCCGCCGCCGCCGCCGCCGCCGCCGCTGCAACAGGAGGCGATGACGACGGCAGGAGTTGATATCCCAGTGAGGAAGCTGGTAAGGCAGCTGGTTTTTACTGGGGGCGCGTCGACGATGGAGCAACGGCAGCAAGTGAAGCTGGAGCAACCTCCTCGGCAGTTGCTGCCGCCGCAGATGCTGTTCATGACTATGCAGCAGCCACCTGTGCCGCCATCTCATCCTTCCATTCGCCCTCTTGTGTGAGTCATCTTTTTTAATTCCGAGTTATTGGTAAAAAAACATTCTTTGGAATTGGAGCCTTAAGATAGGTTCTGTTGGCTTTTCATTTTGAAGTTTCGATCTTTCATATTTTTTGCTACATTTAAACGTTCTATTGGAGCGATTGATCTAGATATGTTTCAGTAGATGTTAGGAATCCTTCGAGACAATGGGGTATTCACACAAAGAGTTAATTACTTGTTTGTATCTAAAAATATAGTTGGATGCCAAGATTCGATTGTTAGTTTGGTTGCAGAATGTTTTTGCGATCATTTGTAAATTGGCCAAGGCGTATAGCTTGAAAAATGATCGAAAATTTTGGCAATGAATTATGAATCATCTTTTTAGTGATTACATTATACTTATAATTTATAAGTGTCTGTTATTTGGGCTGTTTCTCTCAAGATGATATTTTGAGTTCTCTGAATGCTGCTTGATCACATCACAGAGAAGTCTGCCTAGTGAAATATTTCTTTCTGTGTTTTTTTTCACTAGTAGCTTATTATCATTTGAAGAATGAAATCTATATTATCAGCCTTTCTGATAATGTAAGGATTTTGGTTGAGCTAATGTCATGTGTGATTCACTATAAATTTCTGTGATGTCAATGTTGTGTGGTAAGGTAGCTCTCTTTCTTTTTGTTGTAAATATTACTCTTTTCACCTCAGGAGACCTGAATCACCAAGATTGCGCCCCGGAAAAGTTAATGATGTGAAAGAGGGTACTCCAAAGAAGCAAAAGCAGTGTAATTGCAAGCATTCACGATGTTTGAAGTTGTAAGCAGCTGTTCTTCATCTTTCTTTTTTTTTTGTATCGCAATAAAAGTGAGTTGCTGCACTTCACATTCTTATTTCGACGATAGGTTCTCCATGTGTTAACAAATTCAAACATTAGAAAACTTTGTTACACCAAAGACTCTGTTTCAGAACCACTGTTTCTTACCATATCTACGTAAATGTAATATTTCTTTAAAGAGTATTTTTCCACTGAAATTTGTTCCGCTGCATCCGATTAGTTGAGTATCACAGTAAAATCTGGGAGAAATTTGTTCTGTTTTTTTTTCACAGATTAAAGTGTATCCTTCTGGTGCTGTCTGTGGAGGGAAGTGTTCTTCCTTGCTGATTGTTGCTATTACTAATTACACTGCTTAACCTGACATGCGCGTGTTATTGCTAGTTAAAGTATTGTATTCAATTTAGAACTATCTGTCATATGCATCTTGTGCTGTGTTGTCTTAACATCTAGTCCAGGCATGCATCAATGATTCAATATGATCAGTCGATTTATTATACTGAAGCTTTTCATTACATTTCCAATATCATAAAGTTTGTTACTTTGTTCGACTAATTGATTCTTACTATAAGAACATAGCTAAGGGATTTTGGTTTGTTCTGGTCAGATATTGCGAATGCTTCTCTTCTGGAATCTATTGTGATGGTTGCAACTGTGTGAACTGTCACAACAATGTTGAAAATGATGCTGCTAGACGGGAAGCTGTTGAAGCTACTTTGGAGCGCAACCCAACTGCTTTCAGACCAAAAATTGCCAGCAGTCCTCATGGAGCTCGGGATAATAGGGTATTGTCAGTACTCCATCTCATAGAACAAAGTACTATCTTGAATATTTTTAGTATCATAGGGTTTTCTGTTTCTTTATCTGTATGAATTGACATCTATGGTAGTATATGTGATAGATTTGTAGTAAAAAAATAGCCTTTTTCTTTTAATGAATGATCTCACGAGTTGTATTATGTGCAACTGTTGAGGTTGTAAGCTTTGACAGTATTTCAACTTGTAATGAAACCAGAGAGTAACTTTAAACCTTTATGGATAATGATGTGCTCAGCTTGTGACATTTAACAGCTACAAGTTGTGATGCCTCATAAGTTCACAGCAATTTTATAATCCCAAATAGGATTTTATTGCCTTGATTTTTTTAGTATCTCTGGTTGCTTTGACCAACCTTACTTGCTGGTTTCTGAATTGATAATCCTTGATGCTCTGAATTTCTATGGATTTGGTGAGGATGTGATCCATTTGATTAGCCAACAGAATAAAACTAGTAAATCCATGACCACTAACAATAGTTAATAAACTTGAAATTAGAAAGAGTTGTGTTTCTTGAGATGTTTTCTGCTTTTGGCCTGTTGAATTGATGTGTTTGGAAAATTTATTAAATAGTAATACCTGATCAATATTTATGAGCCTAATTCACTTCTCTCTCCCAAACTTTCTTGTGATGACACATCATTGTAAGTATATTTCAGTTGAGTTATGCAATCTTCAAGATCTAGCTAGTCAACTTAATTCTGATAAACAGTGCAACACTTTGGTGCATGTAACCAACAGTAATACCCGTAATGTACCTAGTTTATCAAAAAATCATCTGGACTGTCAATTGCCTTCATCTTATATGACAACTTGATCAATTAATTTTTATCATTATACAGGAGGAGGCTGGTGAAATTGTTTTAGGAAAGCATAATAAGGGATGTCACTGCAAGAAATCGGGGTGCCTTAAGAAGTACTGTGAGTGCTTCCAAGCAAATATCCTTTGCTCTGAAAATTGTAAATGCATGGACTGCAAAAATTATGAAGGAAGCGAAGAGAGGCAAGCTCTCTTTCATGGTGATCATGCCAACAACATTGCCTTCATCCAGCAGGCAGCAAATGCTGCCATCACGGGCGCCATCGGATCATCTGGTTATGGGACTCCTCCGCTTGCCAAAAAGCGGAAAGGTCAGGACCTTTTCTTTGGAGCAGCTGTAAAAGATCCTGTTCACAGGCTTGGACAGTTACAACAGGTAAAATTCGCTGTTATACATCGACAAAACTTCAACTTTCATCCTATATCATTATTGAATTTGATAAGTATTCAGTAGTCCGAGACCGCATGCTTTGTCTTCTCCATTCAGAGTCTCTAACAAGCTTTTGCTGGTTCTGTTTATACTTAGAAAGCCCCATACATTTAACATGTGAAGAGCTTGTGGTTTTTATATGGCTCACCCCTAGTGATTTTGAATTCCTACTATATTTTGGAAGTAAGTGTATAATCATAAAGTTCCTTTGGGTAAGAACTTGCACAGTTAGATACTCTAAAGATTCATTTGGTTTGATTGATAGGATTGATAGGATAATCACCTTTAAATCTCTCGCTTTCTATCCATAATTCTTCCTTACCTCTTCTTAGGAATTTCACCCCTTCTTATGCCCTCTTAATCACTCAAATGAGTGATTATATAATTACCCCATATACACCATATCCATAATTAGCACATTCATCATAGTTAGCAGTTCCAACTCTGAATCAAAGTCGCGATCGATATCGTCACTAGCATCAATATTGTCACTATTGTTATTCATTAATATCATCAGCAGCATCAAGATCCTCATCAACATTGTCACTATCATCAATAAGAAAACTTTTAGGCTTGTTATCTAGGAACTTGTTCAAAAATACCGTAATGAAAGGAACATAGGAGTTTATCGCTAGATATTTGACCAAATACGATCGTTCAGTTATTAAGGGGCATAAGAAGGGGTGAAATTCCTAAAGATAGGTAAGAAAGAAAGGAATATTGATAAAAAGGAAGATATTTAAAGGTGATTATCCTATCAATCAAACCAAATAACTCCTAAATAGTATGCGTGATACTATAATAATCTTAGTGACCCATGATTGATTTCTGGTATACTCAGTCGTGGAAATAAAGATTTGGTCTATATGCATAACACGCCATATTTTTGCGCATTATCATGGAGGGATTTTAAAAGAACTCTTGTTACTTTATCCTCCCTTGTTCTACTGAATTAAATTGAATTTTGAATTCCGAGCTATATCCGCTACTTATTCTTTTCTTTCAAAATTCAAATTTTTGCATCATCATGTAAATGACATCTTATCAAGTGAATCATCTCTATCTTCTTGTACTAAATAGCTGAACTTTTATTTGACTTCAAAATTTATTTTCCTCTATCAGCAGGCTAACCATACAAAGGCTTCTGTACCTTCCACTTTACCATCTTCAGTTACCGTCGATCGTCCAGTTACTGCATCGGCTTCGAGTTCTTATAGGTACGAGTGTCATCCTTCAAAAAAATTTGCTTTATGATATTTCTTCAGAAAACTTACTCGTGCGCTGCATCTAAAGGTCTCTATTAGCTGACATCATTCAGCCCCAGGACTTAAAGGAATTGTGTTCTGTGCTTGTGGTATACTCCAGAAAAGCTGCAAATATGCTTGCAGGTACACTTGTGCTAAGCATGCACGACTTTTCTAATCTAAATCATCTAATTTCTTTTTCTCCCTCACCATTATTATTGTTATACATCCATCATCATGGAGCTTTCTCCATGTTACATTTGGAAGAGACGATTATGCTGAAAAGAGAAACTACGATCAAGTCAATTATGATTGTGCTTAAAACTCTTATTGTTTTGATTCTTAAGCTAAGCTCCATCACCTAACGATAATTTTCTATTTTTAATGCTTCCAGAGGAAAGAAATGCAGCTGAAACACAAGCAGAAGATTCTCGAAAAACCTCAGTAGCTTCTGCCGTTCTAGAGGAGTCTCAAAGCCAGAAGCATTCTGAAGCCAGTCAGGCTCGGGATCTTTCATCTGAAAACCAGGCGGAGAAAGTTACGCATGAGGAATCTTGTTCAGATGTAGCTGATGTATCAAAACGAAGAAGGCCTGTATCTCCCAGTACTTTAGCTCTAATGTGCGATGAACAAGACACAATGTTCAACGCTGCTCCTTCCCTTAATAGGTTAGAGGTTCAAAATAACTCGACTCCTCAGTTGCCACTTGAGCACAAGACGAGTGAAGCATATGAAGAGCAAGAAAGAATTATTCTAACAAAGTTCAGAGATTGTTTAAACAGGCTCATCACTTTAGGAGAGATAAAAGGCAAGTTTTCATCCTTTAAGTTTTTAAATTTGTAGACATTTTTGAACTGTACTCGCCCCTACATGGAGAAGCACACAAAACAATGGACTCTCCGCTGTTGACTTATTGAATGCGTAGATACTGACTGACGCACCCTCGGTTTCCACCATGCAGAAACAACATATTCTTCGTTGGCACGAACAGAATCAGGAATTGAGAGGGGCCTATCAAGCTATGGCACATCAAATCCAAGAAGTGATGGTAGAAATAAACAGCAGCTCAGCAAGATTGGCGTTCCTCAACAGACTTCTGCAGCTGCTGCTCTTAATAACGTCCCTTTCCTGCGATTAAGCATACCTGCAGAAAATGGTGATCATGTAAGAACAAAAACTGAAAGAGAGTTATAAAATAGGTAGGATTTAGAGATGTAACATTTTTTTGCTGCTACATCTGTGTAATTGAAGCCAAAAACATTGCGGCTTTACTTTGATGCGGCGGCAAACACTAGATATAGAGAGCCATTGCTAAAGTTGATTGAAATGTAATAGGAATATTTGATTTATCATTCATAAAATTCAATACTAAGAGGAGATGCACCGTTTTGTATTGTCCATGTTTTGGAGAGTTGATAAAACGTCTTTAGTCTCAATGACACAAGTTTCGCAAGGAGACCTTGAACCCGAGACCTCTGATATTGCAAGAGTAGAAGGATTTTTACTGTTTCAGTAATAACTGTTTCAGGTCCTTCAGTAACTCCAAGAAGAAGAGTTGAATAAGATATAGAGAAGAAAGTGACGGAAGCTCAAATGGTAGCTGTCGTGAGAAACACTCAGAGGCGCAAGCTTGAGCTGCTAAGGAAACAGTAAGCTTAGTGGTGGCAGTTAAGGAATTGGAGGATGAATCTCTGTGTAAGAATATCATGCAAACACCTGTAAACAGAGACTCAGAGATCCTCAAGAAGGTGGAGTCAAGTTTTGACACACTACAGAGAATAGAAGCAGAATCACTGCATGGGGGAAGGAAACAATGTCTTTTTCTAATGCCACAAGAAGTTAGTGAAGTTTTTAAGAAGTAATAAGAGATGAATTGTGAGTAAGAGAGAAAATATTTAAATTAAGCCTTCAAAACTTAATGTCAGTTCACTCAGTTTCAAGCTAATTTGTAATCGGGTCAAACTCACTCAATTTCAAGCTACAGGTTGTCGTTTTATTTGGTTTAGGCTAAGTCGAGTTCAATTTTTTCAGATTAAAAATTTACAACCCTAACTGTAAACTTTTGGTTTTCGGACTAGTCCACCAGACCAATCGAACTAGAATATTTATGAAAATATTTAAGATATACATATATTTTTCATGATTATATATTTAATATATATATTATATATACAAAATATAAAAAATAAAATAAAACTTTAACACACAATTACATATTAAATTTAAATATGAATAAATTTAAAGAAAAAAAGTAATGATATTATATTAAAATTGTATCAATTATTTTTTTTTAATTGATGAGTATGATAAATACAAATTTTTCGTGGAAAATTAAATATATTATGCAAATATTTTTTGTTTCATTTTTTAATTGGGTCAATTGGGTTAACTCACTCAATTTCCGGACTAACTCTATCAGGTTCCAATTGTTTTCGGTCCAATCCATTCAAATTAAAAATATTTCACATTATAAATTTTCAACACTAACACACAAATTTTTTATTGATATTCAAGGTCAACTCGTACTGTCGAACTAAATTGACATCCTTACTCAAACCAAATCTCTCCCCACCAAAGTATGAAACTTTTTAAAACTAGTATTTTATTATGCAATCACTTAATTATAATTAATTATCATACATAATACATCCATGATAGATGCTGAAGGGAGAAAAAAGCATGTAGAAATTTATTTGATTCGTATATAATGTACTATATAGATTTATAAATTAGTACTCTTTGACATAATTGTCCTCTCATCTGGAAATGAAAAAATAAAACAAAAATAATATCCAAATAAGAGATAATAAGGTATGTTCGGTGCACAGAGCCCATCATCATGAGCTGCAGCTAAATTGCTTTCGCATTCCGCCACCACCTCCGCCGTCGCCTCGGTTAATCCAGCCCCCTTATTCAATTGCAGGTTAATTTCTATTATTTACTCTTGTTTTAGTGTTTATTCATTTGTTTTTTGAATTCATTGATTGGTATAAAAATTAGGTTCTTCATACTTATTTAAAGCCAATACCCAAAAGCATTTTTTTTTCTTCCTGCGTATTTCGCAACTTGTGACCCCAAATTGTTTAAAGAATTATTTTATAATGTTGATATTTTGTAACGAGTGCATCAATTTTTGATGAATATCTAAATAATTCCGGTGGATATATTGATAATTATGCTGCAGGTATCATTTTGTGGCTATGAATTTTCAATCGCAAATTTGATCTTACTAATGTGTTCTGCTTATCAAATTTCTCAGCATGTTCACATGATTTTGAACTTTGTCGTCTTTACCATGTTTTATTATGAGCTCAAGATGAAAGTATATTTTATCCCGTTGAAGAGATTGGATTGTTGTGGCTTTGATTATTGTACCTCATAGGAATGGAGAATTCGGGTTTCGACCTTGAACTGCAGGGAGCTGCTTATGGAGATAGTGATGAAGAAGGAGTTGCATTGCCACGTTCTGTTGGGGAAGTGGTTGATGGGAATGAAGGACAAGATGAAGGTCATATTTTAGAGTTGGAAAAGAAATTGTTGGAGCAAGTGGTGTACAGTGAGGAAGGAGCATACATGTTGTACTGTGATTATGCGACCGCCATGGGTTTTAATGTCCGTAGGGGTAAGCAGTACTACTTCATGGGAACCAAAAGGGTGAGATCAAAAACATACTGCTGTTCAAAGGAAGGGGTTAAGGATGACAAAGCAGATACTAATGGTGTTGGTTACAAGAAGCCGGAAACAAGAACAGGGTGCAGAGCGATGATATCGTTTGTTTGTGATGATAGTGGCCAATGGAAAGTCTCTAGATTTGCAAAGGAGCATAATCATGAAATGGCCCCGCCATATGCAAAGCCGCTGGTGAAATCTGGCCAAGCTATTTTAGCTGCAAATGTTTATGGAAGTGGTGGTGCTCTAGAGTCGCTGGTGAGTTTGGTATCCCTTACTCATTGTTTCATTTTCAGTCATGTTATATTATTAAGCTTTTGCCTTCAAAAATAGTTGGAGATCGTGTATCTGAGTGGTTTATCGTTATGATGACATATATCGAGAAATTGCTGATGCATCACCCAAAGAAAATTAGCTCAGTAAATTGTCTGAAACATGGATGTTTTAGATAAGCATAGCCATATGTGTGGTTATCACTTTTTAGTTGTAAGTAAATTATCTGGTGTCATAAATTGAAGAATGTTTCTTCATTTTTCTTTTTCTTTGTTTCTTATAATATAAGAGTTCAAAAGAATAAGGGATCCAAAGAAGAATAAAATACTCCAATATCGATCCCACACTTCCTCACAATTCTTAGAGAGTAAGTAATTCTCTTAACCAAAGCGGTTAACACAAGGTTGGGGAGGTCACTCTCGACTAAACTTAGGCTTGCTTGCATTTAGCTGTCCAATGGGATTATGCAGTTCATCAAATATGAACTTTGAGAAAGTTTGGCTTGTTTTGTCTTGAAGTGTGGAAGTGGTGTATTTGTGTCTTTAAGAAATACTCCATAAACTCTAATTTCCTATAATGTCCTCCCTTTTCATAGACATTTACTCTTGCTGGCCTGTCATCGTTTGTATGCAGAGTGAACACGATAAGATTCGGGAACTATCTCTACAACTAGCCATCGCCAAAAATCGTGCCGAAACTTCTGAAAAGTTAGCTGCTTCATACAAGCGACAACTGCATATGATTGTCGGTCACATTGAAGAGCACAATCAGTCCTTGTCGAAGAAGATTCAGAAAGTTCTGAACGACGTGAAGGAATTCGAATCTGAAGATCAGAATAAGTTATAGAGAACTATTTCAATCAGCGCGGGTGCAACGCCACCAACAAGATTGTTTGCAAATATTATTTCAGTGAAACTCACTCTAGAAGAGCCACTGTTGTAAGAAGAGCATGTGAAGTGAAGGCCAGTAGATATAGTTCTCGGTATGTTGTTTATTTGTGTATATGCACACATCCATTGAAACTGATGGTATGATTTTTTGAGGAATTTTAACTGATATTTGTTTTCTAGTTTTTCTATACATTTAGGTTTGAGTTGCAATGCAAAATGTTGTCTCCCTAACTTAGATGGAGGTACAATTTCTGTAACTATATTGAAAGTAAACTTCTAGGCACATTTTGTTTCGAGATGCACGAAGATCACCATTTTGTTAAATTAATATGTTTAATCAATAACAAAGATGAAACTTACTATTTTGTATATCATGATTCGTCATTTGTTAAATCAATTAATTCAAGAGTTTGATTGGTTTGTTCATGTCATATTTGACAATCATTCCGTCCCAATAAGTATGATACAATTTATATTCATTTGAGTGTATTAAAATAATAAATTGTGCCAAGCTTATTAAGACAGAAGTAGTACTATATTACAAAATTGCAATAATTATATCATATAATAAAAGATACGAAAAATAAACAATAAACATATGAAATCTATTAGTAATTAAAAAGCTTTTGCTATCATGGAGAGAAAGGATTGAAATCTGTAAGTTGAAATCGGACGACTCTACTCAGTCTCCAACTCAATTAACCCACCACACTCCACTCGAATCAATTTATTAAATTATTTTTGGGTAATTGCGATTAAATTTTGTACTAATACAGTACACTATTTGGCAATATTCTTTATCTTTTCAAAAAAAAGGTTGTAGATAGAAATTCGAGGCAATGAGTACAATCACTACATTTGGATTGAGGAATTTTGATACGAGCAATTGCAAATATTGTGGAAACTTCTTAATAGACAAATGAAATGTGAGTACTGACTGCTGCACAAATAATTTGTGTTTTTGTGCAAATAACAAAATATTAGGATGGGATTGTTTTGTTGGATTATCAATTTTAGAAAGTCCAATAGACTATTAGTATTACCAACTCTCCCGCATATATATTCTAATAAAATCTTCCGAAAATAATAGATTTTGGATTTGAATTCTTCATGACACGCTTATATATTTTAATATTAAGATAATTCAATTTAAAAAAAAGAAAGAAAAGAAAAACACATCTTCTGAAAACTAAAACACCTCGTCTCATTAAATAATTATCAAACTATTTAGGAAAATTAAGTACTCAATTAGTTCATTATTGATGATGCCTCTTATTTTTGAACATAAATATGAAAAAAATAATTTTTGTTGCAAAAAATCGTGATGTTAGAGATAAGTTGAATGGACAACATGTTAGAGAATCAATATCAAATTTAAAAACAATTAAAAAAAGAAAAGAGTAGTATATTGCTTCGAAATCTATGTAGATTTTAAAATAGTTGTACAAATAAATTGTTATTACCGTTACAAATATCATCAGTTAATAACGATTCATAATCTTGAATTTTACCGTTAAAGTTATTTTCTAAGCACTATGTTGCAATTCTTTTGGTATGTGACCTATATCATTTGTAAAAATAACAATAATAGCAGTAACAATAATATTAGTATTAATTAGTTATTTTTTAAATTTATAACTAAATAAAAATAATAATCGATTAATGAAGATTCAAATGTTGAATTTAACCGTCAAAGTTATTCCTTGTATCGCTATATTTTTTTTTTCATTATGTGATCAATATGATCTGAAAAATAATAAAAGTAATGTTTTATATGCGATGTATATGTATATATAAAATAGTATATAAATATAACTATACATATATTGGGAGACAGTAACAACCATAAAACATAAAAAAGGGTTAGAGTTTCTCTTTACAACCATTACATTAATCAATTATATAAAAATATATAATACTATGTATTATCAATCATCACATATTTTATATTCAGATATTATGTACGCCGAAACTAAGACGCGACACGCAACTAAAGTGGGGATAATTATTTCAACTTTCCTATCTCTGTGTTACTATTTTGGGATGACAATTTACCCATATCCGCGAGTACATGTTCTTGATAACAGTAGTTTGAGAAACATTTGATATTCACGGATAGATTTGTAGGTATAGGTATGAATATTATCTATACATACCTGCGAAACTCATATACCCGCAAAAATTTAATCAGGAAATACCCATAAAATACCCGTAAAATATCCGTAAAAAACTCGTATATCCACCTAATATGAACCATATTTATCTATTTTTATATAAAATTATATATGATTCTCACCAAAAATTATATAGAATATATATTAAATATTAAAATTATATATTTCGTAGGTGATGGATATCCACGAGTGATGGGTTGATGAATATCCAATGGGTGGTGGGTTCGTGGGTATCCGCGAATAGTGGATTTGAATGATTTTAATATTCACGAGTATCTTCGAGTAGAATTTAATATTCATTTAATTCATAGGTATGAGTATGGATAACCAGGCACGAAGCCAGCTAGGGGGCAGAGGGGGGCAATGCCCCTTCTGAGATTTTGAAATTTTGCAGAAGTGTTCTTGTAATTTTAATCTATATCATTCAAAAAAAATATATACATTAAAATAATTAATTAGCCCCCCTCTGTACTAAATTTCTGACTTCGCGGATAACTACTATCCATACCCGCCATACCCGATTGTCATCGTAGTTGTTTTCTTCCAATTATGTTATATACCATTAAATTATATTCATATGCAGCCCATTATTCAAGTATTCGACCGAATAATTTTATTTAGTATTCAGCTCACTACATAATTAAGACGTAAAGGTAATATTAAGTTTATCATTATAGATTATATATATTTGCATCTGATGTGGTGATGCACTTCATGTGACAGCGTGACTTTCTTAATCATTGGTTATCTTCGTTTGAACATGATAAATCAAATTTATGGAGTTCATACAACTAATAGTTTCTCTCTTGCACACACATTTATGTAAAACGACATCTTTGCTCAGATTGTTCCTTGTCCGCTGACCTGTATATTTATAATCGTCTTGCAAATTGTATACGCAGCCGGTACATGATCATTTCAATAACGATGCGAAGGCTAAGGAGCTTCTGAAAAGAGTGAAGGTTATGCACATTGATTTGTTTCTCTACTTTGGCCAAAATGACTATCTACATTGTTGGGAACCTCGGGTAATAATTTTGATGATGGTTATCGAAACACACACTTAGATTTTACTTAAATATTTTACCTATACAGACCGTAGTGTGTTCTGTGTATGAACTTCATATGTTCTGTAAAGATGTTAATATCTGTCTATAGGAGATCCACTTAGACTTAGATTTTATTTCTTAGTTAGTTTAGAGATTACAATGTAAAGGAATAGAACGTGAGTCATGTTTTGGTCCTACCTTATTCTGTACTAGACTTAGAACAGTTAAGATGTTGAATTGTACGTTGGAAAGATATCGGGAAGAGGAAATAAAATAAATAATATACTGGGAATAATAAGGATGAAGATTACAGTAGTGAAACTTGCTACTCTAGGAAGCTATTCTATTACAAAAGAATAAAATAGAATAAAATATTGGTGGAAGCCGAGTCGAGGAAAGAGCCCTCTTTTCGCAAGACAATATTACGCCCCGTTAGTGCTCTCGGTAAGGCGTATTGTCTCTAAAGATAAAACGGCTTTCGTCTCAGTGGTAGCAGCACCGCGAACCAACGAGCTCCTGCGAATTGGAAAAGATTGAGGACAAAACTTCTTCTAAATGCTTGAAGAAGAAGAATGCAGCAAGATGCTTGTTGTGAATGATGTGGGTGACTCTCTCGTCTCTCATGTATTTGTGAAATGCATGAACACCACCTAAATATAGGCCAAATCCACTCAAGAGGAGTTATATGAATTAATTGAGATAAATGTCCATTCATGTCAATTGATTCTCATTCAAGTCACTGGATGTTACATGAGTTACACAAATTAGTGGTAATTAATTATAATTAATCCACATAATTTGGACATACATTTGTCCACATTCATCAAAAACTTGTTGATAAGGAGCTTGCCATTACAACTTGATAAGGAGCTAGATGTCACAGTTCGATCACAAGATCAACTCAAGGAGATTGTTATTACAGCTTGATATCACAAGTTGAACATGTCTCGGGACAGATCGTTCGGCAGATCGTTAGCGCAGCCCGCTGCCCAGCAGCATAGCAGGTGACACAGAACACCTGTTCAGCGGCACAACTAGCTGCTGCCCAGTCCAGATGGCACAAACCACCTGCTGGCGCAAGTAGTGGCATAGATGGTCCGGGACAGCCCGCTAGCAAAAATTAGCCCAAGGACAGCGGGCTGACACGTGCCAGATAGTCTTTGACCCAACTTGTCAAACCATAGGTTTCTTAACCTCCTTATATACATGATGAATATTGGTTTTATAACCAATGTGGGACAAGTATTTCTCTTCATACATAGTCTCAAACACTTAACTCCATACTTTAAGTGACTTCTTACTCACCGGGAATCGGTTTAGAGAAAATAAATATACCACGATCATCTACTCGGAACGTAGAACGATCCTAGGTCATTTAATTTTCTTAAAATTAAATGTCACGTCACTTAAATCTTAATCAAACTTCATTGACCACTATAAATATATATAAAATATATATTTATTAAACACGATTCCTACAATCCCCCACATGAGTGAAAATAACCCAAATGCAGATGCAACAAAAGCTCTGTCCTCACGAAGTATTAAAGTATTAAGATAGGTAGTTTATGGTTTTGAACCTTCCATAGTCAACACCATCGGATACACAGGCGGATTAGTAGCGCTATGCTTTGAACTATTCCTCCACGGCATGTACCTAGACAATGATGTCAACACCTTCAACAACTTAAACCTTTTCCGTTCTCACGTTTTGTGTTCGTTTCGGGCCTTGGACACCCTTTTAGATTCATAAGTGTTTATTTAGAAGCGTCCCTCACTTCACACTTATATAGGTGATTCTTTCTAGAGTATATTCCCTACTCAATCTCTAAAGAATCATTAAAAGTCTTAGACTTAACCTCACCACTAGACAAGTTCTCAACACTCGATTGTGCTCTTCTAGGGAATAGATATATCAATGAGTGTTCTCTCACGAGCTCTCATAGCTTAGTTTTCCCATTGAACCAAGTTCTTGGGATCTCCAGTCATCATGGTTGGGTTACCACTAAGACAATTCCTTAAGTTGTGGATTTTAAACCCATTCCCTCTAGCAGTTTAAACATTTGATCTCGATTTAACACTTTGGTTAGCGGATCCACTAGATTATCCAACGACTTTACATAGTCGACTGTGATAACCCCCGTTGTGATCAAATGTCTTATGGTATTATGTCGCCGACGGATATGTCGAGACTTACCGTTATACAAGCCACTCTTTGCCCTCCCGATAGCAGCTTGACTATCATAGTGAATCATCACTGAAGGCACTGGCTTCGACCAATATGGAATGTCTTCGAGAATATTTCTCAGCCACTCGGCTTCTTCACTAGCTTTATCTAAGGTTATGAATTCAGATTCCATGGTGGATCGGGATATACATGTTTGTTTTGTGGATCTCCACGAAACAGCTCCATCCCCAATCGTGAACACATATCCACTTGTAGAAAGCGAATCCTTTGTGTCCGAATCCAGTTCGCATCACAGTACCCTTCAAGTACCGGGGGTATCTCACAAATTTTAGCCCATAATATTGAGTATACTTTAGGTATCTCAATACTCTCACAAGAGCTTTCTAATGCTCCTTACTTGGGTCGCTCGTTTAACGACTCAATTTATTCACGGCACATGCTATGTCAGGTCGAGTGCAGTTCGTTAAATACATCTAGCACCCAATCACCCTTGCATAGTCTTCTTGTACAACCGACTCACCTCGGTGTTAGCTTAAGTGAACATTAAGTTCTAAGGGGGTTTTAACAGGTATACTTTCGTACGTGTTAAAATTTTTTAGCACTTTCTCAATATAATGAGATTGTGACAAGCTGATTCGTCTGGTCTTCTTAGAATTTTAATTCCAAGAATGACGTCAGCTACCCCCATATCCTTCATGTCAAAATTTCTTTTCAACATGAACTTAGTGTCGTTAATCACTCGGGTGTTACTAGCCATGATTAACATGTCGTCTACATAGAGACACACTATAACATATTCGTTATTTGTGTTCTTAATGTAAACACATTTTTCACACTCATTTATTTTGAAACTATTTGACAATATTATGTTGTCAAATTTCAAGTGCCATTGTAACGACGCTTGTTTCAACCCATATAGAGACTTCACCAATTTGCATACCTTCCTTTCTTGGCCAGGTACTACAAACCCCTCAGGTTGCTCCATATATATTTCTTCTTCAAGATCACCATTCAAGAATGCAGTTTTAACATCCATTTGGTGAATCTCGAGATTGTGCAAAGTAGCAATCGCGAGAAGTACTCTAATAGAAGTAATTCTCGTCACTAGTGAATATGTATCGAAAAAATCATACCCATCTCTTTGTTTAAAGCCTTTGACTACTAATCGAGCATTATATTTATCAATTGACCCATCGGCTTTAAACTTTGTTTTAAGGATCCACTTGCATCCTAAGGGCTTACAACCTTCAGGTAAATCAACCAACATCCAAGTGCGGTTTTGCATAATTGAGTCAATCTCACTTTGTACAGCTTCTGTCCATAGCTCCGCGTCGGACCTAGAGAAAGCTGCTTGTTGGGAACCCCAAAAGTTTATATTGTTTTGATAATGTTATTCGAAACAACACTTAGTCAA